>CM076575.1:867784541-868248138 GCA_034641835.2 Pinus albicaulis | reverse complement strand
ATTCCGTGACCTGTGAACATTGTCATGCCTTGAAAATATCATCAATGCATCCCTCTGAACATGAGCTTTATTTTCCCTTGAGACATCTCCTTGCAAAACTCATAAAAAACAGCTCTTTTTGCATTGGCGCGGGTAGACAGTTCAGTGCTCGCGCCAATCAGGGAAATCCTGTAAAGAGGTCGCGCCACTTGGCGCTCTGTCATAGAGCAGCAATCGTGCCACCCATTTTAGGGACTATTTTTTAAATATGGATGGCGGAAGTTGAGTTCAAACAAACTCACAACCATTGCCTATCTTGAGTTGGGAGGTTTGGCTGCGGGAGTTCTATGGAAGGGAAGTGGTTTTGCCACCTTCCATGGAACCTTCCTTGTTGATAGGGCCAATCCCATAATAATAGGGATCCCAACTCCCTCCTTCCCCATCTATAAAAGCCTGCTCAAATCCATAGCAAGCTAGTCTTGAAGTGCTGAAGCTTTGCATCTCCCTATTCCCAAGTGCCTTTGTGCTGTAAAGAATCCCTTCTTTCCCTTAAGGCCCATTCAAGTAAGGAGACCATTGTTACGAGACTCTGGAGAGGTTTTCCTTTTCCTTGGCGAGCTTTGCGAGACGTGGACGACCGGAGACCCGTTCGAAGGAGGCTGTGACGTCAGAACTTGGTTGTAACTTCTATTCGTTTATTATTTAATAGATGACTATGATTATGGTTCCACTCCGTTTTCCATTATGTTAATGCGAGTAATATCTTTTCTGACTGATGTTTAGTTACGCATGCTGGTTTTTATGCTTGTATCTGTTCGTTTCTTCTATGTGGAGGTGTTCATCCGCGGAGATCGTGGAAGGATTGTGATCTGCCAGGGCTGAAGGACGGGGACACTTCTTCTTCAGGTCATAGCGTTGGAATCCAGGTAGGCTTCTATTCCAAGTCTTTCATTCGTAACTAGGAGCTTGCGTCATAGCATTGTTTGTTTGTTGCTAGACCCCTGCTGGGCTAGTAGGGATCGCCTCTGTCCGCAGAGGGGATTTACCTCCTCAACAAATTGGCGACCATACTGGGGATCGTCCGGTTTTCCTTGACTCGTTTATGATTGTTTCGCTTTGATTGTTTCTCCTTGCTTGATGAACCTTCTGGGTTGGATTCTTTCATTGTTTTAGCTTCTTGGTTTGCTTAGCTTGTATTGGTCTGCTTCTAGAGTAGCTTGTTTTTTAATTTTTGTTGAGAAACTCGACTGGCGCGGTTTTTAACCCGACAGTCGCGCCACTTGGCGCGTGTTGCCTTTGTCTAGCCCGCGCCAATTGGCTTCTGGCGCCAGTTTCACTCTCACAGTCGCGCCACCCCTGTGAGTTTTTTGAGTTTCTTCATTTTTTGGCTCTTTGGATCTGATCAATACTTTTCTTCTTGATTTTCTGACTGTCTGAGTCTGTTGGAGTCTTGTTTGGCTGGAATTCACCTCTGTCCTTGGGTTGTTTGCTTCTATCTACCAATTTCACGTTTTGAGCCCTAGGGCATCTAGTGGCTTAGTGTATCGAGCCCTCCTTGGGAATTTAGGTGTCTTGATTGTCCTGTCAACTTGTTGATTGATTCTCCACGCTCTCTTAACAGTATTTGATTGTTTTGCTGCGTCTTTTGAGTGATTGTTCATTCCTTCATTCGGAATTCGTTTGCCTTGCTTTGGACCTAGATCACACGGTCCATCGGAAGCTTTTGAGTCTTTCTTTGCTTTGAGAGACTTTGGGTCGATTTGGGGATCTGATTGATTGCATTGTTGAGTGAATTTTGTTTGTTTCGCTCTTTTGAATATCATCTCTCAAATTTTTCCTTTTGTTTTCAGTGCACATTAGCCATTAGACATTGAAAATCAAAAAAAAAATCTCCTTTGTTTTGATTAATTAGTGCAAATTGTGATCTTTTCCATGTCGCTAGTGATTAGTGTTTGAATGAAAAGTGTTCAATTGAATTAGTTGCATTAGAGACATTGTTGTTTGTATTCCGTTCATTTCGTTTGCATAAAAGCTCTCAACTCTTATTTAACTAGTTTTCATCGAACGAAATGTTGCACTGTGGCATATAGCTTGCATTTAGGAGTCTTTCGAGACACTACATACGATAGGGCCTGGAAATTGAAACTTAATTGAAGATCAACTGTGAAATTTATTCAATTAACCTAAGGCAACATTGGAACTTAACGAAACATATTTAGAAGGTCTAGGCTAGAGACGTGTTCCGGCGTCGTTAAACCTAGCAGCTGTCGTTCGCCTGTTGGCTTTAGACAGCGCTAGTACGAACTTGCGCTCCCCGTACCGTCGCGTATATAAAGGGAGACCCCTCTAGGTTTTCAATCCTTTATCCACAGGAAGCCGAGTCTGCCGCCCTATACCCGTGATACACCGAACACAGCATTCGGGGAGACTACCTGCACGTACGGAAAGTCCTTGGTCGATTTCTGTTTCATTATTGAAACCAAGGTGTATATTGCGGTTCACGGATATTTGGTACACCCTTTGTGCCTAGTTTTTCCTGAGCAGTCATTTGGTCTTTTCTGACTCCCTAAACTTGAAAAGACCGTCAAGCGCTTGTCCTTTCATGCTTGTGTCAACTCCGAAAGAGATAGAGTCATCTTTTTATCGTTTCTCGACTCTTAAAACATGAAACGGTAGAATTTCTTATTTTCCAATGTGGTAAAATTAATCGCCCACGATTACACACCCGTTTAGACATTGCTTGTTGACTGTTTGATCGTGTGTCTTAACTCGTTTTCAGCCCGTGTGTGTGTTTGATCTCTTCTTCTAGTCTTTTGCCACGGTGGCGGAACCTTCGGTTTCGTCTACTGGTAGTCCTTACACGGACGATTCTTCAAAGGCTTCTCAGCCTTCTGTTGAACCACAGCAGCCTGTTGTTTCCGAGTTCCCTGACGGGGGACCGGTCCTCGCCGAGCAACCCTTTGGAGAACCAGTTGAGTTCAATTGGCCCTTTTCGGACCCTGTGTCTGAATTGAGATTAGGAGCTGATTTCCTTTCTCTTACATCGGGTTCACCGTTTATTGCTGCTGTTTTTCCTCCTAGTCCTCGCCGTCTTCTGCGTGATTTAACGGCAGGATCAACCATGAGTGATTCTGGTGAGGAAATTCCCGGGTCTGATGACTATCGGCGCATCCCTCGTAGATTGTTTGAGGGAGACGAGTCTGAGCTGGCTACCACATCGTCAGCTGGTCCTTCTTTGCCACAGGGATACAGATCTCTGGGTCAGATTATCTCAGCTGCTGCCTCTATGGGAATATCATCTCCTGCTTCGAGGCCAGCTGCCACTACACCCGAGGTGTCTCCTTCGACGCCCGTCACTTCTGTTCCCGTGCGGCCCACTGTTTGTGTAGCTGCCTCTTCTGCTGTTGTCTCAGCTACCAGGGCTGGGCCAACTCCTGAAGACATTTACCTAGCTACTGCTATACCGGAGAATATCTCTCCGGAGGAGTATCGGTTGTTTTTGCAACAGCCGAACGCCGGAGCTGGACAGATTCCCCAAGATCCTTACCGATCTTTCTTTTCGCACTATGCACAGGATGGCACTCCCGTGTATGGTTTCCCGGGTCAGCTTGACGAGCATGGGGACATTTTGCGTCTTCCTGCTCCTGAGGCTTATCTGTATGCTCAAGGTTTACCGTACAACTAGGCTCACAACCTGCAGGGACAGCCTTTCCAAGGCCAGCCTGCAGGCCAACCTGGCTATCTGTACGACCCGCAGGGACAGCCCAATCAGGGCTACTCTGCGGGCCAGCAAGGGCCATTTTATAATCCGCAAGGACCATATTATAACCCTGCTGGTCAACCTGCTCAGCCTCAGCCGGGGTATCAACAGGGACCGGCCTATGGTCCTGGGGGGCAAATCCAGCCTTCTTTACCGATGCAACCGCAGTATCTTGTTGTCTCTAACGTTGCATATCAGCCAGGACCACCCTATGGTTCTGCTTCAGGTCAAACTGGTTTCCAGCAAGCACCTGGTCCTGTTCCACCACCAGGCCAACCGGGTCATCCGGTACAACCTGGTGTCCCGCCTCCAGGCCAACCGGCTTATTCAGTGCAACCTGGGGCTCATTTACAACCAGGTCAACCTGCGCAACCAGCGCCGCCTGTTTATCCGGGCCAACCTGTTCATTCAGGGCCGCCCCCTCACTCGGGTCAACCTGTTCATTCAGGCCAGCCCTCTCATTCCGTTCACTCTGCTCAACAGCCTGTTCATTCAATGCCGCAGCCAAATCAACAGCTGCGCCCTACGTACCAAGCTCCGCAGGGTTCCACTTATCAACAGTCTACTCATCCTCAGAGTGGTTATTATCCTCATGGTCAATCTCAACCGAACTATAACTACTCTGGAGGCTCTCAGTATCCTCCTCCTCCACCCGGTTCTACCTACGCTCAGCAGCCAAATCCAAACGCTGCTTATACAGGGCAGACACCTAATCAGGGCCCGAACCCTGGTTATCAAGCCCCACACAATGGTTACCAGCAACCAAATCAGTCTGGTTATACGAACCATACCCCCTACGGTCAGAATCCTCAGGGACAGAACCCATGGGGGCAGGGATATTCACAACCATCGTGGAACGCAGGTACCGGACCTTATCCTGGGACTGGCATGGTAGTTAACCCCCCATTGCCGTTCCTGGCTACCTTGGATCTACCGGACGTTTCAAATTTGACCAATGATCCGATTGCTCATAATCCATATTGGCCCCCGGTTCCAACCAAGATACCAGGTGACTGTCCCAAGTTTGAGGGCAAAGCTGGAGAAGACCCCCAGGCGCATGTGATGACATATCACCTCTGGTGTTCGTCTAACTCTTGGACCGACGATTTGATTCGTCTACGTCTTTTCCAGCGAACTTTAACAGGAGCTGCTGCTAAGTGGTACATAGAGCTATCCCGTGGTATTTTTCAGGATTTCAACTCGTTAGCTATGGCTTTCCGCACGCATTTCCAGTTACCAGTCCGGTATGAGACCGGGACGCACCTCCTGTCTTCCCTGAAGCAGGACTCGGCCACTCACATCTCGGATCACATCCATGAGTGGCGGCGCCGTCGTCGGCTGATCAAGTTTCACATACCTGATCAGATTTTGACTCACTGGTTCACCACCTCCTTTGTGAATAAAATCGCTCAGGATATCGCGATGGGAGCGTGTGTGACGGAGGAACAAGCTATCGCGCGTGCCCAGTACCTGGATCTTGTTTATTCGCAATCTGGCACGCTTTATGACATCCTGCCTGATGCTCCACGGCCCGGAGCCACAAAGGCCTCGCCTACCCCTACGGTGGATGGTGTCATTGGTTCCATTTCTCAAAATTCGAAGAAGTCTTCGAATGGGAAGCAGAAGGCTAATTCTTCCAACAATACCTCTGCTAATCCCGCCTCATCCGATTCTGGTAAAACCGCGGAGGTAAATGCCGTTCAGGCCAATCCTGCGGACAAATCCTCCAAGGGGAAAAAGAAGGGCAAAGGCAAATCAAAATCTGATGCCCCAAAACCGGAATCTAAATCTCGAACTGAAGATGGCTCCCAACGTAAGCCGAAGTTCCCTTGCCTCATTTGTGAAGGTGACCATTACACTAAGGATTGTCCACGACGATCCGAAATCAGTCAACTTCTTAAAGGCTCAAAAGGAACTCCGGCTGTTTTAAAAGAGCCATTTCCATCTCAGCAGACCCAGATGGTCGAACAGGGCTCATCATCTGCACCGTTTGGGTCTCAGGTTTTCATGATGAAGACTAATGCACCCATCACTATCGCTACGAGATCGAAGGATTACAATAGTCAGCAGCAGGCACCCGGGAAGGCAGTTGCAACTTGCGGATGGACCGCCTCCCCCACCTGCTTCTGGTCCATTGGAAATCGAGAAGCCGACTCTCGAACCCATTGTGAGGCCACCTCCCAAGGGTGTTCTTCGGAGATCCTCTTATAATCCAAACGCTCGTGCCGCTCAGCATTACAGTATTGTTGAGGATCTGGCGCAGGCGCCATGTGCTATGTCTGCACTTGAGGTTCTTCAAAGTTGTCCTTCACAACGGAAGGCTTTACTGTCTGCCATCGGTGGTATCGATCCCGCCGACTCGAGCCTTCTCACTTTCGATCTGGAGAATTTTACTCCCCGGCTTCCGCATCAAATCGCTTTGGTCATTCAAGTCGGGATTAACGGTCTGAACATTCATAGGGCCGTCGTAGATGAGGGTGCATCTACCTGCGTTATGTCCTCCGCTTGTTGGAAGGCCATCGGCTCTCCAACCTTGTCGTCATCTCCCAATGCCCTTGAGGCATTTGATGGTCGGGAATCTAAACCCCTAGGAGTTCTCGAGAGTCTTGCGATCACATTACAGGGAAAAACTGTCAACGTGGAAGTAGAAGTGGTTGACGCTAAACTCAACTACAATATACTTCTTGGCCGCAGCTGGACCCATGCCATGCTCTGCGTGCCGTCTACTGTCTTTCGATTCATTAAGTTCCCTCACGAGGGCAAGATTGTCACGGTAGACCAGTTGTCATTTTTTACCTCTAGCTCTGAGAACAACGTGCCGTATGTGGATCAAATTTCGAATCCCCCAGACAGCATAGGACCGGGTCTCTTCAAAGACCCAGTCCTCATGGGTATATTCCCCGCACCACCACCGAATACCGCTCAAGTCAACATGCTATCCAGGACTGATGACCCCTGGCTCATTCCTACACCTGAGCAGGTATATGAGTTTGGAGAATCCATGCCTTTAACGCCAGTAGAGATCAGCTACTGTGAGATTGTTGCCGCATCGGATCCTCCACCTCCTCAGCATGCTCCGATGAGCATGGCTCTTGACGTCTACTCACAATCCCCCTGGCTTGGTCAGGCTGATTCGCTTGATCCTCTTAGAGAGACTTTTCCTTCAGATGAGGCTATCATTGAAACTATGTCTCTTGAGGAGCTACCCTGGAGCGATGGGCATCATCGTTCCTCGTTTATGCCTAGCTTGGGGGCAATGACTGACTGTCTCGAGCGCTATGCTACTCAGGTTCCTTCCCCTCCTCTTCAAACACCGATCTTGATGCACGAGGTCTTTTCGGAGGGTAATCTGAGTAACATTACTCAAACAGTTCCTATCGACATCTCTGTTAAACCAGGGATCGTTGAGAACATTCATGTGGGTGTGACTTGTTCTCCCAGGGAGATTCAAGTCTTATACGGAACTTTCAAGATGAGAGATGTTTTTCTGTGGTCTACGAGGAAATGGGGGTGATCCTAGTATTGTCGTCCACGAATTCCTACCTACCCGAGTGCGAAACCCATGCATGGCGAATCCCACATGCATCCTCGGGGGAATTCATTATCAAGCGAGAAGTTGAAAAACTTACGAACGAAAGGTTATTTATCAGATCCCCCTTACGAATGGGTGTCCAATATAGTCACCGTACGATAAACGAGAGGTACCATTCGATGCATTATTGTTATGGTGTAGCGATACCAAATTGCGCTTTGTCCTAAGGATAATTATCCCTCCGTTTATCGACCAAATCATCGACGATTGCGCCGGGAGAGAGATCTATTCCTTAATGGACGGTTTCTCAGGTTACAACCAGATCAATATTGCACCTGAGGATCAACATAAGACCACATTCATCTGTCCGTGGGGCACTTTCGCGTACAAAAAACTCCCGTTCGGTTTAAAGAACGCTGGTGCCACGTTTCAGCGTGCGATGTCATACGCTTTTCATGATATTCGCCATATTTTCCAGCCTTATCTGGACGACTTGCCTGCCCATTCGGGTAAGCGAGAGGACCATCTTGAGCATCTTCGCCAGATATTTCTTCGTTGCAGACGCTACAATATTAGGCTCAATCCTCATAAGTGCGTCTTCTGCGTCGATTCTGGCCGTCTTTTAGGCTTTATAGTCTCGAAAGACGGAATTCGCCTTGACCCTTTGAAGGTTGAGGCCATTATAAATCTCCCGTCACCCTCCTCCCTGTATCAGTTACAGAGTCTGCAAGGGAAAGCGAATTTTCTTAGGCGCTTTATCCCGAATTACGCCGAGGTGGCCAAATGATTCACTCGTTTGTTAAAGCAAAATGTTCCCTTTCATTGGGACGAAATTGCTCAAGAATCCTTTGAGAAGCTGAAGACATTGCTAGTCAATGCTCCGTTGCTTCGTCCTCCGGACTACCACCGCGACTTTACTTTGTATCTAGCCGCCGCATTAAGCACCATCGCCATGGTCTTGGTGCAGGATGATGAGAACGGTGATGAACATGTTGTTTATTACCTATCTCGGAACCTTCTCGACCCGGAAACGCGTTATGCACATGTCGAGAAGTTGGCCTTAGCAGCCGTACACGCCGTACAACGCTTTCGCCATTACATCCTTTTGCGCACAATAACAGTGGTTTCAGACTGCAACCCTATGACATATATTCTTTCTAGACAATTACTAGGGGGCAAGTACTCCAAATGGATCGTCATCCTGCAGGAGTTTGATTTGGAGTTCACCACTGCCAAGTCAACTAAATCATTGGTCTTCGCGGATTTGATATGTTCTCTCCCTACAGACTCTCTTCCTGAACACTCTGAAGATCATATACCGGACGAAACGTTGTTTCTTATCGATACTCGTGATCCTTGGTACGGGGACATCATAGTGTATCTTCAGACCGCGACATTTCGGTCTGAGTTGGATAAAGCTGCACACCGTCGGATTCGGCACCAGTCCCAACCCTACCGCATAGTAGGAGATACCTTATATCGTATTGGAGTAGATTCGGTGCTCCGACGATGCCTTACCTTGGAAGAGGCTGAGAAAGTCTTAAATGACTGTCACAGTGGCGCCTGTGGCGGACATATGTCCGGATATGCTACTGCCTAGAAGATTCTACGGGCAGGTTATTTCTGGCCTTCTATATTCAAGGATTGTATCACTGCAGTCCGAAAATGTCATCCATGCCAGATTTTTCAGCGCAAGATGCGCGTGCCGCCATTGCCTTTGCATCCCGTTATTACCGTCGGCCCTTTCGCGAAATGGGGCGTGGATTTTATGACGTGTAACCCTCACTCGGCCGGGGGGCATGCGTATATCATTGTCGCCGTCGACTACTTCACTAAGTGGGCCGAGGCGATGCCTACACTAGCTGCTGACGGGAAAACGGCTGCTTCATTTATATTCAACCACGTTATTGCACGGTTCGGGGTTCCTCAAGCCATCGTCACTGATCATGGTACTCATTTCCGTGATTACATGATGGCGGAGCTGACTTCAACGTTGGGCTTGCGTCACGACAGCTCAACACCATACTACCCTCAAGAAAATGGTCAGGTTGAAGCGGTGAACAAGGTTTTGGTCACCATGCTTCAGCGAACAGTTGGGATTCATAAATCCAGTTGGCATCTCCAACTGTTCTCAGCTCTCTGGGCATACCGAACATCTGCTAAAAGTGCAACCGGATTCACACCATTCCAGCTGGTGTACGGTCTGGAAGCTACTTTGCCGGTTGAATGTGAAATTCCTTCGCTCAAATTAGCTGTGGAGCTCTTACCGGATACTTCTCCTGAGGAAGAGCGTCTTCTGTATCTCGAACGGTTGGATGAAACCCGTCATCTAGCTGCTTTGATCATCGAAGCACAAAAGAAGAGGGTCAAGACTCATTTTGATCAATCTGTTTCTCCCCGTTCTTTCATCGAAGGAGACCTAGTCCTCTTGTACGATCAGGCACATGATAAGCTTGGAGCCGGTAAACTCCAGCCGATGTGGCACGGGCCTTATATAGTAAAACGTGTTTTGAAAAATGGGGCCTACGAGCTTATAGACTACGAAGGAGTTCCATTGGCGCAGCCCAGGAATGGGCTGTACCTTAAAAAATACTATGCCTGAATTGATTTCTTGGTGTGGTGTGTGTACATAGGTGTGTGATTGTCATTTTTGTGCATGGTGTGGTGTGCTTTGTAAACATCTTTCTGCTGATCGGGTCTTCCTGGTTGTGCAGATGTCTATTCATCCATTTGTTGGTTTCGCGGATGGTGCCTCCCGCAGTACCAGGAATCTGTCTTCCACGGCCTGGGTAATCTACGATCCTGCTGGTGAGTTGATTGACCTGCAAGGTGTGTGTTTAGGGCGTACCACGAACAATATCGCGGAATATAGCGCCGTATTGGAATTATTAACCGAGGCAGTAAACCTTGGTATCCGTGAATTGCTCGTGTACCTAGATTCACAACTTGTAGTGTTACAACTGAACGGACACTATTCGGTAAGAAACCCATCCATCTTACGACTGTATTTGCGTATTCGATTACTGGAAAGGAATTTTGACTACATTACATATCACCATATACCCAGGCATTTGAATACATTAACAGATGCAGTAGCAAATTTGGTATTAGACAGGCATTTGCGCAATTTATAAATCATCATCACGTGTAAAGAAGACTCATCCAGAAATAGATATGCATATATATAGATATCGAAATGTTTACATAGAGTGTGTCACATAAAATTCAAAAAATATACATAGTCGTCTTAGTACATCCGGAGATGCTATGTCTCTCAAAAAATAGGTGTAGCATAAATCCTAAGGACTAGTCTGCATGGTGCTCATGATAGCATGTCACTGCACGCACTAGGCGCCTCAAGATTCGGTGGATCCGATTCGGAACTCCCACCGTATGGTGCTGATACTCCATCGGTACGTCTGATAGCCGGGCATAGTCTGGGATCCCATGGGCAATCCCCTCGAGGTTCTGGACCAGTGCCTCTCCTCCGGTGCCTTCCCCCTGGATCTCAGGGGCGAGTTGCGTCCTCCGGGAGATTGGAGACATCCCGGCTGGTCTCTCAGGACCTACATCTGCATGCATATATAATTGTGTTAAGGCGAATGTGTGTTTACAAAAAAAAAACATATAAACATAAAATCAAAATATGAGGTCTTACCCAGCTCTTCATCCCAGTCGTCTCCTTCTGGTAGTGGGAGATCTGGGTCCCCTGTAAAGTCAGTTCCCGAGTAGGGCCAATCTTCCACGACGATCAGTTGGCGCCGTAGCCACCTAAAGAACTCTGGCTTTCAAGACATCTGTTGGCCACCTCCAGATCTGGGCATCAGTGCTGCCCAGCGAGCCATTCTCGGCTCTCGTGGTATCGGACTCGCCACATGGGCCTCTTGGCCCTGGAAGGTTGGTATGCATTCCAGAATGAACGATACCAAGATGGAACCATAGCCGAACTGTTTCAGTTTCCCCTGTTTGCACTTGGTGAGCTGCCTTTTCATGTTGATCGTTACAGCTGTTGCCCAATCATACAGTCGGGGACCCATGCATTCTGAGGCCAGCAAGAGTTGAGTCTTTGTAGCCTCATGCGGTGCCTGCGATCCAGCAGCCTGCGTAATGGTATGGAGTACTACTCTCAGTGATAGATCAGGGATGGTGGAGATGTATACCTTCTTACTTCCTGATCCTGTTTGTGCCCCTCGGCACACCCGTGCCATTACTTCTTCCATCTTTTCCCCAGATGGTCTGCTTCCAGTCAGTACAGGAATCGGACCTCTACGGGACAATCCAGTGATGAAATAAATGTCAGTGACCTCCAACTCTAACACCTGGTCTCGTAGCTTGAACACTTGTTCATTTTCATCCCAGATGTTGATTAGATATTGGAGGAGCTCGGGCTGAGCTCGTAAACATGGCGTGAGGAAGAACTTTTTTAAGCCACAGTCTCTAAGAGCGTTCATACAAGCTTGGCTTTGCATGGCCTCTTCATCCTCATCTCCGTGTTCTCGTTCCTTCCATTCGATTGCCATTTTGAGTGGTTATCTGCATTCATATGGACAAAAACCCCTGATTAGATCTTTGGTGAGCTTCAAATTTCAAGAAATTTGGTTTAAATACCGGAATTTTAGGCGAAATTTTGGGTTCGGCCGCTGGCGCGGCTGTTTTGCTAACAGTCGCGCCAGGTGGCGCGGGCCCTTTAATAAAAAGAGCCCAGTGGCACGGGTCCGTGCCCGATACCCGCGCCAATGGGCCCGGCCCTAAAATTTTAAAAGTGGCCACACAGAGTCAATTTCTAAAGGGAAATTATTAAAAAATGTATGGAAAGGAAGAGAAAAGGAGCGCCTCTTACCTGTGACAGACAAGGAGCTGAATGGTTGCCTGGATTGGTCGCAATCACCGACGGAAGATTCTGCTCCAAATGGACCACTGTTGCTTTCCACAAGGTAAATAGTAAAAATTAATTTCATTTTTTACCAATTAGACATATTTATAACTTTTCGACGTTAAATGAGCTTTAAAAAGTTATTTTTATCATATATTTGCATATGTTATGTCGAAAATGGATTTTACGCTTGCTTGGTATGTGCAGCAGCAGGTTTTTGCGACTTAAAAAGATGGACACGAGTTGTATTTTATACTTTTTCGGACTCGGTAAATACACGAAAAAGTCATTCTGGAGTCATCTTTCAGCTCTTTTCTGACTCTCTAAATATGAAAAGATCGCCGAGGCCCTTGTCGTTTCGATCTCATTAAAATGGACACGAATCGACATCCACCCGGTATAAGTTTAACCCTTTTTCGGGCCGGGATGGATTGATTACGAAAAAGGAATACCCTAGCCTATTGCGACTAGGAGGTTTTCCCGGATATTGTTTTCTACCTTTTCGGATCTGGGGAACTATTTACGAAAAGGGACCTATGGAGTTTTCTTTTCCGCTGTCTTTTCAAACTCTATAAACATGAAAAGATGCCGAGTTCTTCCTTTGTCAGACTCGTTAAACCCTGATGACATCGGATCTAGTCGAAATGACGTTCTCCGAGTTTCTCCTTCCTGGGACTCGTTAAATGCACCAGGATGGATTCGCCCGAAGGGCGGACTTATATCACAAGCATATGCTATCCCCTTCAAGCTTGTTATCAAAAATAATTGGGGTACTCACCAGAAATGGTGGGGGAAAAAATGGAACCATCGTCGTTGTCGTCGGCAGTATGTCGCTCTTGAACATGGCACTTGTCTGCATTCGTGTCGGGTTGGGGACATCTCATCTCGTTGCTTCACTTTGCCTCCATGGGTTTGGGTAATCTCTTTTGACCTCTCATCTGTTCACTGCCTCGTCACCATGACCTCTGATCTGTTGATGTCAAATACTGCCAAGTCCATTGTCGTGTCGTTCATATGTTCAAGAGAAGTTGGCCTCTGCAAATATAAACCTTCCTCTGTTTCTCATATGGTCCTGATTCACAACAAACATTATGTTCCTCTGTCTCGTGTCGTTGATGTGGGAATCATTATGGCCCACCTTCGATCAAGGTCACTTCCTGTCGACTTCAACTCATTATCCAGGAAGTTGGTCTAGAGACTCCTGATGGTACCTTGGAGCCTGCATGCCTCAATGGCAGGTTCGTCGCATTCGACGTGAGGTTTACATCATTGGCCTCCGATCGAGTGATTCTGCGGGTGTTCGACGTCAACTCATTTATTCGCACGCCGTAGATTGTACCTGTAGTACCTTGAGGACCATTTTCATTATTGGTGGTTTCTCTCGCGTCTGTTAACGGCTTTCATCATTGGCTGGTAATCAGACGATGTTCTTGCATGTTCGACATCAGCTCACATATTCACATGCTCGAACTTGTACTTGTTTGGGTCGAGATGGAGCGCGAGACCCTGGATTGTGTCTGTTGTAATCCAGGCTGCGATTGTGGATTATTATCATTATGTACATGACTCACTGATTGGATGGCTGCGACCATACCTGAGTCTATTTGTTTGATCTTAGTTGGATGGCTGCGCCCATACCCTAGATCCGGATTATAGCATACTCTGTTTCGGATGGCTGTGCCCATACCATATATATACATCATGTACTTGAGATATCAGTTGTATCTTTCTGTGCAGGTTTTCAGACGGCGGGCCTTCGGTTGCACATGATCTCGTAAAGCATTTCACCCCTCTCACTCTCGGGCCTCATACTTTAGGGGGCATCTGTTACACAGTAATTTGTCACCGCCCTTACCATTCCCCATCCCGCACAATGGAGGACCCATTTCGTGACCTGTGAACATTGTCATGCCTTGAAAATATCATCAATGCATCCCTCTGAACATGAGCTTTATTTTCCCTTGAGACATCTCCTTGCAAAACTCATAAAAAAAAGCTCTTTTTGCATTGGCGCGGGTAGACAGTTCAGTGCTCGCGCCAATCAGGGAAATCCTGTAAAGAGGTCGCGCCACTTGGCGCTCTGTCATAGAGCAGCAATCGCGCCACCCATTTTAGGGACTGTTTTTTAAATATGGATGGCGGAAGTTGAGTTGAAACAAACTCACAACCATTGCCTATCTTGAGTTGGGAGGTTTGGCTGCGGGAGTTCTATGGAAGGGAAGTGGTTTTGCCACCTTCTATGGAACCTTCCTTGTTGATAGGGCCAATCCCATAATAATAGGGATCCCAATTCCCTCCTTCCCCATCTATAAAAGCTTGCTCAGATCCATGGCAAGCTAGTCTTGAAGTGCTGAAGCTTTGCATCTCCCTATTCCCAAGTGCCTTTGTGCTGTAAAGAATCCTTTCTTTCCCTTAAGGCCCATTCAAGCGAGGAGACCATTGTTACGAGACTCTGGAGAGGTTTTCCCTTTCCTTGGCGAGCTTTGCGAGACGTGGACGACAGGAGACCCGTTCGAAGGAAGCTGCGACGTCAGAACTTGGTTGTAACTTCTATTCGTTTATTACTTAATAGATGACTATGATTATGGTTCCACTCCGTTTTCCATCATGTTAATACGAGTAATATCTTTTCTGACCGATGTTTAGTTACGTATGCTGGTTCCTATGCTTGTATCTGTTCGTTTCTTCTATGTGCAGGTGTTCATCCGCGGAGATCGTGGAAGGATTGTGATCTGCCAGGGCTGAAGGACAGGGACACTTCTTCTTCAGATCGTAGCGTTGGAATCCAGGTAGGCTTCTATTCCAAGTCTTTCATTCGTAACTAGGAGCTTGCGTCATAGCATTGTTTGTTTGTTGCTAGACCCCTGCTGGGCTAGTAGGGATCGCCTCTGTCCGCAAAGGGGATTTACCTCCTCAACAGATAGTCTTCTAGAATCATTGATCAGACATTCTTCTATATGCGATATTGAGACATAGCTCCATTTTGTTCTTTCACGGTTATGATTTGATTATCCACTATGTATTCTTCAGCTCCTTTTGTAAAATTGTGTATACATTTTGGATCCGCTTTATACTTGATCAACAAACATGCTTTAATACTTATGAGCATGGGTATGCCCGCCTCAGACATGAGTTTTCTTTATAACTCCTTGCAAAGGTATTCAATGGGTTGGAATTTGGTGATTTCCTCCCTTTTTTTGGATGACTCCTCTCTCTATGCTTAATATATTTCAACCGTCATTTTCCCCTTATGACCACATATATTAGGGGGCATCTGTTGTAGCATCATTCAGCACTCTTGTAGACCTTATTCTCTTTTATGGCTCTAGGTAGTTCCTTTTCCGATGTAGGCCTGACTTCATACTACAAAAAAAACATCTCAAAGTAAATACGATATTAAATCACATATATATGTGGGTACCATAATACCATACCTGCATATACCTTTTAAAATATGAAAAAATAAAATAATATGCTAATTTTCCGGCGGGGTTTACGAGTTTTACAAAGAGCCTACCTACAGTATCCCGTGGAATAACTAAAATAACCAATTTGAGATGATATATATACAACCCTTGGGTAGGCCTAATACATATAAGAAGAAGGATATCAGGATTATTCTCGATTTCTCCCATACCAAGTCTACTTTTCCCATGCCTCCTGCACTCCCTGTATCTAGGAAACCTTGGTTTCCTTTGCAGAGATGCTCATCATCCTTATAAAGCATCTTCTTGTGTTTATTAGAGAGTTTGTATTCATGTCTTAGGTTGTAGAGATCGAGAAGAAAGCTTTGTCGGTGCCTTTGGCCTGGATCAAGTTGTATATTTCTTGCACTTATTGTTGTTAATCAATAAAGAAGCTCATGTCTTGTTTCGGATACATGTTGTCATCTCATGAATGAAATTTTATATGTTTATACATGATGATATTGTTAGACTCATATACCAATAGGTGTCATTTTTCATGATTGTCTTGATTAAACTATGGAATATGTTCAAACCTTTTTCTTGAGCAAAGGTGTTCCATATTCTTGAAAAACCAAAAAATTTAAAAAATTTAAAAAATGTAAAGAGGGTATACCCTAAAAGAAAATCAAAGGGTAAGAAAAATAAATTGGTCAAGAAAATGAAAGAAATGAACCCCAAGCAAAAATAGACCAAGGAAAGTGTGCAAATCCAAATGCCACTACTATTTCATTTTTGTAATAAAGCAATTGTGTGCAGCTTGTCAAACTTTGCCACAATTTATGAAGAGTCAAACTGTTTAAACTTGACTCATTCATGTTTCAATTTCATGTTGTAGAATAGAGAATAAATATCTAGCCAAACAGTTTAATCTTGGCAGATAAGTAGATAGGTAGAGTTAATAAAAGGTGCTCAACAGTTTAATCTGAGCCCTTGGATGTAATAAGGGTATAATTAGATAGATTTGCCATGTAAAAGAAAATAAGATTGATAAGGGTTTGCCAGTCTAAGTGCACCCTAATAAAGAAGAGAAAATGGTAGTGTCAAGTAGATAGGGTAGGTAGATGAAAGGTAAAGTGTCATATGCCTTATGATGGTGCTAAGGTTCCAATTCTACCTTCATCAGCAAGTAATCAAGCAAGAAGTGTAATCGGAAAATTCGAAGAAAACAAAGTCAAAATCATTAATCTCCCACATCACTTTTTCCTACAAGATTTTTACCAATTTCCCTAAAAGTGCTATGGTTTTGTGTTTGAAGGCTGAATTTCCTTGAATTTTGGAGGGACTGGACCCTCGGCCTAATGATCAAAAAGACCTAAGTACTTGAGATCATTTGTCATTATAATCATTCACTCTTTACCTTTTCCTAAGTAAAATCCTATTTTACTTAGGAAAATCATGCAAAATTCCACAATAAACCCTCAAGATTACTTGTTATTCTAAGTCTAAGTGTTGAAGTTGATATAATGTGGTTTACTTCAGAAATCTTCACTTTCTTAGATGTGCAAAGTATTTTGAGTTGTCCTTGTCCCTTTGTCATATTTACATTTAACTCTATTTATTAAATCCCTAGTGAAAATGCCTTATCCTAAGTATATAACTCCTTTTATATAAATATCCAAAAAACCCATCTTATTATAAAGTTTAACCAAAGTATTTATTTCCCAATTATTCATTAAAAACCCGCATTATGCGCCCTTTGGTTAAAATATATCATTATATAATACTCCCGCGCCTATGGTAAGTCAATCATATTGATTTATTTATCATATAATAAAATATACAAAATACAAAAGTTTAAACATATGTTTTATGTTTAAAACAAAAAAATAAATAAAACCAAAGTCCCGTTATGACCCCGGCCCTTTATAACCATTGGGATTAATTAATTAACTGAATTAATTAATAACCAACTATATCCACCAATCAGACGCCGCTCGAAATGATTAATTAACCACTAATTAAGTCGGGCCCGCGTGTTAACTCCCCGGCCATCTATCCGTCCCCTCCACCGTCGGATCATCCGCCTATAGATCGACGCTCCATAGCGATTCCGCTAGCCGTCCCTCGACAGAACTTTAACGCGCGGGGGCACGGTGGTTTTGAAACCGTCCTCCGTCCACGTGTCACTTCCCCAATGGAATCGCTGCCATCGCATTTTAAACCACCATTGCCCATAAGCGGTGCGGAAATTACCGCTTACCGCCCAACCCCTGCCACACGTCATCCCGTATTTCCATGACGTCATTCCTCGATAAACTAAAAAACCCTTTTTTGACTTTGGAAATCAAACAAATTTTTGTGTTTTTTATGTCATTTTCATTATTTGAAAGCGACTGCGCCTTCCGCTACGAAATTCAAATTTTCACTGAAATCTACTGTTCTATCCGATTTCGCTCCAGAATTCCGCCGAACCAGTGTTCAAGCATCTTCTTGCCACCATTTGATACCTGTTAAATCCCAGTTTGCCTCCGAAAACAGGTATTTATTCTATTGCGCTCCGAACTTGAAAAGAAACTCTGTGTTCCTTGTTTTTCCACTGGATCAATGTTAAAATCTTATTGCTAATATCATTCCCTGATTTTTAAACTGTGAATTGTTCCCCCCGAACCTGCAATTGTGCCAATTTCCCTCATTAAAACTGAAATCGCGCTTGGTCTGTGAAGAAAACCCAGAAACTTCCATTTTGAATACACAAGAACCAAAATGGAAGCTCCGGCAGCCCTGAATGTAACCCCATTGAACGCCCCTCATAGATACCTGGATTTCATTAACAAATTGTTTGATTTTAGCAGGTTACCATCAGAATATGGATTTGGACCAACAATTTCAATACTAGTTGACAAAATTGTTTACTCCAAATTCTCAGATTTTAATTCAATATCTTCATTCAAAAAACAGTTTGTATACAAAGTCAGAGAGAGATTAGAATGATGAAATGTGCTCAGTGAATGGTAAAAGTGAAATGAGAAATTACAGGGATAGGAAAAGCATAACAGTTAAAGAGTATCAGTGGTTAAAGTGTATCAGGTAATAGTCAGAGTGCAAGTTAAAATGAAGTTACAGAGCAGTCAAAGGTAAAACAGTAAAAGTAATTACAGAGGCAGTAAAATGGTAAAAAGAGATGAAAATATTTTCACCAACATTGAATTTTATCTAAAGTGAAAGTAAAACAGTCAAAGGAACAAAAAAGTGAAAAGATGAAAAATACAACAAGAAGGAACATTTTTGCAGAAATTGCATATTTTAGTCATAGTTTTGCAGAAACTATTGTGATCAATAAAAGATGAATTTTACAAAACTGAATGAGGTTTATGTTCTTAAGAGGGCCATCTACAAAAACCTCTCTCACTTTTCTAACAGCCATTATGGTTTTGGAAATATTAAACAATGTTGGAAAGCACTTTTTGTAGAAAATTCCTGTTAAGTCATCATTTTGCAGAGAATATTGTGGCCAATAAGAAATACATATTACACAACTGAAGGAGGTTTTTGTTCCTAAGAGAACCATCTACAAAAACCTATCTCATGTTTTGGACATTGATTTCATAATTATAGATACATGTACATCTTTAGAGGCTATTTTTCAGACTCTATAAAACTCTGTTTTACACATCGTTTTTCAGAGCCTATTGTGCACAATTGGATAGGAATTGTAGGAAAGTGAAAGAGGTTTATATCACCAACATATTTATCTACAATAAATTCTTTCACTTTTTACATATCTATTACGGATTGAGAAATATAAAGGTATCATTGGACCCCCAATTTGCAGAATTGTTGGAGCAGAATTGCACAAAGAAAGGAAGCAGTTAGTGACTTGGATGCCTCATCATCAACTAAGAGTTGGATCAAATTCGAATTCTCCTCTTTGTCATCACCTATCCATACAAAATAATGCCAAATAGATGCATTAGTTTGAGTGTCCTTTAATTAAGTTCTATTTATGTAAATAGTTGGAGAGATTTGTGAACCAATTTTGATATTTGTTTCAAGATATTTTAGTTTAGAATTTGTATAAATAAACCCTCAAAGAGAGTGTTGAGGGTGGATTCTATTACTTTGCTGTAACATTGAGATTTTCGGAATAAAATCATTTTGGAGAAATTTATTCGTGGCTTACTGGATGACGATTTGAAGCTCAGGACTTTTTGCAAGATTCATGTGTTGGACTGCAGTTCAATAAGTCTTTCTACCCTTTGTCTTAAGTTTTATATCAGTTTATAATATCATTATGTCCATTTCTGAATAATTTACATAAAGGATTGAATCAGAATTTACTTAATTGTACTCTGATTTCATATGTGATTGTTCTTAATGTTTTCCTCTAAATTAGTTATAAGCATGAATTCTTAAATGCTCTTGCTTTGCTAATTTAAACATTCTTGATTACTATAATAAAGAATTCTTCACTGCTCTTTGTTTGTAATCATTTCATTTCTTTCTTTTGAACATGGTGAAAGATTCTTAGCTGCCTTTCATCCCTTCAAAATCATTCCATCCACTTTAAATTTTAAGGATTGTCCTTTGTTTGGCTATCTTGCCCTGTAAAACCATCTTGTGTGTAGAATAGTAATCCAATACAGCCATCATTTGACTCCATAGCCCAATGGCCTGAAAATATTCAACCTTACCCTTAGTTGGTGAATTCCAACATTTTCAAACAAACTCTTGGATTTATAACTAGCCTAAAACTTTCTAAGAACAAAGATAAATTATAAAGAGAGAGCCCTCTCTAGATGCAGATTGGCTAGATTCTGCATCTGAAGGTTGGTTTGTGGTTACCTCAAGTATACTTTCCTTTTCCACAACCTCAAGGAAAACCTGAGTGATAACATAGTGGCGACCATACTGGGGATCTGAATCATTTTGTTGATACTATTGTTTGATTTATAAACTATAGACAGAGTTTGAAGATCAGCCATGTATCCTTTGAAATGCTTTTGCTCTGCCACTGCATAGTAAACAAATGTTGCTTCAGTCTATCTCTGGTTTAGCTTATAAACTGAAATTTTGATTCAAAACATTCAATCAGACTCTCTAGTTCAATAAATCTTTGAGAAATTTTTAATTAAAAATCTTAAATTTCTTAAAGAAATCATAGAAGTTGTTTTGAAAATTCATAAAAAAATAAAATAATCATAAAATATTCAAAATTTGGTTTCCTGAAGAGCTAACTTTTTCTTCAGAATTGTTTTACAGGTTTAGATCTGATCTATGATGGTGGACAGGGATCAGACACACAAAGGTTAAAATCATCCACCTGGCGACTCCAAATCCATTTCACAATCAAGACTCCACTGTAGGAATGAACCTGGAAGAACAATATGGAAAGATCAGGCTTTCAACTTGGATTGTTATCCAAGACATTATGTTCTTTCTAAATTGATAGAGTTTTCCAATGTATATTGTATTTTAGAGAAGATCTTAGAGTAGTTTTTAATTTATCTCTTTTGAAAATTGTAAATATAAAATCACCATGCACATTTGAGTATCATTCTTCTGACTCTTTTGATATCAATTTCCAATCAAGACATTGTTGATCATAGATCCATAGCTTGAAGTTTCAGAGCAATTCCACAACCAAATAATCTATATTCCAAAGCATTAATAGTGATACTGGATGACAGGGTTTGTGGAAAATCTTTCATTTGATGAAATCTTAAATGAATTCAGGGATGAGTTATCAAAACTTCAGTTTGATGAAGATTTTCTAAGAGCTTTCTTTCTTCTTTTTAAATCAAGAAAATGTTCTCCTCGAGTTAAAAAATGGCTTCTTGATATAATTTCTGAAAATTATGAAAATGAAATCAAAGTTTTGCATTCTCAAATTCAGTCATACAATTTCCGAAATCCTAAAGAATTCTTTGAAAATCTTCCTTCTCCAAAGCAAGAGGAAATTGTACTATCTTTTGACTTGCATATTAAAGATGATTATTCTTTCAAACACAAGATTGAAGAAATAAGTTCATGGTCTAATATTCATAATTCAATTGAACAATTAGTCATTGAAGGCCTAGAAGTAAATAACATACATCATGCTTTTAATGATCCTATAGCAAATTATATGGATAATATTTTTACCTCAAATCTGCAAACATGTTTTATCTATGAGGATCAAATATATCAACAATTGCCATTTCACATCTTATCGTTGATTATAAAGGCACATGATCATAACATACTTCCAATTTTGATCATAAGCAATCAAGTTAACCATTTATTTTTACAGCTACTTGATTGGCTTCATTGGCATTTTTGTATTACCTGATTTAATAAGATTTTTAGTAGATTAGAGTAGGCAAATGAGTGCTAATAAGCTTATAATTTTGAGCATTTTTTTTAGTTTTCAATTTTCAGCTAGTTTTTCATTAAGTTGGTTTGAAAATTTTTGTGTGTTGTTTTAGTTTCAGATCAGATTTCAGGTTGCAGAAAAAGGACTATATTCAATTCAAGATTTTCAACCACAACAAATGCATGTTTGGGATTGGAACAAGGCAGAATATTTCTAACTGGGAAACAAAGTTTTCAATTTTGATTGGATGGTGACTTGCTGAAGTTGAAGCCCGAAGTGAAGGCCCTAAGCTTCAAAAGTTTCACTATCATATATACAATAAAGCTACCAGAAAAAGGAGATTACATGTCCAGACTGAAGACATTTTTAAGGCATCTGGCCTGCTGTTCTTGACTTTCCACAAGGAAAAGCCATCCCCAAGTGGAGCCAGTGTTAGACTCCTATACCAATAGGTGTCATTTTTCATGATTGTCTTGATTAAACTATGGAATATGTTCAAACCTTTTTCTTGAGCAAAGGTGTTCCATATTCTTGAAAAACCAAAAAATTAAAAAAATTTAAAAAATGTAAAGAGGGTATACCCTAAAAGAAAATCAAAGGGTAAGAAAAATAAATTGGTCAAGAAAATGAAAGAAATGAACCCCAAGCAAAAATAGACCAAGGAAAGTGTGCAAATCCAAATGCCACTACTATTTCATTTTTGTAATAAAGCAATTGTGTGCAGCTTGTCAAACTTTTGCCACAATTTATGAAGAGTCAAACTATATAAACTTGACTCATTCATGTTTCAATTTCATGTTGTAGAATAGTGAAGAAATATCTGACCAAACAGTTTAATCTTGGCAGATAAGTAGATAGGTAGAGTTAATCAAAGGTGCTCAACAGTTTAATCTGAGCCCTTGGATGTAATAAGGGTAGAATTAGATAGATTGACCATGTAAAAAGAAAAAGGTTGATAAGGGTTTGCAAGTCTAAATGCACCCTAATAAAGAAGAGAAAATGGTAGTGTCAAGTAGATAGGGTAGGTAGATGGTGTTGCAAAGTGTCATATGATGAATGATGGTGCTAAATATGTTTAATCTTTTACCTTCATCACAAGTACTGAAGCAAGAAGTGCACTGGAAAATTCGAAGAAAACAAAGTCAAAATCATTAACTTCCCACATCACTTTTTCCCTAAGATTTTTACTAATTTCTCTAAAAGTGCTAAGGTGTTTGAAGATTAGAGGGGCTCAAGGCATTTCCTTGACTTTTGGAGGGACCGGACCCTCGGCCTAATGATCTAAAAATACCTAAGTACTTGAGATCATTTGTCATTATAATCATTCACCTTTTACCTTTTCCTAAGTAAAATCCTATTTTACTTAGGAAAATCATGCAAAATTCCACAATAAACCCTCAAGATTACTTGTTATTCTAAGTCTAAGTGTTGAAGTTTATATAATGTGGTTTACTTCAGAAATCTTCACTTCCTTAGATGTGCAAAGTATTTTGAGTTGTCCTTGTCCCTTTGTCATATTTACATTTAACTCTATTTACTAAATCCCTAGTGAAAATGCCTTATCCTAAGTATATAACTCCTTTTATATAAATATCCAAAAAACCCATCTTATTATAAAGTTTAACCAAAGTATTTATTTCCCAATTATTCATTAAAAACCCGCATTATGCGCCCTTTGGTTAAAATATATCATTATATAATACTCCCGCCCCTATGGTAAGTCAATCATATTGATTTATTTACCATATAATAAAATATACAAAATACAAAAGTTTAAACATATGTTTTATGTTTAAAACAAAAAAATAAATAAAACCAAAGTCCCGTTATGACCCCGGCCCTTTATAACCATTGGGATTAATTAATTAACTGAATTAATTAATAACCAACTATCTCCACCAATCAGACGCCGCCCGAAATGATTAATTAACCACTAATTAAGTCGGGCCCGCATGTTAACTCCCCGGCCATCTATCCGTCCCCTCCACCGTCGGATCATCCGCCTATAGATCGACGCTCCATAGCGATTCTGCTAGCCGTCCCTCGACATAACTTTAACACGCGGGGGCACGGTGGTTTTGAAACCGTCCTCCGTCCACGTGTCACTTCCCCAATGGAATCGCTGCCATCGCATTTTAAACCACCATTGCCCATAAGCGGTGCGGAAATTACCGCTTACCGCCCAACCCCTGCCACACGTCATCCCGTACTTCCATGACGTCATTCCTCGATAAACTAAAAACCCCTTTTTTGACTTTGGAAATAAAACAAATTTTTGTGTTTTTTATGTCATTTTCATTATTTGAAAGCGACTGCGCCTTCCGCTACGAAATTCAAATTTTCACCGAAATCTACTGTTCTATCCGATTTCGCTCCAGAATTCCGCCGGACCAGTGTTCAAGCATCTTCTTGCCACCATTTGATACCTGTTAAATCCCAGTTTGCCTCCGAAAACAGGTATTTATTCTATTGCGTTCCGAACTTGAAAATAAACTCTGTGTTCCTTGTTTTTCCGCTGGATCAGTGTTAAAATCTTATTGCTAAGATCATTCCCTGATTTTTAAACTGTGAATTGTTCCCTCCGAACCTGCAATTGTGCCAATTTCCCTCATTAAAACTGAAATCGTGCTTGGTCTGTGAAGAAAACCCAGAAACTTCCATTTTGAATACACAAGAACCAAAATGGAAGCTCCGGCAGCCCTGAATGTAACCCCATTGAACGCCCCTCATAGAGACCTGGATTTCATTAACAAATTGTTTGATTTTAGCAGGTTACAATCAGAATATGGATTTGGACCAACAATTTCAATACTAGTTGACAAAATTGTTTACTCCAAATTCTCAGATTTTAATTCAATATCTTCATTCAACAAACAGTTTGTATACAAAGTCAGAGAGAGATTAGAATGATAAAATGTGCACAGTGAATGGTAAAAGTGAAATGAGAAATTACAGGGATAGGAAAAGCATAACAGTTAAAGAGTATCAGTGGTTAAAGTGTATCAGGTAAAAGTCAGAGTGCAAGTTAAAATGAAGTTACAGAGCAGTCAAAGGTAAAATAGTAAAAGTAATTACAGAGGCAGTAAAATGGTAAAAAGAGATGAAAATACTTTCACCAACATTGAAGTTTAACTAAAGTGAAACTCAAACAGTTAAAATAACAAAAAAGTGAAAAGATGAAAAACACAACAAAAAGGAACATTTTTGCAGAAATTTAATGTTTTAGTCATTGTTTTTCAGAAACTATTGTGATCAATAAAAAATGAATTTTTCAAAACTGAAGGAGGTTTATGTTCTTAAGAGGATTATCTACAAAAACCTCTCTCACTTTTCTAACAGCTATTATGTTTTTGGAAATATTAAACAATGATGGAAAGCACTTTTTGCAGAAAATACCAGTTACGTCATCATTTTGCAGAGAATATTGTGGCCAATACGAAATACATATTACAAAAATGAAGGAGGTTTTTGTTCCTAAGAGACCCATCTACAAAAACCTATCTCATTGTTTGGACATTGATTTCAGACTGAGAGATACATGCACATCTTTAGAGGCTATTTTTCAGACTCTGTAAAACTCTGTTTTACACATCATTTTGCAGAGCCTATTGCGCATATCTGGAGAGGAATTTTAGGAAAGTGAAAGAGGTTTATATCACCAACATATTTATCTACAATAACCTCTTTCACTGTTTACATATCTATTACGGATTGAGAAATATAAAGGTATAATTGGACCCAAAATTTGCAGAATTGTTGGAGCAGAATTGCACAAAGAAAGGAAGCAGTTAGTGACTTGGATGCTTCATCATCAACTAAGAGTTGGATAAAATTCGAATTCTCCTATTTGTCATCACCTATCCATACAAAATAGTGTCAAATAGATGCATTAGTTTGAGTGTCCTTTAATTAAGTTCTATTTATGTAAAATAGTTGGAGAGATTTGTGAACCAATTTTGATATTTTTTCAAGATATTTTAGTTTAGAATTTGTATAAATACTTCACTCTTGGAAGTATTTTGGGTGGATTCTATTACTTTGCTGTAGCATTGAGATTTTCGGAATAAAAGCATTTTGGAGAAATTTATTCGTGGCTTACTGGATGACGATTTGGAGCTCATGACTTTTTGCAGGATTCATGTATTGGACTGCAGTTCAATAAGTCTTTCTACCCTTTGTCTTAAGTTTTATATCAGTTTATAATATCATTATGTCCATTTCTGAATAATTTACATAAAGGATTGAATCAGAATTTACTTAATTGTACTATGATTTCAGATGTGATTGTTCTTAATGTTTTCCTCTAAATTGGTTATAAGCATGAATTCTTAAATGCTCTTGCTTTGCTAATTTAAACATTGTTGATTGCTATAATAAAGAATTCTTCATTGCTCTTTGTTTGTAGTCATCTCATTTATTTCTTTTGAACATGGTGAAAGATTCTTAGCTGCCTTTCATCCCTTCAAAATCATCCCATCCACTCTAAATTTTTAAGGATTGTTCTCTGTCTAGCTATCTTGCCCTGTAAATCCATCTTGTGTGTAGAATAGAAATCCAGTAAAGCCATCCTTTGACTCCATAGCCCAATGGACTGAAAACTTTCAACCTTGCCCTTAGTTTGTGGAATTCTGTATCATTTTTCAAACACATTCTTGGACTTATAATTAGCCTAAAACTTTCTAAGAACAAAGATAAATCATAAAGAGAGAGTCTTCTCCGGATGCACATAGATTCCCATTCAAGGTTGGTTTGTGGTTACTTTGCATACTTTCCTTTTCTTACAACTTCAAGGAAAACTCGAGTGATAACATAGTGGCGACCATACTGTACCCTCGAATCTATTTTATTGATACTATTGTTTGATTTATAAGCTATAGACAGAAACCGAAGACGCCGGTAGCCTTTGAAATGCTTTGCTCTCGCAATTGCATAGTAAACAAATGCCGGCTTCACTATCTCTCGGTTTAGCTTATAAACCGAACTTTGATTCAAAACATTCAATCGACTCTAGTTCAATAAATCTTTGAGAAAATTCTTAATTAAAAATCTTAAATTTCTTAAAGAAATCAAGGTGGTTGTTTTGAAAATTCATAAAAAATAAAATAATCATAAAATATTCAAAATTTGGTTTCCTAAGAACTAACTTTTTCTTCGTAATTGTTTTGCTGTAAGCTTCTAGATCTCGATCTATGATGGTGACGATCACACAAAGTTTGGGAAATCATCCACCTCGCATCAAATCAATTTCGTAATCAAGACTCCACTGGAGGAATGAACCCCAAAGGACAATATGGAAAGATCAAAGCCAACCCTGGGATTGCTATCCAAGACATTATGTTCTTTCTAAATTGATAGAGTTTTCCGAATGTATAATATTGTATTTTATAAGATCTAGAGTGGCTTTTAATTTATCTCTTTTGAAATTGTAAATATAAAATCGCCATGCACATTTGAGCATCATTCTTCTAACTCTTCCGATATCATTTTCCAATCAAGACACTCGCTGATCGTGAGATCCGTGAGTTTCCAAGTTTTCGTATACCCACAACCAAATAATCCATATATTCCAAAGCATTAATAGTGATAATTTGATGACACAAATTAGAAAATCTTTCATTTGATGAAAGTTTAAATGAATTGTGTGGATGAGTTATCAAAAACTTGTATTGATGAGGATTTTCTAAGAGATTTTCTTTCTTCTTTAAATTCACAGAAAATGTTCTCTCAAGTTAAAAAATGGCTTCTTGATATAATTTCCTAAAATTATGAAAATGAAATCAAACTTTTGCATGCTCAAATTCAGTGATACAATTTCCCAAATCCTAAAGAATTTTGAAAATCTTCCTTCTCCAAAGCAAGAGAAATTGTACTATCTTTTGACTTGCATATTGAAGATGATTATCTTTCAAACACAAGACTAAAGAAATAAGTTCATGGTCTAATATTCATAATTCAATGGAACAATTAGTCATTGAAGGCCTAGAAGTAAATAACAACATACATCATGCTTTTATTGATCCTATATCAGATTATATGGAGAATCTTAAGCCCAAATTACAAAAAAATGTTTTCTCTCGTATGATCAAATACATCAAAAGTGGCCTTTACACATCATATCATTTATTATAAAGGCACATGATCATAACATTACTTCCAATTTTTATCACAAGTAGTGAAATTATCCATTCATTTCTACAATTTACTTGATTGGCTTCATTGGCATTTTGTATTACATGATTCAATGATATTTTTAGTAGATTAGAGTAAGTAGATAAGGCTAATAAGCTCGAATTTTGAGCATTTTTTTTAGTTTTCAATTTTCTAGCTAGTTTTTCATTAAGTTGGTTTGAAAATTTTTGTGTGTTGTTTTAAGTTTCAAATCAAGCCAGGTTGCAAAAGGACTATATTCAATTAAAGATTTTCAACCACAAGAATGCATGTTTGGGATTGGAACAATGCGAAGATTTAACCTGTAAACAAAGCTTTAAGTTTTGAATTTTATAGTAACTTACCTGGAGTTGAAGCCCGGGAGAAGGTCCTGCTTCTGGGTTGCACTATCATATACAATAAAGCTTATCATATGGAGATTACATGGTTCAAATAGACATTTTGGAGGCATCTCAATCTGTCGCTCTTGGACTTTTCATAAGGAAAAGCCATCCCCAAGTGGAGCCAAAATGTTAGACTCCTATACCAATAGGTGTCATTTTTCATGATTGACTTAATTGAACTATGGAATATGTTCAAACCTTTTTCTTAAAAGGTGTTCTATATTCTTAAAAATAAAAATAAATAAAAAAATGTAAAGAGGGTATACCCTAAAAGAAAATCAAAGGGTGTGCAGAAAATAAATTGGTCAAGAAAATGAAAGAAATGAACCCCAAGCAAAAAATATACCAAGGAAAGTGTGCAAATCCAAATGCCACTACTATTTCATTTTTGTAATAAATAATTGTGTGCCTTTGTCAAATTGCTACAATTTATGAAGAGTCAAACTATTTAAACTTGACTCATTCATGTTTTCAATTTCATGTTATAGATTAGAGAATAAATATCTAGCCAAACAGTTTAATCTTGACAGATAAGTAGCTAGGTAGAGTTATTAAAAGGTGCTCAACAGTTTAATCTGAGCCCTTGGATGTAATAAGGGTAGAAATAGATAGATTCATCATGTAAAAAGAAAATATTGATCGGGGTTTGCAAGTCTAAATGCACCCTAATAAAGAAGAGAAAATGGTAGTGTTAAGTAGATAGGGTAGGTAGATGGTGCTGCAAAGTGTTATCTGATGAATGGTGCTGCAAAGTGTTGGTTAATCATTTACTTTCATCACAAGTACTAAAGCAAGAAATACACTGGAAAATCACAGCAAGCAAAGTCAAATTCATTAACCTCCCTCATCATTTTTTCCCCTCAAGAGTTTTACTAATTTCCCCCAAAAGTACTAAGGTAATTGGAGATCAAAGGGGCTCAAGGCATTTCCTTGACTTCTGGAGGGACCGGACCCTCGGCCTAATGATCAAAAAAGACCTAAGCACTTGAGATAATTCATCATTGTTATCTTCCATCTTTAACTTTTTCCTAAGTAAAATCCTATTTTACTTAGGAAACTGATGCAAAATTCCATAAGAAGTTCCTCAAAATAATTTGTTATTCTAAGTTAAGTGTTGAAGATAAAATGTTGCAATTTACTTCATAAGTTATCACTTTCTTATATGTACAAAGATGTTTTGATTTTCCTTGTCCTTTACCATATTAACATTTAATTCTACTATATTAAATCCCTAGTGAAATCCCTTTTCCTAAGTATATAACTCCCTTTTCTATAAATATCCCCAAAACCCATTTATTATAATGTTTACCAAAGTATATATTCCCGCACATTGGAAATAAACACCCCGCTTTATAAGCCCTTTGGTTTAAACTATAGCCTTATACATAAATTCCGCCCCTATGATGAATTAATTTTATTAATTCATTCATCATATAATACTATAAGTATGTTTAATACCAAAACATATTAATAAACTTTGCAAAAGTCTATGCCACCGTGGTCCGTCCACGTGGCATTCCACCTGGCCAAACTCCGTCGCAATCCATTTCATAATATTCATGGGGTTAATTAATCATTTGGACTAATTAACAACCATTTCCGCCTATTAACTTTTCCCCGGGGTGATTAGATCACGCATTAAAACCTTTTTAAACCCCGACGGGCCCACCTTTGAAATCGCACAAGTTCCCCTCCCTTTCAGCCGTTGGATCGTCCGTTCGTTGATCAACGGTGATCGTTAATCCCGCTGCCCATCCCTTGCCAACATGTTAACCAGCGGGGGATGGGCGGTTTTTGAAAAGTCAGCATTCCACGTGGCAAGCGTCCTGTGGAATCGCTGCCCTCGCAACTTTTACCGCCCTCGTCCATAAGCGGAGCGGGCTCACCGCTTACCACTTACCGCATACCGCCGGCCCCACTTCCCTACGTCACCCCGTACGTCATGACGTCATCTCCTCGGAAAAAACAAAAACCCTTTTAATTTGTAAATAAGCCATTTTCCGTGTTTTTTCGGTTGTTTTTAGTTTCTGAAAGCGACAGAGCTCCCGCTGCAATTTTCAAATTTCACTGCAAATACACCAATTTACTCCGAAATTCCGTTGCGCCCGTGTTGAAGAACGTCCCCGCCATTGCTCATTACCTGTTAAAGAACCAGTTTCCATCTAAAAACAGGTATTTATCATTTCGCGCCCCGACTGTAAGTCAAGCTTAGTTTCCTTTGATTTTTCTCTGAAAAAGTGGTTAAAAATCATCGCTGAAGTCCTCCCTGAAGATTTTAAACCTGTGAAATTGCCCCCAAAACCTGCAAATTGTTTCATTTTCCTCCATTCCATAAATCCCGTCCGGTCTGTAAGTAAAACGAAAACCTCCATTTTGAATCCACAAGAACCAAAATGGAGGCCCCGGCAGCTCTTAATATCACTCAATTGAATGCTCCTCACCGTGAATTAGACTATTTACCTCTGATAGATGAAGATTTCCAAATTAAAGACCTGAATTTTGATGAAAGTCCCCTATTGAGCTATTGTCGCTGCAGAGACGAATACTCAAAGGGGCAAGATCTTGTAGGGTTGTGGGAATCCAATTTCCCGAGATATCTCATCCCCTCAGTCCTTATTTTCCCAGAAATTATCCACTGCTATCATGCCAATTATGATCCAAATCAGAAAGAAGTTTTATCCCCAAGTCAAAGCGTATCAAAATCAAAGAGTATCAATGGATAAAGTGTATCAGGTAAAATTCAGAGTGAAAAGTCAAAACAAAGTTACAGAGCAGTCAAAGGTAAACAGTAAAAATGAAGTTACAGAGCAGTCAAAAGTAAACAGTAAAAATGAAGTTACAGAGGCAGTAAAAGGGTAAAAAGAGATGAAAATACTTTCACCAACATTGAAGTTTATCTAAAGTGAAAGTAAAACAGTCAAAGGAACAAAAAAGTGAAAAGATGAAAAATACAACAAGAAGGAACATTTTTGCAGAAATTGCATATTTCAGTCATAGTTTGGCAGAAACTATTGTGATCAATAAAAGATGAATTTTACAAAACTGAAGGAGGTTTATGTTCTTAAGAGGACCATATACAAAAACCTCTCTCACTTTTCTAACAGCTATTATGGTTTTGGAAATATTAAACAACGTTGGAAAGCACTTTTTGCAGAAAATTACAGTCAAGTCATCATTTTGCAGAGAATATTGTGGCCAATCCGAAATACATTTCACAAAACTGAAGGAGGTTTTTGTTCCTAAGAGACCCATATAAAAAAACCTATCTCAGTTTTTGCACAGTGGTTTTATAATGAGAGATACATGCGCATCTTTACAGGCCATTTTTCAGACTCTGTAAAACTCTGTTTTACACATATTTTTTACAGAGAATATTATGCACAGATGGAGAGGAATTTTAGGAAAGTGAAAGAGGTTTATCTCACCAACATATTTATCCACAATAACCTCTTTCATTTTTTACATATCTATTACGGATTGAGAAATACGAAGATATCATTGGACCCCAAGTTTGCAGAATTGTTGGAGCAGATTGCACAAAGAAATGAAGCAGTTAGTGACTTGGATGCCTCATCATCAAATAAGAGTTGGATCAAATTAGAATTCTCCTCTTTGTCATCACTTATCCATCAAAAATAGTGCCAAATAGTTTGAGTGTCCTTTACTTTAGTTCTATTTATGTAAATAGTTGGAGAGATGTGTGAACCAATTTTGATATTTGTTTCAAGATATTTTAGTTTAGAATTTGTATAAATACTCCACTCTTGGAAGCATTTGGGGTGGATTCTATTACTTTGATGTAACATTGAGATTTTTGGAATAAAATCATTTTGGAGAAGTTTATTCGTGGCTTACTGGATGACGATTTGAAGCTTCGGGACTTTTTGCAGGATTCATGTGTTGGACTGCAGTTCAATAAGTCTTTCTACTCTTTGTCTTAAATTTTATATCAGTTTATAATATCATTATGTCCATTTCTGAATAATTTACATAAAGGATTGAATCATAATTTACTTAATTGTACTCTGATTTCAGATGTGATTGTTCTTAATGTTTTCCTCTAAATTGGTTATAAGTATGAATTCTTAAATGCTCTTGCTTTGCTAATTTAAACATTGTTGATTACTATAATAAAGAATTCTTCATTGCTCTTTGTTTGTAGTCATCCCATTTCTTTCTTTGAACATGGTGAAAGATTCTTAGCTGCCTTTCATCCCTTCAAGATCATCTCATCCACTTTAAACTTTAAGGATTGTTCTCTGTCTAGCTACCTTGCCCTGTAAAGCCATCTTGAGTGTAGAATAGAAATCCAGCAAAGCCATCCTTTGACTCCATAGCCCAATGGACTGAAAACCTTCAACCTTGCCCTTAGTTTGTGGATTCCGCCATTTCTCAAAACAAACTCTTGGATCTATAACTAGCCTAAAAACTTCTAAGAACAAAGGTAAAGAGGTGTCTCAAGCATCATCCTCCGAAGATTCAGATATTCCTTTGTTGTTTTCAGACACTGTTTGTAACAAGGATTGTGGCATCTCGTCATGGGAAGCTATGTATAAGCTCTTTGAGGATGAAGAGCCAAAAGTGATAAAAAAATATATCTGCAACAAGCAGTGATATCACTTCTGATGCAACCCTTTTTGACGTTGCATGCTCGTTTATTCATAAGATAGCTGCAAGACCAAATATTATGCCTTACACATATATGATCAAGTGGGCAGTTGAAAATCTGAATATTGAAGACAGAGTGTTTAAGAATTCCAGAGGAGAGACTATGGGTTCTTTTAAAGCTGAAGATTTGGCAGCCATGTATTATTTACCAGCTCCGCAACAAAAGTATGACAATAGATATGTGCAAATGTTCAAAGCTAAACATCCAAATCTCATTAAGGTCATCCATGAGTGGAAGGACAATGAGGGAAAACTGAAGTAAGACAAATATGGTACGTATCCCATTGCACAAATCCCTCATCCCTATTGCTTTCCTGCTGGTATGTTGTGTAGGTTATTTGCTAGACCTGATAGTACTAAGTTATCTAGACACTGGGTTCCCTTAATTGACGCAATCATCAATTCATCCATTTTGAATTGGGCATACCTTTTATCTAATTATTTAGCCAAACACATTGTTGAATATAGGAATAAAATAAATGCTTCAACTCAAGAAAATTCACCCTTTTTCATGTCCGTTTATGTTATGGATTCCATCTGTTATACTTCTACATTTCCAATAATGGGTTGTAAATAGACCATTATAGACCCTACACCAATCCATATTTACCATAAAGAACTATGATATTCCAAATACCACTTGCATTTATATAAATTCTATTATGGAGTTATGCTGCCTATGTATAAAATTATTTTCGATAAAAAGATCCCTAGGGTTTCCAAGGAAGTCAGTATAGATATTGTTCCTACAACCCGATGGTTTGCTGAAGAGAAATTTACATATGTTAGAGTATTTGGAAGTCCCGATCTTCCACATGTTTTTCCATATTATGTTCCAGATAGATTGTTTGGAAGAGAAATAGCTTATCAACTTATTAATGGTGTCACCAAATAGTTAAAGGATGACAAAAAGGCTATTTTTCCTTCATTCCCTGTAGAGTGCAGTACTTTTGCTTTGGCCAATATTGGCCATACATACAAAGAGGCTCCCAATATTCAGATGTTAAATCTAGCATTTATGCCCGGGAGACTATATGATCCTAATGATGTAATTAAAAATTACATGTGAAAGCTTAAGACGAAACCTTTTGTAAAGGAAGAAGATAAGTTTGATGATTTCTTCCAAGGAGTCGAAGACTTTTCTGATATTGTTAAGAATTTTTCTAATCAATCAAGTCAAGAAGATGTTGAAGCCTTTCAGGTATACATAAATGAGAGATTAAAGAATGTCCCTTTGAATTTTCTAGTCATGGAAGAATACAAACACACTCCAAGTGTAAGTCTTGATGAAGAAATGAAGGATGAATCTGAAGATGAATTTAGTCAGTCCCAACAGCAATCTGATAAGACAGATCAATCTGAAGATGAGTCTAAATCTACAAAAACCAATTTGGAAATTGATCAGATTATTCAAGACATAGAGTTACAAGAAAAAACAAACAACAATGCCATTTAATGAAATATAGAAGAAGTTCCGAAGGATCAGATCATAGAAGATCAATCTAAATCATCTAAAGGAAAAGACCTAATAAATGAATGGGAACAATTTTCCCAAGCAATAAAGACTTCTAAAGAAAAGGTCAATGATGATCAAGGGGCAGGTTTTCAAACGCCAGAGCCTTCCCAAAGGATAGTTCAGACTGTCAACCCTTTACAGACAATCCTAGCAGCACAGAACAAAGAAATCATTCTAGCCTACTCCACAGATTAAATAATTTTGCAAATGGAAGACATTCCATCATTGGATATCTTCTACAGTCCCAACCATATAGAGCTGTGGTCAAAAGAAATTCAAGAAAAAAGGACTGATGAAACAACTCTTAAATCTACAGATGAATCAGTTGACGTCCTCTGGAAAGATTCATTAGAGGATCCCACTGAACATTTGTCTAAATTGTCACAATATGCAGGAGCTTATGCTACAACTACTGTAGATAAGGAAAGTGAAATCAAAACACTGTTGAAGAAGAAGGAATCCAGGATACAGGAACTGGAACACATGTTAGATACATAGAAATTCAAGTATACAGAATAGATCATAGAAAATTTAGAACAATTCCATAAATATTTTGAAAAATTTAATTTGGAATATCATACAGAGCTTAAAGATAAACAGACACAACTGGAGAGAACCATGTCAGAATTACAGAATCAATCACAATCAGAAATTTTCATTAAAGAATCACTTGAGATAAATACAATGATTAAAAAGAAACAAAAGGTATTTTTTCATCAAGTTGCTATGTTTTATTCTTACTGTGATTCCAATAAAATAATGATTCAATAAATTTCCATTCAAAAACTTGAATGTGGAAAATTCAAAAACAAATTGAAGAACATATTCAATGGCAAGATTCAGATATGGGAAAAAAAACTAATATACCTTAGATATATGAGCTTCATGGAGAATTATTATTTACCGAGTGGAAAACATAGATTGCCCGAGCAGAAAAAGCAGCAATTAAGACATTCAACAAATCAAATGAGGTCATACATATTTTATGTGACCAATTGTTGAAAATAAGACTTATTGAAGAAAACACGTATGATGTGTTTTCATTGAGAAAAGAAATAGAATTAAAATAGACATAGAGAGAAAAACAACAGGAAGAAGTAATCTAGAATTTAATAAGTTTGATCAAGAAAACTCTTGGAATTTTCTGATCAAACCTTATCATCAACAGGAAACTCTTCTACTTCTCACAGAATCAGCTAAAAAGTCTCAGTCGACAATTTCAAATTCCATAGTCAAGAATCAAATCTGGTAACGAATATCTCAACCACCTCAGCTCAATATGATGTTAGATATTTGTAAACTGTGTCACCATACTCTACAAAAGATGCAGGATCCTTAAAATCAGCATTATTAGATTTAAATTCCTAGATTATTGTTCAAGTTAGAGGAAGGTTGTTTGAAACCTCCTCTATGTTTTTGTAAAATATTTAATTTAGTTTGTAGTTAGTTTTTGTATTTAAACCCTTCTCATGCATTTAGAGAAGGGTCCAGAATTTTATTAAGAACATTTGCAAAGAATGCTTAATTGTAAGTAGGTTTGTGAATGCCTTGATGAAATAATGGAACACGACCTTATTCAGTTATAAACATCATTTTGTTGATCAATTCCTGGCACAATTTTGTATTCTTTGAACAAATCTTTGATTGAATGATTGGATACGACCTGTTATCATTGATATGATAAACAAAGTAATACACAACTGGTACTAACATCATGTATCTTATTTTTGTTTCTGAAAATTAGTAATGAACACAACTTTCATGAATCATATATGAGATTAATTGTTTATGTCTGAAATATCTGTTGCACTAATATACAATATAAAGACAGAGATTAGTTATTTTATATATGGTCATCAGAAAATGCGATATATGTTTCATTTTCTTTTGATTAACTTCTTTTTCAAGAGAATCATCTTACATGGTAATAATTCTATTAAATCTCAATTGGTTTCATGAAAGATTCAATAGATATATTTCTAGATCGCATTGAGATATTATATCCCGGATTAGATTAAATTTAACTCAAAGTATTGCATTTAGAGTTAAATTTGTCTTAGTTTGTAGTAATTCATCATTTAAAAATGTTTTGGTAGAAACCCAACAAGTTATCATACAAAAACCAAAACTGGGAAATTGGTCCCATCACACCTAGTCGGAGCCATTACCCCAAATGGAAAAGGAGCTACTTTAAGGTCCGGACTGGGTGGTTATCCCCCTTCGTTGTTGCCATGGATTTCTGAGGCCTTCAACATTTTTGGTGCTAGAAGGAGGGCCTAACTATGAATGGAAAATAATTCTAAAATTCAAATCCCTCATAAGAGTCGATCTCCTCAAAAGCATTCTATGATTTCCCGATCACAATCTAGATCACCACCTTAGAAATCGGAAGTAGTAGAAACCTTTCCATCATCCCCTGAAGTATCACGTCGTCCATCTACTTCAGAATTCATTCCCGAATCTCCCAAAGTTCAGTCTTTAATTCATCAAATAGAAGGAATATCTATCTCTACTAAAAATCCTATTAACTGAGAAACATCTGAGGAAAGTGTTACTTCTTTATTTAGAGACACTGGTATTTTAACTCGATCTAGAAGTGAGAAGCTTGGAATTTACCCTTTGGAGTTTCCATTATAATCTCATCACAAAAAAATTTCTATATCCAGATCAAAATAGAAAACAAGTGAAGTCACATCAAATTTTCCTTCAGTTGTTCTTTCATATTCTTCCAATCAATCCACATCTTCTCTATCTTCCATTTCTTCCATTCAAACAATCACTACTGTCACGAGTAGTACTGTTCCAGTTGTAAGTTCTTCTTCCATTACCTCTACTTCTGGACCTACTTCTAAATCTTCACAAAATCCAAATCCAATTATGGCTAATCAACCTTGGACAAATCCTGGTGTTGTATTAATAGCAAATCCTAATTCTCTTCCAGATCATCCAGAGAAATGGTTACCTAAATATAATCCAGATGATGGTCTTCCTGCTAAAGAACACATCAATAATTTTATGTTGGCCATAAATTTAAATGGAATTGTTCATGAAGATGTTGTAGTTAGATTGTTTTCATACACTTTACAAGGATTTGCAAGATCCTGGTACTTTTCTCTTCGAGCAAGATCTATTGTTGACTGGGAAACTTTTGAACAATTTTTTCTTGCAAAATTTGGAGATGATAGAACTGTTGCATATTTGATCAATGCTCTTTCCAATCTTAAAACAAATTCAGGTGAAAAGGTTAAAGATTTCAACTCCAGATTCAATAGATTATTAAATAAAATCCCAAATGATTCTAAACCTGATGTTGATGTACAAATATAATGGTATATTTCTTCTTTACCTTCTAATATAGCTATTTTTGTAGATAGAGATAATAAAGCTACTCTTTTAGAAAACTTGAAAGAATCTCTTGCACTAGAGAAAAGGATTTTAGCATTAGAGAAACGATCAGAGATAGAAGAAATGAAAACAAAGAAAGTGACATTTAGTCAAGATTCCAAAAAGAAAATCTCAAAAGATCCATTTGATCTTGAAGGTCTTCAAAAAGTATTAAAGACTATGTCAAATGATATGATTGATATAAAGAAACAAGTTGCTGAAACTTCATCCGCTAAAAAATCATTTCGTCCATTCAAGAAAAATACTTCTTCAACATCTCAACCACCAAATGGAATTTCAAATGCCGAATCTGACCAAGATACTAAAGATCCCTCACCTTCTGAAAATGGATTATAATTTGAAGAAGAAGTTGAATTAAATGGTTTATGGGATTTCATTCTTCCAACAGAAAATGAATCTATGCCTATATCTACAAGAAGTAAACCTTCTTTAGATCCAATTATGTCAAATCCCAAACAAAATTATGTTCCTACGAAAGAAAGAATCTGATTTTATCAGATCCTTCTACAAAATCCAAAACTTTGATTGTATCAGATACAGTCGAATACAACATAGTAGAAGATATGAAAAATATCAAGGAAAATATCTCATTACATGAAATGAACAAACTCAAACAACAACAAAATATTTTGCTTAGAGAACTCAAAGAAATTCTTGTAGAACCGATACAACCACTGGTTATAGCACAAGCTTCAAAAGATATGGGAAAACTTCCATCATCTATTAATAAAGTGAATACCAACGATCTTGTTTTAATCAGTGATAGATCTATTTCTCAAACTCCTCCTTTTCTTTTGACTTATGAAATTTTTAACAAGAATGTTCATAATTGTCTTATTGATTCAGGGGCTTCTTCAAACATTATTCCAAGAACAATGTGTACAAAATTAAATATCACTCCTCAAAAGACATCTGTACATATATTTCAATTGGATAGAACAAAAGTTGAATTTATTGAAGAAATGTTATCAGTACTATCAGATTATCATCTAATCCAAAAGTATCACAAGTGATTGATATTTTGGTCACAGAAATTCCTGAGTTTTATGGCCTTATTTTAAGCAGGGATTGGTCTGAGAAATTACATGGATATTTCACTACTGAGTGGTCGCGTATGTGGTTACCATATAATGGCAAACCAAATCAAATCAAAATTGAACATGAGAAATTTATGAAATACACAGTTACTGAATTGGACGGACCGAATGAGATTATAGCTTTTACTAATACTATCATAGGGAATTATTCAGCAGAATCATCCCTTGGTTCATTTAATGCTCAGGTTTCACCTTTTTCATCAAATACTGTTACTTCTCAAGTTGAAAACTTTTCTCAAACAGACTCTTCTAGATGTGTTAATTTTAGCAATCAAATTCCAAAACAATCTTTATTTTGGACTCTATTTTTTGATGGTTCGAAATCAGAAGATGATGTAGGAGAAGGTTGCATTTTAATCAATCCTCAAGGAGAGAAAACGATGCTAGCTTGTAGACTCGAGTTTGAATGCACAAATAATACTACTGAATATGAAGCATTGATACAAGGTATGTATAAAGCTATAGGATTGAATGTTAAATATTTGCAAGTATATGGAAATTCTGAAATAATAGTCAAACAAGTCAGAAACATGATTCATTGTATTTCTGGGCACTTGAGACATTATCAAAATCTAGCTTAGAATCTCATTTCTCATTTTACAGCATTCAATATCTCTACAATTCCTAGATTACAAAATGTGAGCGTTGATTTACTTGCTAATGTAGCATCTAGACTTATACCACCTGAAGAACTTAGCCTAGATAGATTTTCAATTGAATTAATTTTTAGACCATCCATTCCAGATAATATAAGAAATTGGAAAGTATTTAATGATGATGTAGATATAGTAGACTTTCTTACATCAGACAGAGCTTATGAAGATCAAATTTTAGATGAAAATGAACATGATTTACAAATTAAAGATAGAAAAAACAATAATTCAATTCCCAAATATATAGTCAAAATGGAAGAACTTTATGACTTGAAAGATAGGTTTAAAAAGGTGACCAATTCAAAAATTCAAAGTTCTACTTTAAAGTTTGAATTGATTAATCTTGGTACTTCAGAAAAACCTCAAAATATCAACTTAGGTCTTGGCCTAGGATATGAAGAAAGGATATTATGTATTAAATTGTTTAAAAAATATAAAGATATCTTTGCATGGGATTATTCAGATCTTAAAACATATGATACTTCCATAATTCAACATACCATTCCTATGATATCAGACGATAAACCTGTCCAACAAAAACTCAGGAAAATTCATCCAAATTTAGAAAGTCAAATTAAATCTGAATTGAATAAAATGCTCAAATCTAGAATTATTTTTCCTGTTAGACTTTCCAAATGGGTGTCAAACATGGTTCCAGTTAGGGAAAAGAATGGAGACATTAGAATTTGCATAGATTTTAGGAATTTGAATAAAGCCTGTCAGAAAGATAATTTCCCCTTACCTACCATGGAACAAATATTACAATCAATTGCAGGGTCTGAATTGATGTCTTTTCTAGATGGATTTTCAGGGTATAATCAGATCATGGTTCATCCTGCTGATAGATTAAAAACAACATTTAGAGAAAAATGGGGAACATACACATATCATAAAATGCCTTTTGGACTGATTAATGCTGGAGGTACGTTTCAGCGTGCTATGGAAATAGCTTTCAGAGGATTAATTAACATTTTGGTTGTTATATACTTAGATGAAATTACTGTTTATTCTAAGCATAGAAACATTCATATTAATCATTTAAAAAACATTTTCGAAAGATGCAGAAAATATGGCATTTCCCTCAATCCTAAAAAATGTTATTTTTCTTTATCAGAAGGTAAGCTATTTGGATTCATTGTTTCTAAAAAAGGAATTCACATAGACCCTGATAGGATTCAAGAAATTGAAAATATTCCTCTGCCTCATTAAAAAAAAACAATGTAGTCATTTTTAAGACAAATTAATTTTGTAAAAATATGTGTTCCCAATTTCTCCCAAATTGTCCTACCCCTACAATCAATGATCAAGAAAAATTCAATTTTTAAATGGGGAAAAGAAGAAAGACATTCTTTTGAGTTAATTAAAAAAGCTATTGTTGAAGCTCCCTCTTTAACAACTCCTGATTTTCTCAAATCCTTTGTGTTATACACATTTTCTTCAGATACATCATATGCAGTTGTTTTAACACAGTTAAATGATCAAAACATTGAAGCTTCAATTATGTTTTTTAGCTTTAATCTTCAAGGTGTTGAGTTAAATTATTCAGTTGTAGAAAAACAAGCTTATGTTGTGTTTAAATCTTTGAAACATTTTAAACCTTTTCTCTTAAAAACACACACTAAGATAATAGTACCTTAATCGAAAGTAAGGCAATTATTAATACAATGAGAAGTAGGAGAGAAAAGAGAAAATTGGGTTACTGCACTCCAGGAATATGATGTATAAATACATCCAGCTAAAATTGTTAAAGGACAAGGTATTTGCAAGATTTTAACTGGATCTTCTTGTGAAACCGGCTCCAAAAAGAGAATAAAAGAGATATCAACGCCTTAGAAATAAGACACTTTGAGGGGGCAACCTCCAATACATTACATAAATGAAAAATTCTTGGATGATTCAAATTACAAAACCTCCTTTATATATATAGGAGTCCATGGGGCCACAATGTAATCTTAGCTGACCTAACAATAATAATTTAAGGGCACAATAATAACAATATGGGGTTTACAAGGGTACAATGATAACAATAAGGGGGTTAGAATAACAACAATAAGGGACTATACTAGTAATATAGGGACCTAAAATGCCCCTCTCCTTCAAAAAAGTGTTGTCCTCAACACTTGAGTAGCTCTAGGTGCTTCCGTATAAAATTCTTATCCTCCCATGTAGAATCTTCAGTGGGTAAGTTCTTCCACTTGATGAGATACTCTGAAATTGATTGATTCTGTAGCTGTCAAGTTCTTGTTTCTGTGACCGCTTTAGGTTCCATTTTTCCTTCCTCATCAAGTTCTGGAAATATTGTTTTAATTGGAATATTTTCACCTATAACCTTATTTAAGCATGAAACATGGAAAATTGGATGCACTCGTGAAGAAGCAGGAAGCTCCAATTTGTATGCCATAGTACCAATCTTTTGCAACACCTTGTAAGGACCATAGTAATTTGGTGATAGTTTATTATCCTTCTTATCTTGCTTTAGGGACATTTGTTTGTATGGTTGTAGCCATAAAAATGCCCAGTCCTCTACATCAAAACTTATCTCGCTGCGATGTTGATTTGCCTGTTGTTTCATTCGATTTTGTGCCAAATTTAGGTTGTCCTTTAAGAGTTCGAGAACTTCTTGTTGATTCTTGATGTGATTTTCCATTGCTTGAACCTTAATATTTTCTCTTAAAGATGATGTGATGGATGGTGGATGATATCCATAAAGTTCCATAAATGGGGTCATTTTTGCTGCAGTATGGAAGGAAGTGTTATACCACCATTCAGCTAGAGGTAACCACTTAACCCATTGTGTTTGTTTATCAGATACAAAAAAACGAACATATCCTTCCAAAAATTTATTTACTATCTCAATTTGACCATCCGATTGAGAATGATAAGATGAGCTATGAGCTAATTGAGTACCCAAACAAGAAAATAACTCTGTCCAAAAATTTCTAGTAAAAATGGGATCTCTGTCGCTCACAATAACCCTTGGGTTTCCATGTAGCTTTTTAATTGTGTCCATAAATGTAGTAGCAATTGTACTTTATTTAAATGGATGAGATAATGCACAAAAGTGTGCATACTTGGTAATTCTATCAACTACCACCATGATGACACTCTTTCCTTCAGACTTAGGTAAACCTGTGATAAAATCCATTGAAATATCCCCCCAATGTTGACTTGGAATGGATAAAGGTTGTAGAAGAACTGGGGTCTTAATTGTCTAACTTTATTCTGTTGGAAAACCAAACATTCCGCCACAAACTTTTGAATATCAGATTTAAGGCCATCCCAATAAAATTCTTTCTTCACCCTATGGTAAGTTTTTAAAAATCTTGAGTGTCCTCCTAAAGGAGAAGTGTGCGATTCCAAAAGAATCTTTTGTTTTACTTGGGAATTCTTTCAAATATATAAGTGATCTTTGTACCATAAAAAATCATTTTTTCAACTAAATGTATCAGATGTACTAGGATCTTGCTGCAACTTTTGAATGAGTGTCCACACGTCTTCGTCCTTCTTCCATTCATCTCTTGCTTCGGTTATCCAATATAGTTGGATAATAGAAATGGCACAAAGCAATGCTTCCACATCTTCATTCTTTCTTGAGAGTGCATCTGCAAAAACATTTAGCTTCCCTTTTTTGTATATTATTTCAAATTCATAACCCAACATCTTTGTGACCAATTTTTGCTGCTCTTCTGAAGATAGTCTTTGTTCCAAAAAGTGTTTTAGACTATCATGATCAGTTCTTACCTTGAAGTGTCTTCCCATTAGGTAAGATCTCCATTTATTTAGTGCATGCAGTATTGCTAGCATTTCCTTCTCATAAATAGGTTTCTATAAATACTTTCCTGTGATTGGACGACTTTCAAAAGCAATGGGTCTTCTTTCTTGCATTAAAACAACACCAATTCCATTTCCTGAGGTATCACATTCCACAATAAAGATTTTTGTGAAGTCTGGCATAGCTAAGACTGGTGCTAGGCACATTACCTCTTTAAGATGTTCAAAGGCCTTAGTTCCTTCAGGAGTCCATGAAAATTCATATTTGTTCAATAATGTTGTTATAGGTGCTGCTATTCTCCCATAATTCTTAACAAAATTTCGATAATACCCTGTTAACCCAAGAAATCCTCGCAGCTGCTTTATGGTTGTGGGGACTTTCCATTCCTTAATGGCTTTAATTTTAGTAAGGTCTACCTTAACACCTTCGTGAGATACAATATGACCCAAATATTCCACCTCTTGTACTCCAAAGAAACATTTGGATTTTTTTGCATATAATTGTTTCTCCTACAATAGTTTGAGCACCCTGTCAACATGTTGAACATGATCCTTCCAAGACATGTTGTAGATTAGTATATCATCAAAAAATACTAGCACAAATTTTCTAAGGGTTTGAAAATGGAATTCATCAACCCTTGAAATTTAGAAGGTGCATTAGTAAGGCCAAAAGGCATGACCAAAAATTCATAATGACCCTCATGAGTTCAAAATTTTGTTTTCGGAATATCTTCAGTCTTCATTCTAATTTGATGATACCCTGAATGAAGATCCAATTTGGTAAAATAAATTGATCCATGTAATTAATCCAATAATTCATAAATCACAGGAATGGGAAATTTATCTTTAATGGTGAGCTTATTGAGCTCCCTATAATCTAGACACATGCTCCATGATCCATCCTTCTTTTGTACCAATACTACAGGAGCAGAGAAAGAACTTTGACTAGGTTGAATTATACCCGCCTCTAACATTTATGAAATCATACGTTCAATTTCGCTCTTTTGGACATAAGGATATCTATAAGGCCTGAAGTTTGGAGGAACACTTCCTGGAATCAAATGAATAGCATGATCATGATCATGAATAGGTGAGAGTCCTTTTGGAGTTTCAAAAACCTTGGAATGATTGTCCAAGACTTTTCGGAGATCTGCAAAAATAGATGATTTTGATGTTGGAACTTCTAGTGAGCATAATTGTGCAATTATGCCTCGTTGTTATTTCTTTAGAAGCTTTGTCACCGGCATCCCTGCAATGTTGTGTAACCAGCTTCAAAAATAGAAGAAAAGAGATATCAACGCCTTAGAAATAAGCCACTTCGAGGGGGAAACCTCCAATACATTACATAAATGCACAATTCTTGGATGATACAATTTACAAAACCTCCTTTCTATATATAGGAGTCCATTGGGCCATAATGTAATCCTAGTGGGCCACAATGTAATCCTAGCCGACCTAACAATAATAATTTAAAGGAACAATAATAAAAAAATAGGGGTTACAAGGGTACAATAATAACAATAAGGGGGTTACACTAACAATAATAAGGGACTATACTAGTGATATAGGGACCTAACATGCCCCTCTCCTTCAAAAAAGTGTTGTCCTCAACGCTTGAGTAGCTCCGAGTGCTTCTGTATAAAATTCTCATCCTCCCATGTAGAATTTTCAGTGGGTAAGTTCTTCCACTTGATGAGATACTCTGAAATTGATCGATTCCGTAGCTGTCGAGTTCTTGTTTCCATGACTGCTTCAGGTTCCAATATGATTTTTCCTTCCTCATCAAGTTCTGGCAATATTGTTTGAACCGGAAGATTTTCACCTATAACCTTCTTTAAGCATGTAACATGGAAAACTGGATGTACTCGCGAAGAAGCAGGAAGCTCCAATTTGTATGCCATAGTACCAATCTTTTGCAACACCTTGTAAGGACCATAGTACTTTGGTGATAATTTATTATCCTTCTTAGCTTGTTTGAGGGACATTTGTTTGTATGGTTGTAGCCGTAAAAATACCCAATCTCCTACATCAAAACTTCTCTCGCTGCGATGTTGATCTGCTTGTTGTTTCATTCGATTTTGTGCCAAATTCAGGTTATCCTTTAAGAGTTGGAGAACTTCTTGCCGATGCTCGATGTGATCTTACACTGCTTGAACCTTCGAATTTTCCCTTAAATATGATGTGATGGATGGTGAATGATATCCATAAAGTGCCATAAATGGGGTCATTTTTGCTGCAGTATGGAAGGAAGTGTTATACCACCATTCAGCAAGAGGTAACCACTTGACCCATTGTGTTTGTTTATCAGATACAAAACAACGAAGATATCATTCCAAACATTTATTTACTATCTCAGTTTGACCATCGGATTGAGGATGATAAGATGAGCTATGAGCTAATTGAGTACCCAAACAAGAAAATAACTCCATCCAAAAATTTCCAATAAAAATGGGATCTCTGTCGCTCACAATAACCCTTGGGTTTCCATGTAGCTTTTGAATTGTGTCCATAAATGTAGTAGCAACTGTACTTGCTTTAAATGGATGAGATAATGCACAAAAGTGTGCGTACTTGGTAATTCTATCAACTACCACCATGATGACACTCTTTCCTTCGGACTTAGGTAAACCTGTGATAAAATCCATTGAAATCTCCTCCCAACGTTGACTTGGAATGGATAGAGGTTGTAGAAGTCCTGGGGTCTTAATTGTTTTCACTTTATTCTGCTGGAAAACCAAACATTCCGCCACAAACTTTTGAATATCAGATTTAAGGCCATCCCAAAAAAATTCTTTCTTCACCCTGTGGTAAGTTTTTAAAAATCTCGATTGTCCTCCTAAAGGAGAAGTGTGCAATTCCAGAAGAATCTTTTGTTTTAGATGGGAATTATTACAAAGATATAAGCGATCTTTGTACCATAAGGAATCATTTTTCCAACTAAATGTATCAGATGTACTAGGATCTTGCTGCAACTTTTGAATGAGTGTCCATACATCTTTGTCCTTCTTCCATTCATCTCTTACTTCGGTTATCCAATCTGGCTGGATAATAGAAATGGCACAAAGCAATGCTTCCACCTCTTCATTCTTTCTTGAGAGTGCATCTGCAACAACATTAAGCTTTCCTTTTTTGTAGATTATTTCAAAGTCATAACCCAACATCTTTGTGACCCATTTTTTGCTGCTCTTCTGAAGATAGTCTTTGTTCCAAAAAGTGTTTAAGACTATCATGATCAGTTTTTACCTTGAAGTGTCTTCCCATTAGGTAAGTTCGCCATTTCTTTAGTGCATGCAGTATTGCTAACATTTCTTCTCATAAATAGGTTTTTGTAAATACTTTCCTTTGATTGGACGACTTTCAAAAGAAATGGGTCTTCCTTCCTGCATTAAAACTGCACCAATTCCATTTCCTGAGGCATCACATTCCACAATAAAGGTTTTTGTGAAGTCTGGCGTAGCTAAGACCGGTGCTAGGCACATTGCCTCTTTAAGATTTTCAAAGGCCTTAGTTGCTTCAGAAGTCCATGAAAATGCATCTTTCTTCAATAATGTTGTTAGAGGTGCTGCTATTCTCCCATAATTCTTAACAAACTTGCGATAATAGCCTGTTAACCCGAGAAATCCTCGCAACTGCTTTATTGTCTTGGGGACTTTCCATTCCTTAATGGCTTTAATTTTGTTAGGGTCTACTTTAACACCTCGTGAGATATAATATGACCCAGATATTCCACCTCTTGTACTCCAAAGAAACATTTGGATGTTTTTGCATATAATTGTTTCTCCTGCAATAGTTTGAGCACCCTGTCAACATGTTCAACATGATCCTTCCAAGACCTGCTGTAGATTAGTATATCATCAAAAAATACTAGCACAAATTTTCTAAGAAGGGTTTGAAAATGGAATTCATCAACCCTTGAAATGTAGAAGGTGCATTGGTAAGGCCAAAAGGCATGACCAAAAATTCATAATGACCCTCATGAGTTTGAAATGCTATTTTTGGAATATCTTCAGTCTTCATTCTAATTTGATGATATCCTGAACGAAGATCCAACTTGGTAAAATAATTTTCTCCATGTAATTCATCCAATAATTCATCAATCATAGGAATGGGAAAATTTTCTTTAATGGTGAGCTTATTGAGCTCCCTATAATCCGGACACATTCGCCATGATCCATCCTTCTTGTGTACCAATACTATAGGAGTAGAGAAATAACTTTGACTAGGTTGAATTATAACCGCCTCTAACATTTCTGCAATCATACGTTCAATTTCGCTCTTTTGGAAGTAAGGATATCTATAAGGCCTGATGTTTGGAGGAACACTTCCTGGAATCAAATGAATAGCATGATCATGATCACGAATAGGTGGGAGTCCTTTAGGACTTTCAAACACCTTGGAATGATTGTCCAAGACTTGTTGGAGATCTGCAGAAATAGATGAATTTGATGTCGGAACTTCTAGTGAGCATAATTGTGCAATTACGCCTCGTTGTTCTTTCTTTAGAAGCTTTGTCATGACATTAGAGCTTATTATCCTTCCCGGCTTCCCTTCAATACCCCGTAATTCGACTTCCTTTCCTTCTGAAAAAAATTTCAAGAAAAGTTCTTGAAAATTAAATGCTACTGTCCCCAAAGATTGTAACCATTGTACTCCTAGTACAACATCAGCACCTCCCATAGGAATGGAAAGCATTGGACTAGTCAATACATATTCCCCCATGGTTAGCTTGATATTATGGCATTTTCCAGAGCAATTTATAGTTCCTCCATTTGCAACCATCACTTGACATTCTGGTGCTGGGTATAGGAAACAATTTAATTCCTTGGCTACCTTACAATGAATAAAATTATGGGTGCTGCCTGAATCAATCAACACTATTTCCCTTTTCTTCTTGATCTTTCCTACTATCTTGAGAGTTTGAGGAGTGGTAATTCTGGCCAGTGCATTACATGATATGGTCGGACTCATTTCTTCCTCTTAATAAATTTGGCAGTTCTGGTGTGTATCCTCTTTACTTGTTCATTTTCTTCTTCTTCTTCACAATCTATATGAATAATTCTTTTCTAACACCTTATGGCCTTTGGTGTATTTTATGTATCACAAGCGTAGAAAAGCCCTTTTTACTCTTTCTTCCAATTTTGAAAATAACGACACCTTGTAGATTGTGGAAATCTAGGCGTAGAAACACTTCCTGCTTTATAGAAGTGAGTGGTCGGCTTCCTTGTCGCCATAATTTTACATTCAATTTTTCTTGCCAACCTGAATGCCTTCTCCAATGAATCAGGTTCCAAAACGCAAACTTCATGTTGGATGTTATCCTTTAAAGTACCTATGAAGAGATCAATCCTGTGTTCCTCTGGAATATCAGTTACCCATATATTCAATTTTTGGAAGTCCTCAATGTGCTCCCCCACTAAGCCCTTTTGTTTGGTTATTAATTGGCTAAAGAAAGTGTTGCTCTTTGTATCCTCATAATGTTGCTATCATTTCCTCCATAAAAATTGACCAGGTAATGATTTTCTGAGAGACAAAACCATCGATACCATACAAATGTATTTTGTTCTAAATGTAAAGTTGCAATGCGTACCTTTTGTGTGTTTTTCACGTTATGGAGATCAAAATATTGCTCCATTTGTAGTATCCATGTTACAGGATCCTTTCCATCAAGCTTCCTCATATCCATTTTTGGAATATGGTGGTTCTTCCCACCAGCATTAGAGTTTATGAAATCACGATTAATATTTATTTTGTTCTCATCATGAGGTTATTCTACTATCTTTTCACCATTAGGAAACATTTTTTGTATCAACTTTGTCAAACCTTCCATGTCCTCTTTTAGAACATTCTTCATGTTTTCCATTTTCTCATCGATCTTAGCTTCCATGTCATCCATATTAGATTCCATGCTAGCCTCCATGCCATCTATCTTGGATTCCATGCTATCTATCTTAGCTTTCATCCATATTAGATTCCACGCCTTTCTTCAAACCTTCTGTTTCTTCCTTTCACCATCCATCTTTAGCTTCCCTTGCTTCTCTTCAATAGTCATCTTCACTTCCACGCCTTTCTTCAAAACTTCCATGTCATTTTTTGTTGCTCTTTGCGAGAGCGAAATTTGTTGTACTTGCTCTTGTAATTTTGATATTTCATGTTGCCATTCTTCGTCTTCATCAGTCATAGTAGATATTTCCAAAGGTTTAATGGGTGTTGAATTATTTTTATGGGCCATTTAGAATCCAATACTGATATCTCTTATATACAATATGCCCTTTCAATCAATTCAACTTGATTCTTGAAACAAGACATATGCAATTCGGAAAAAAAAATACACACCTTTTACTTTCTTTTGAGGAGCTCGATATTGAAATTGGATGTCTACAGCGGTGAAATCTTCAATATCTAAAATTCGATTCAATGTCCCTCTGAGAAAGCTTATTACAATCTGCTGGGTCTGATCTAATTTGGATTCCCCAAGACAAAGTTGTGTTCAATCTCCCACAATGACCTAATTCTGGACTGGTTCAGTAGAGAAAACTTGTAGGACTTGCCACGTGTCACTGTTTCGTCCTTTGTCTCTGAAATTGATATCCAAGAAACTACAGTCCGTGTACTTGTGACTACTTTTAATGGCACTCAAATCCACTTCCCAGAGAGAGAGTTATTGAACTTTTCCCACGATCACCTCTTTGAGATGAAATTCAGGAGCCTGAAAAAGCACTACCTTCCACAGATCATATCTCCAAAAATGTTGTGAACCAAGCTCTGAAATGTTTTGATGAATTTATTTAGGATTTTAACTTCACACCATAAGAATTTCAGATTCTAAACCTTTGTAGAAAACAATTTATAGCGCAAATTCCACGATGACCTATTTAGGAGCTTGAAAAAAGACCTAAATTCCACAGATGATATCTCCAAAAATATTGTGAACCAAGCTCTGAAATTTTTAGAAAATCTTCCTCAGGATGTCAGCTTCGCACCCTAAAAATTTCAGCTTCTGAAACTTCGTAGAAAAAAAGTTATAACGAAAATTCCACGATGACCTGTTTGGAGCAGCGAAACCCTAGAATCCAAAGCTCTGATACCAAATGTTGTGTAACCAGCTCCAAAAATAGAAGAAAAAAGATATCAGCGCCTTAGAAATAAGCCACTTCGAGGGGGAAACCTCCAATACATTACATAAATGAACAATTCTTGGATGATACAATTTACAAAACCTCCTTTCTATATATAGGAGTCCATGGAGCCATAATGTAATCCTAGTGGGGCCACAATGTAATCCTAGCCGACCTAACAATAATAATTTAAGGGCACAATAATAACAATATGGGGGTTACAAGGGTACAATAATAACAGTAAGGGGTTACACTAACAACAATAAGGGACTATACTAGTAATATAGGGACCTAACATACAATACCCCATAAAGTCCCGACTTCCTTTCCTTAGAAAAATTTTCCAAAGATTCTTTGAAAATTAAGCTGTCCATCCCCAAAGTTGTAACCATTGTACTCCTAGTAGTACAACATCAAGACCTCCCATTGGAATGGAAAGCTTTGGACTATTCAATACATATTCCCCCATGGTTAGCTTGATATTATGGCTTTTTCTAGAGCAATTTATAGTCTCTCCATTTGCAACCATCACTTGACATTTGGGTGCTGGGTATAGGAAACAATTCAATTCCTTGGCTACCTTACAATGAATAAAATTATGGGTACTACCTGAATCAATCAACATTATTACCTTTTTCTTCTTGATATGTCCTACTATCTTGAGAGTTTGAGGAGTGGCCTGCCAATGCATTACATGACATGGTCGGACTCATTTCTTCCTCTTCTTGGGTTGGTTCCTAATTTATATCCTCTTCTTGTTCATTTTCTTCTTCCTCTTCACAATCTATGTAAAATAATTTCTTCTCAACACACTTATGACCTTTAGTGTATTTGCTATCACAACTGTAGCAAAGCCCTTTTGCTCTTTTTTCTTCCATTTTTGTGGTGCCAACCTTGTAGGTTGTGGAAATCTAGGAGTAGCAACACTTCCCTCTTTATAGAAGTGAGTGGTAGGCTTCCTTGTCGCCAAAATTTTACATTCAATTTTTCTTGCCAACCTAAATGCATTCTCCAATGAATCAGGTTCCAAAATGCAAAATTCATGTTGGATGCTATCCTTTAAAGTATCTATGAAGAGATCAATCCCGTGTTCCTTTGGAATATCAGTTACCCTTATATTCAGTTTTTGGAAGTCCTCAATGTGCTCCCCCATTAAACCCTTTTGTTTTAGATTTATCAATTAGCTAAATAAGGTGTTTCTCTTTGTATCCTCATAATGTGCTATCATTTCCTCCGTAAAAATTGACCAAGTGACAATTTTTTTATGGGAGAAAAGCCATCGATAGCATACAAATGTATTTTGTTCTAAATGTAAAGTTGCAATGAATACATTTTGTGTGTTTTTCACATTATGGATATCAAATTATTGCTCCATATATAGTATCCATATTACAGGATCCTTTCCATCAAACTTCCTCATATCCATTTCTAGAATATGGTGGTTCTTCCTACCAACATTAGATTTTATGAAATCACGATTAACATTTATTTTTTTCTCATCATGAGTTTCCTCTACTATATTTTCACCATTAGGAAACATTTCTTGTATCAGCTTTGTCAAACCTTCCATGTCTTCTTTTAGATCATTCTTCATGTTTTCCATTTTCTCATCGATCTTAGCTTCCATGTCATCCATCTTAGATTCCATGCCAACTTCCATGCCATATATCTTATATTTCATGCCATCTATCTTAGATTCCATGCCATTATTCAAACCATCAATCTTAGATTCCACACATTTCTTCAAACCATCCATCTTAGTTTCCATGTCTTTCTTCAAAACTTCCATGTCATTTTTTGTTGCTCTTTGCGAGAGAAAAATTTGTTGCACTTGCTCTTGTAATTTTGATATGTCATGTTGCCATTCTTCGTCTTCATGAGTCATAGTAGAGATTTATAAAGGCTTAATGGGTGTTGAATTCTTTTTAGGGGCCATTTTAGAATCCAATACTGATATCTATTCTACAATATTCCCTTGGAATCAATTCAACTTGATTCTTCAAAAAAGACTTATGCAATTCGGGAAAAAAAAAAAATACACACCTTTTACTTTATTTTGAGGAGCTCGATATTGAAATTGAATTATCTCCATAATTGTGGATCCTAAATATCTAAAATTCAGCCCTGCAATAGCCCTCTGAAGCTTCTTTCAAATTCCATAGGTCTGATCTGATTTGGTTTCTTCAAGGAAAAGTTATGTCCAATCTCCCACAATGACCCAATTTTGGACTGGTTTAGTAGAGTGAACTTGTACGAATTTCCACATGTCACTGTTTCCTCCTTTGGCTCTTAAATTGATAGAAAAAAAACTAGAATCCGTGTACTTGTGACCACTTTTTACAGCATTCCAATCCGATGCTCAAAGAGAGAGCTATGAATATTTTCCCACGATCACTTCTTTGAGATGAAATTCAGAAGCCTCAAAAATCCCTAACTTCCACAAATCATATTTCTGAAAATATTGTGAACCAATATCTGAAATTGTGCAACGATGTTTCTCATATTGCGGCTTTGAACTCTAAAAATTTCAGCTTCTACAACTTCGTAGAAAAAAATTTATTACGAAAATACCATGATGACCTATTTAGGTTAAATTCAGGAGCCTGAAAAATGACCTAACTTGAAAAAATCATATCTCCAAAAATATGGTGAAACAAGCTCTAAAGTTTTACGACGATGTTCCTCGGGATTTTTCCTTCGCACTCTAAAAATTTCAGATTCTGAACCTTCATATAAAAAAATTTATACCGAAAATGCCACGATGACCTCTTTGGAGCAGCGAAACCCTAGAATCTCAAAGCTCTGATACCAAATGTTGTGAAAGAAGCTCCAAAAAGGGAAGAAAAGAGATATCAACGCCTTAGAAATAAGCCACTTCGAGGGGAAAACCTCCAATACATTACATGAATGAACAATTCTTGGATGATTCAAAATACAAAACCTCCTTTCAAAATATAGGAGTCCATGGGGCCACAATGTAATCCTAGTGGGGCCACAATATAATCCTAGCCGACCTAACAATAATAACTTAAGGGCACAATAATAACAATATGGGGGTTACAAAGGTACAATAATAAAAATATGGGGGTTACACTAACAACAATAAGGGACTATACTAGTAATATAGGGACCTAATAGATCTTCTCATTTTCCTAAAGATGAAGATCAATCAGAAGAAATACAAATATCTGAGGTAAGCCTAAATGATTCTCAATCACAATATGTTGATCTGAAATATTTTTTAAAAGATGTACATGCTCCATTAAATCTCAATTATACAACAAAGCATGCTTTGAGACTTAAAGAAAATCAATATCAACTTGTAAATGATGTCTTCTTTAGGAGGAATTACGATTCTATATTATTAAGATGCTTAGAGAAAACTGAAGCTGAAGAGGTATTGTAGGAACTACATGATGGACCAGCTAGAGGTCATTTTGGAGGAAATACCACAACTCATAAAATATTGCATGCTGGTTACTATTGGCCATCTTTGTTTAAATATGCACATGAATATACAAGAAAATGTAAAACATGTCAAACTACAATAGAAAGAAAAAGGAAACCAGCAATTCCATTACAACCAGTAAATATCCAACAACCATTTGAACAATGGGGGTCAGATATTATAGGTGAAATAACTCCAAACTCTTCAAAACATCACAGGTATATTCTAACTACAACTGATTATTTCATGAAATAGGTAGAAGCTATCCCGTTGAAAGTGATCAATACACAGAATATTACCGATTTTACTGATCAATTCATAATTACCAGGTTTGGCCTTCCATCAGCTTTGATATTTGATAATGTATCTTATTTATCTAGAAATTCCATGATAGAATTTTCTTTGAAAAGAGGTTTTAAATTAAAATAACCAGCTAATTATTACCCACAAGGAAATGGATTAGCTGAATCTACGAATAAAAAAATTATCAGAATCATTAAAAGAACTATAGAGAAAAATCATAAGAACTAGCATAAAGCATTATTATTTTCTCTCTGGGCAGATAAAATTACCCAAAAAGCTTCAATAAGCACTTCACCATTTGTGTTAGTTTATGGAAAAGAAGCAATTCTACCCTCAAACGTAACAATACCATCATTTGCTTTAGTACAATTCATTGATGAAAATCCTTCTTCCTCTCTTCAACTTAGACAAGGTCAAATCCTTAAGTTAGAAGAAGAAAGAGAAAAAGTTAAACAAACTCATATTCATCATCAACAAATAATAAAAGCCTCTTTTGATTTAACATATGTTAGTTCAAAAGATTTTCAAATTGGTGATTTGGTATTAAAATGGGATAAAGCTGATGAAGAAAAGGGTAAACACACAAAGTTCCAAAAACTCTGGTTAGGACCATTTCAAATAATCGGAAAAATTGGCTCAGTAACATTTCTGTTACAGGATTTATCAGGTAAGAAAGATTCTTTACCTGTTAATGGGAAAATTATGAAAAAATATTTTTCATAGGAGGCAACCCTTCTATTTTTGTACATTAAAATTTTTCTTTCATATAGAAATAAAATTTGTTTAGTATTAACAGTTGACTTTTCAAAATAAGTCTTAGATAATTTTTTTTTTCTTTTTCTTCTTCCACTTATTGAAAAATAGAATTTTTAAAGAAAAATCGAAAGATTTAGGAAAAAATAGATTCATTTTATCTTTCTAGAAAAATGGAATTCCAATAAAACACTTATTTTGTTTGAAAAATTCTCATTTTTATCTAGTATGAAAATTATTTTGTTAGTCATGAAAAGAAAATTATATTATAGTAAGAAATATTTTTTAGAAAAGCAATCTAAAAACTCAACATTATCATCTGGCATCTTAAAAAGAAATGTGATTCATCTCATCCAGTAAATCTTATAATTTTTAAAAGAAAATAAAAAAGAAAAAGTTTGGAGAAAACTTAAAAGATAATAAGTCTCATCACGATCTTTTTTACCATGTTCATGAAAAAATAATTGAACTGACATTACTAATACTATCTACCAAAATAGTGTAATGACTTGAGATTATATCATATAGACAAGGAGTCTCATCACGAGCCAAATTGATCAGTTTAATTACTATTTGTGAATGACATTGTCACTATTTGGTTACCAATCCAAGACAATGGCTTTAAAAAGAAAAAAAAATTACTTATGAAAATGATGAGAAATACTAGATGGAAAAATGGATCATAGCTAGTTAAAAGGTAACCCTGGCAAAAGCTTAAAACTGCCTATTGGAATAGAAGCTCTATCTATGATAAAAGAGTAAAATTATAAAAAGCTTTATCTGTAAAGATTATCTCCTATCTTATTTTTAACTAAGTAAACACTGATATTGATTTTTATACTCATATCTTTATAGAGAAATTCTCTTGAAATAAGTGAATAAATGAAATTTTCGTTATTCGAAAAAAGATATTATTTATTTGAAATTTCATTTCTTTAACTATTTTGTTTTTATATAAAAGGATTTAGAGTTTTCAAAAAAAAATTATCAGAGATATCTAGTTCGTCCAAGTGAATTGCCAATTGTTGCACTATACAACAACCCCCCATTTATTTTTATAAATAGGGACCCTTTAGAAATAAATAGGAAAATCATTTTTTAAAATCCTTTCAAAAAACACTTAGGAAATAAAATTCCTACCCAAAAAGCGCATCACTCATCATATATGTTATTTTTTCAAAAATAAATCTTAAAGCATAAATCTGCGAACAACGAGATGCGCTCTTTAGAAAGCTTTACTTTCATTTTTCACATTGGACTTGATTTAGTTAAGACTTAAAGGAACAAAGTGATAAAATTTACGATGACCGTGGACCCGATGAAGTGAATAAACTCAAAAATATAAATATTTTTCACATCTAAGCCATTTTGGCTTTCGCAAATCGCATCGTGCGCGACTTATAGTATAGAATTAAATATATCTTTTAAATATTGCGATTTAGGATTTGCGTAGATCGCATTACGCAATGTTTACGAGACAATCACGAAATATTATAAGAAATCATTGCGATTTGCTCATTTAATGATCTCAGCATGTGAAATGCAACTTATGTCATATCATATTGAATTTTAGATCTTAACGGCTTTAAACGATTGATAAGTATTGTATGTGAAGCCAGGTGAAACCATGTCAAGCATTAAATTTTGAAATCATAATGAATTATGAAGAGATCGTTGATAATATTGACATTCTTTCATGTGAGTTTGAAATAAATTTCTAATAAATCTTTGTAAATACTCGTTACATGATATATTTCATTACACTTTTAGGAAATCAGTTATCGAGTTAAGAAAGCCAGAGATGAGTAAGAATGGTAAAGAGATGTCTCAAGCATCATCCTTAGAAGATTCAGATATGCCTTCGTTGTTTTCAGACAATGTCTGTAACAAGGATTGCGGCATCTCATCATGGGAAGCTATGTATAAGCTCTTTGAGGATGAAGGGCCAAAATTGATAACAAAGATGTTTGCAATAGGCACTAATATCACTTCCGATGCAACCCTTTTCGACGTTGCATGCTCGTTTATTCATAAGATAGATGCAAGACCAAATATTATGCGTTACACAGATATGATCGAGTGGGCAGTTGAAAATCTGAATATTGAAGACAATTTTTTTAATAATTCCAGAGGAGAGACTATGGGTTCTTTTAAAGCTAAAGATTTGGCAGCCATGTATCATTTACTAGCTCTGCAACAAAAATATGACAATAGATATGTGCAAATGTTCAAATCTAAACATCCAGATTTCATCAAGGTCATCCATGAGTGGAAGGACAGTGAGGGAAAAATGAAGTAAGAAAAATCTGGTACGTACCCCATTGCACAAATACCTCATCCCTATTTATTTGCTGCTGGTATGTTGTGTAGGTTATTTTCTAGACCTGATAGTACTAGGGTCTCTAGAGACTGGGTTCCCTTAATTGACGCAATCGTCAATTCATCCATTTTGAATTGGGAAGACCTTTTATCTAATTATTAATCCAAACACATTGTTGAATATAGGAATAAAAGGAATGCTTCACCTCAAGAAAATTGACCCTTTTTCATGTCCACTTATGTTATGAATTCCATATGTTATACTTCTACATTTCCCATCATGGTTTGGAAATGGACCATTACAAACCTTACACCAATCCATATTTACCATAAAGAACTCTGGGATTCCAAATACCACTTGCATTTCTATAAAGTATGTTATGGATTTATGTTGCCTATGTATCAAATTATTTTCGATAAAAATATCCCTAGGGTTTCCAAGGAAGTCAGTAGAGATATTGTTCCTACAGCCCGATGGTTTGCTGAAGAGAAATTTACATATGTTCAAGTATTTGGAAGTTCCTCTCTTCCACATGTTTTTCCATATAATGTTCCGAATACATTGTTTGGAAGAGAAATAGCTTATCAACTTATTAATGGTGTTAGTATGAATCCTTTGTCAAAGTGTACGAAAAAAGACCACTTTAGCTACGCATAACTAATAGCCCTAACATCATATGTGGCTGCCAATATCTTTAGATCTACCATTAGTTGATCAAGACAAGAGCTGAAAAAAACCAAATCTATGCATAGAAAGACATTAAGCAGTGGAAAGAAGGGTTTGCTCCATATATCCAATAGACAAGACAAGAACAATTTTTGAAATAATTTTTTGTATTAAGGGCAGCTGGGAGGAAAACAAGAAGATGTTTCCAATTCTCCTCAATGGGACGGGTTCTTGGAAGTCCTCAGCACTTCAGATCTAGCATTCCTCTCTCCTGTTGGTGTAGAAAACCCAGACAAAGATAGAACTCAAAGGGAGCTCACCCAACAAATAATGGAAAATGTGACAATGATAATGGCTCAAAGTCAGACCAAGAGTTTAGATCCAGAGAGATCTAATAGGCAACAAAAGGTCAAGAATGGTAGGAAAAACCCTCCTATTTATAACAAAATATTGGGTCATTCTAGATCTTGGTGCATGATTAAAATAATGTTAACCAAATCTAGATCCACCTTTTATGGAATATTTTATTATATTTGTTGGAGGGAAAAAGCATTTGACTTGGGTCAAATCCCTTTATTTTTCAAAAATAAATAAATAAATGATTTATTTATCTTTTTAAGGAAGTGGTTGAAAAGATAATCAAATAAATAATGATTTATTTAATTATTTGTGGGTGATTTGGTCATATTTAACAAGGAATATTATCTAAATAAGATTTAAATAATTATTCCTAGAAAATAATAAGACAAATAAAGGTTTATCTAATTAATTTCTTTGTTTTTGGGTTAAACATGACTGGGAATAATAATTAAATTATGGTTTAATTAATTATTCCATGAGGAAAATAAAAAAAATATAGGTTTGTTTAATATTTCCTTTTGGGGTTTCCTGTTTAGACCATAAACAACCTAATAAATGTGGTTTACTAAGTTATTTTACATAGTGAAAGCAATTTTACTTAGGGTAAAATTGGTCTTACATGGTGTACTTGGGTCCATCTAATGATAATAGGTTAGATGACCAAAAATGGTGTAACAGATTGCCCCCCAGCGTGCGAGTGTTAGGAGCAAATCGTATGACCGAAGTACGTTGTAAGAACTCAATCACCAGACATCAAGAGGGAAGTCAGAGAGAGAAATGTAAGGTAGACTAGTGTGCTGAAGAACTAGACCCTGAGGAGACGAGACTCGCAGGTGCAACGAGTCTCTTTTTATGAGAGGGTACCTGTGCTAAAGGTGGCGGAGGAAGCATACCTATGCCCGCCGAGACAAAGTACAAAAGAATAGTGTGTCCAGTAAACGAGGGAATGAACCATAAAGTACAACCGGCATAAACATGAGCCAGATAAGAATACAATGAGGAATCTCACATACATGTTGTGCCTGGGATAACAGCCAAGACTTATACAATAATATCTGAGTACATGAGATATAAATACAACCCAAATTCCCCCTATAAGCGGGGAAGGGCTCACAAAATCTGACTGATACATGCAAATCAAAGAGGTGCTGCAAGCGGCTAAGGCCAACATCATCAAATATATGGAGCTGAATCGAAGACTGCAATGAAGAGGTCATCCGGGCATGTGGGGGGCTACCTGCAGGGCCACCCCCTCATGAGGGCTGAGACATCTCACACACACCCGGGAATCACCAAGAGCTACTTCTACATCACTGAACCATCAAGTATATAGATCTTGATCATGCTGAAAGGAGCTGGAGCGGAGAAACAATCAAGTCAAAGGGAAATGAAAGATCCCTTTGCCTGATCCGAGGCACCGAACAAGAGTGGAAGATGGAACTAAGGTACACCGCCCTCTAGACCTGTCTTCTGGAATGAAGGAGCTGATGTCGACAGAAGGAGGTTCACCATAGGTTAGGCAATGAGAGATCCTCAACTAAGGCACGAGAGAAAATAGTAGAGTGACGGACAGACTAATACCAATGATGATGGTGGAATGGAAGGGACTGAGTAGCGAATGGACAACTTCCCTTGCTAGAGCACACAGGGCATGAATGAAATGGCAGTGATTGACAAAATATCATCAAGGATAAGGGACAGTGGGACTGAAGGCCATAATGTGCGACACAAGAGAGAAACCAAGCAATGAGTGATGGAGGACGATAGCGGGGTACAAAGGGACTCGGGATAGACTCCATGAATGCGATGATGACTCCACTTGGATGCTCTAAAAAAGGGCGACTCGATGGTACTGCCACACAGTAAAGGTCCAATGGGGGACCATGAAAACATGATTACAAGATGGTAACTCACGATGAAAATCAACAAGAACAAAGACAAGTAAGGAGGCAAAGTGGTGCCCCAAGTACAAGTGTTGTAAGTGAAGAAATGTGATTTTAAGGAGAGGTGAAGTGACCCATCTTGAACAAAATGTGTCCTATTGAAGTATCAAATCACAAAAAACTAATAGATAACCACTTGAGGGCTCAGTGAGAGCTTTCCAACGGTGCAGACGGTTTGTCAAACGGAGCTACGGTATGGTCGCAACAGGCGAAAGAAGAAACAAGGGTTCTCTTTTAATAAGGCAGTTTTCCCTCCAAATCCACTCATTTGCTAGTGTTGTTGTGGTGAATGTAGAGAGGAGAGAAGGCCCTAAATCTTGCAGCGAGTGTAGCGGACAAACCGATCGTTGGAATCGAGATCCGTCAGTTGCAGGTAAGAGGCCTAACCTTACTCTTTCATTTTTATGGATTGAAAGTTCATATTAGGGCCCAGAATCTCAGGAACAGCCCCCCTTGCATATTTTCATCCAGGTCACACTTTTTGGGCCAAAATATGTGACCTAGGACGCAGGTTTTGAGCCAAAAGGTGCGACTTGTCCCAGGATTTGGCAGAAAAGTGCGACTTGGAAGATGAGGGGGTTTTAGTGATGTTTAATGGCTGAGAGTTGGGTTTTTTGTGTTTGGTTACAGTATTCCCTATCTGTACGCTGAAAAAGATGATTTTTTTGTGCAGATATGGAAAATATACAGGTGAACTGGAGAGAGAGAGACCTAGGTACATTACGGGTAGAGATCCAGGCAAATTAGGGTGTCTGTCATGTGTTGGCCAAGTTTGGGGTTCTGAAGTTTTTGGAGAACCCTTTGATGAGAGCTAGAGAGCCCTTGTTGGCCCAGATTATCATTTACTGGGATCCAGAGCATGAGGTCTTTGTAGTGCAGGGGCACAAGATCGAACTGACAGTCCAGGATGTGTATTTCCTGAAAGGTCTCCCGCCACTTGGGATGGTGGGAAATACGCAGCCAGTGTTACCGCGGGGGTGGAACATCATGGATTTTTTGGAGTGGCATTGTCGATCGGGTCTCCGATTCAAAGGGACACGGATACCGATCGGGGACCTAGAGAGACTGGAGACCCGGGCAGTGGCCGCAGCAGTGCTACGGATCCTGGGCAGCCAGGTATTCCATCACATCACTGGGGGGCAGATGATGATTGTAGAGAGTGTGTTGAGTGGGAACTACTATGGGTGGGACCAAATGATGTTGGTGTCGTTAAAACGATAGCTGTCGCTGTGCAAGCGGCAAGTGAACCATGATTGCTCGTATGGGACTTTATTGTGTTCCTTATTTTTTGAGAAGATCTCGACCTTACGACCTCGTATACAGATCCTAGATGGGGGCCCGAGAGAGCCCAGGATGCACCGGTGGGGGCGACTACTGTGCAGAGGAGGAGGAGGAGCGGTCGGACGAGTGTTTCGACCTGAGTTCTTTGCCCATTGGGATTAGATGCCGTTATACATAGACGACTATCCCTATAGTGGGATGAGTTATTGTGGGGATCCGGACCTACCATTTCTGCCTGGTTGAGTATGGGGACATGATGGTAAGTGATAAGTAACTATTCTTTTTGGGGCATGTTATAGTTAGTGAATAGTAGATAGGGTATTGATTCCTATACTTTTGGTATGCAGATATAGCTCTGGTAAAACCGCTCGGATATATGGGACGACCGGCAGCATCTAGAGTTGCAGGTCCGAGTGGGTCGAGAGCAGTGCATAATGAGGACATGACCGCCCTTCTGGAGGACATCCGCCATAGATGCGAGAGGTTGCTGACCGGAGTGTCAGAGCGCGGGTGGCAAGACTTAGACGACCAGTACATAGAGCCATGCATTGGTCTACCCTCGGAATGGCGAGGTGTCATGTGGTGCATGGCAATGGCCGGTTAGGGGATATGTGATCTACAGGCTACAGGAGCAGAGCCATTGGCTCAGGATCCACCAGATAGTGATTAGATGTGGGGCATGTGGTGCCCCCTAGTGTGTATGTAGGGGGAAAGTGGTGCCCCCAGTTTTGAGTTTTTTGTAACATGCTATGGGCATGTCATATGTATTAGAGTAGATGGACTCTAAACACATGTTTTGTGACACATATTATGGATATGCATCTTTTTTAATGATCATGAATGTTATTGTCTTGTATGAAATGTGTGTGATAAATTCCAATCTAGAACATGGTTTGCAATACTATCTACATAGTGATTCTGTTCTCGAGGTACATGGTTGAAATTTATGGTTTCAAACTCACATATCAAGAGTTTCACTCGTAAATATCATCTAAACAGCACAGGATTACGCACACGATAGACACCATTTAGTTGCATGACAAGAAGTAGGGAATCTAAACGAACATGCAGATGGAGGATGCGATGAAAGAGGGCATCGGCTAAGAGACCACGCACTTCATCATATTCGGCCTGATTGTTGGTGGCAGTACCAATGCAGACCCCGTTTGAGAGCACAAGGGCATGCAAGGGGGTGAAAATGGCCCAACCTGCCGAGGCTAGATTCCGGGAGTAACGACTTGCACCATCGGCGTAACCGATATAGGGTGGGGACGAGAGGTCCTGCAGAATAGTGTTACAAGACAATAAATAGGGGGAGAAGGGACAATGACGACAGCGTGAGTGTACAGAAGACATCGAGCGGCAACTGTGGGAGGGAGTGCGATGAGCCGGATGGCTATGACTCATATACAAACTAGAGGGTGGTATATGAGGGATGTAGGAGGTATGACGGGGACTCGGGCTGTGGAGGTCAACAGAGATACGGGTGGAGTTATCTCATGTATGGGCAGAAAAGAGGGGGTCAAAGGTGGAAAAGACACTACATGACACGACAAAGTGACCTAAATCATCCATAGGGGAAGAAAGGCTCGCATACGGATTGTCACGGGGAATGACAGAAGAACAAGGAAATGGATGGTTAACTGATGTTGAGCCCAGGGTGGTCGCTGAAGGGGGATTGAGCGAAACAATAGGGGAGGATTCAAGGGGGGTGTTCTCCAAGGGTCTCACAGAGGTTGATAGGTAGAGGATGGTGGTAGTATATTCCATCATCTGGACATCAGGGGGGGGGATGTCAATGGGAGCGGGGGGATCCTCAAGCTATCCTGAAGCATACTGCGCAAGTATGGGAGAGGCGGACTGATTTTGTTCAACCTCATACTCTCGAACTACTTCTAAAGAAGCGCGGTAATGCGTCAGGTGAGGAAAATGGTGGGAATAATGGCCATGGACACCGCACAAAGCACAGGGTTTGCTGGTGAGAGTAGTTTTTTGGTTCTTGGTACGGACGAGGACGGGAGAGAGGGGTCAGGGACTATAGACTCAGGGAACGTGACTTTAACCATGGGTTGAATGTGGGGCAATTCAGGACAAGTATGGGTGGCGTGACCGATGACATCATACAAGGCGCAAGGCTTTGCGGGTGGAGGAGGAACCAGGTTAGTCGGGGTGACTTTGTCTTTGGATGCCCCCTTGCGAGCTTTGCCTTTCTTTCCTGGAGCTGTCACCATAGGGGTAGGGTCCTGGGGAGGTGCATGGGGCATGGTAGCAATGGAGGAAGCGAGGGGGACCGGTTGAAACGGTGTCAAAGAAAGATAGGGTTTGGGGTGACCAGGAGGGGTAGCAGCTGGAGGGTCAAGGTACCAGACGGGTATACCCAGGGTCAGGTTAGGGAGAGAGAGGGTGGCCATGATGGGGACCGAATAGAATTTGGGAGGGGGAGCCAGGAAAGGTATCTGACCAGTGAGGTAATGACCAAGAGGGACGGCTCCGAGATGGTTAAGGCCTGGGGGAACTGATCCAGGGGGATAAAGGGGTTCAGGGACACCAGCTATAGGAGAAGGGCTAGAAGGAGGAGGTCCGGCTGGTAGAGATGAAGGGCTAGGAGCGGGTTGTGGTGGGCGAGGTTGCGTCTGAGGTTGCTGACTAGCCGAGGCGGATCTCTTAAGGGCAGCCCGAGACGATTGCATCATGCAAACATTCGATAAGTTGGGATCATAGATAGGAGGAGGAGGGAGACTAGGAAAGGTTCCAAGCAAAGAGGAGTCTTTATAGACGCTGGGAGAGACACTGGTCAAGGAATCGACGGTTTTCTTATTGGCTACAGAAGAGATGGTCGTCTCAGGGGAGGTCTGAGACTTTGGCTCATGATAAGTCAACTGGTCGATGGTGACTATCTTTCCATTGTGAGGAAAAGACATCTTGCAAAAAACCACGGATGGGATAGCAGACATGGCATAGGTGTAGCTTCGCCCCAATAGAATGTTGTAGTCTAGAGGGGCATCAATGACTTCGACGTCAACACAAACAATCTTACCGGCAAGGGTGATAGGACAATTATGAAAAAGGCCAATGGGCTGGGAGGCATGGCCGTCCCATGCTCGAAGGGTGATCGTGGAAGGGGCCAAGTCAGGAGATCCGAGTTGCTTCCAAACCGAAGCGGACATCACACAGGTGGATGTCCCGTCATCAATTATACACCGAGAAACGTTGGCATTCCGGATTTTGACTGGGATTTGGAAGGCGACGGAAGCAGGAAGAGGAGGATGTTTTGATTGATGGGCATCGAAAACAATCATTTAGTCATTAGCAGGATCTACAGTGCCCACGACAGATAGCATAGCCTTCTTTTGGGAAGGGCACGATTGGAGGAGTTCCAATGTGGAAATGGCAGCAGGAGATTGCGCCAAATCATCTACTATGTTATACGAATGAGCAGCTCAACCAGAAGCAGCATTTCGACGTAATGGTCCCTTAGGAATCTTGGTATGAACCTCAACTTTGGGTTGAGGGATATGTAAGGGGCCATTGGATGTCGAAAGAGGCTCTGTAGAACCTAAAGAAGGGGACTCGGGGGCAGACTGAGAGGGAGGCTTGGGGTACTGGCGAGACCGGGTTTGAAGGTGAAGGTCGACGGTAGGGGATGGATTAGAGTTCATCATGAGGATTTGGTAATCGGAGGAACCAGAAGGGGAAGGTTGAGTGGCGACCTTTCCGTCAGGTGTTTGGGAAGCCACGAATCCTTGCTGAGGGAAAGGATCAGTAAACACAGCTGGTTGAGTAGTGGCCACATTAGGGGGAACATGAGGGGAGGCATGTTGTCCTCGCAATGTGGCTTGAGACTCCTACATCTGCCGCATCTGTGGTAAGAGGGGAAAATCGTGGGTGTAATGACCATAAACACCGCAACACGAACAAGGTTTATTTGTGCGAAGAGGCCTGTCCGACTTGGGCTGAGTGCCCTGTTGTTGGTTAGCAGTGTGAGGGTCAATACCTTGAGGATTGGGTCCACGAGTACCAGGGGTAGATTGGTTTGGATTTCCTCTCCACCTTCTTTGAGAAGAAGGGGGATTAGTCGCGCCCTGCTGTGCAAATACTTTCCCTGGAGGGGGCTGTAGGTGCTGTTGCGGGGTTGGAGGAGGCAAGGGAGATGGAAGCACATATGCTAGAGGAGCTAGCGCACCAGGCTATGGATAAGGTTAATGGTTAGGTTGGGCGACATTCAGGTAAGCAGGAGGTTGGGCAAAAGGATGAGGCATGCCGTATCCTGGATACATGCTACCTGGAGTGGGAAAAGTGCTAGAGGTGCTGGCCCCTCCTTGAGGGAGACCATAGCCCATAGGAGGTTGAGCATACGGATGAGAAAGGGCTCCAACGATACCGTCGGCGGAATGAGATGCCCCCGGGCCGTTAGCGCCTCCGGGCCTGGGGAGGTCAGAAAGGACGGTATAAACATAACCAGACTGAGCATAGATCAGGTCATATTTCAAGGCTATTTGGAGGGCGGCTTCTTCGGTTTGAGGGAAATGGGAGGCGACATCTTTGCCAATGGGAGCTAAGAGAGTGCGAAGGAACTAGTCCATATAAACCCGATCTTCGAAGGGGGGAGCTCGGCATAAGCTTTGTCTTCGTCGCCATTCCTGGACATGAGTGGAAAGGCGGGTCGAAGAGGTTTGCTTGAAAGAGGTCAAAAGCTCCGTACCAGTATCGTATCGGAGAGGGAGCTGGAAATAAGATAAAAAGGCTTGGGCAATGGTCACAAAGGTGGTATGGGAAGAGGTGGCTTGGTCAACATACCATTTAGAATCTTCGCCGGTAAGCGTGCATTGGAACAACCGAAGACGGATGGAATCATCGGTAATGGAATTGGAGGAACACCACATGTGGAAAGATCGGACATGGTTGGTTGGATCTTATCCAACAAGGCCTTCGAACTTTGGGATGTTGGAGGGGAGCTTGGTTGGCATAGCAGGCCAACCAACATTGTGGTGGATAGGGTCATTGATCAGCTGATTGAAATCGGGGAGGCTGAGGCCTGCGATGTGCGGTAGCAAGGGTGTGGCCGAGGTAGTTCCTGTGGCGGTTCCGCTAGTAGTAGTTTCGGCATGAGGGACGGGAGCTCCGCTAGCGTTAGGCCCTGGACCAGACATAGTGAAGGTGACAGGGGGAGAACCAGCAATAAAAGGAGAACCCAATGAATCAGAAGAGGAGTCGGAATGCGGACTCGGAGGAGGACTGGCTCGACGACGGCGGGACGGAGCAGGTCGATAGACCAAAAACTGAGGGTGAAGGCCAAGAAGTCTCCGGGAAGCGTGCCTTAGGGGCGCAATGATGGAAACAAAAACACGGCATGAGGGGAAGAAGAACGACCAACAGAGGCAGGGAGGTGTAGAATCAAGTGATTACAATGTCGAAACAAGGGAAAAAAGGCGCAGTGTCAATTGATTTTAAAGTCTTTGCCTGGTGGTGTAAACTAGGCTCTTCTTCTCTTAGGGTGAGTGTGTGGGGTGCGTTAATTTTAATTTTTAAACCCTTTTTTTTTTTAGAGCAAGAGAAAAAGTGTGCTGTGTAACTGAAAATAATGCTACAAAAACAGTATGCTGAAATAACAGAAAATTAACAGCTACTATTGCATCGATTCAACCCAAAAAGGCAGGTCTCTCAAAACTAATCTAAAAGAGGGAAAAAATCTAATCAAAACACACTAAAAAGAGGCCAATAGATCTAGGGTCAAAAGGGACAGGGATCTAAAGGAGAAAGCTGCTGAAAAGAGGTGCAGATCACAGCCAAGAAGCAGAGGCAAGGTGGCTGGAAAAAAGGAGGAAATCAGCAAAAAGTGGAAAGGACAGGGAGGAGGTCCTAAATGGAGGTCCAAACAAAACTACAAGATGTGATTTGAAAGGAAGAAGAGCTGATTTAAAGGGATCTGAGAATGAGGTATCAGATTTGAAAAAACGAAAGGCTGAAACTCTGAAAAACAGACAGCTGAAACAGCTAAAACTCTTCCACCAAAATTGGAGGGTACTGAAGCCCTAGGGGGCTAGGTTCCCACTTAGATGAGCAAAACAGTTCAGAAATAGGTCTAAACGGGCGGAGACAGAGGCTGGAAAACCCTGACAGAAGCTTCAGCAAAACCCAGGAAAATTGCAGAAAAAAGCACAGGTCGCAAGTTCTGACCTGTTTTCCTGTTCAGGTCGCAAAAAAGAGTCTGAAAAGTGCGACCTGGAGTCCAGGTCGCAGTTTTTGGGCTGAAAAGTGCGACCTGCAACTCCGGATGTCTCGACGGTAGATTTTTGGAAAATTTGTCGTCTCAGTTGCGGCTAATGTCTTTCACCTGCGTAATAGGGCCAAAAACACGCGGAAGTTATAAATTTTAATGTTTTAGGGTTTTATAGGTGAAAAACAACATGAAAATAGGAAAAACAAAAAGCTGAAAAGAAACCCTAGGGTCTGAAGTAGCTGGATATGCAGGAATATGAAAAACGATAGCGGTCGTAATTGGAAACCCATGTGGAGTCGCCAATTGTTAGTATGAATCCTTTGTCGAAGTGTACGAAAAAGGACCACTTTAGCTACGCATAACTAATAGCCCTAACAACAAAAGTGGCTGCCAATATCTTCAGATCTGCCGTTAGTTAGACATAAAAGAGCTGCAAAAAACCAGATCTATGCATGGAAAGACATTAAGCAGAAAAATAAGGGTTTGCTCCATATATCCACAGACAAGACAAGAACAATTTTTGAAAGAATTTTTGTACAGAAAATCTGGGAGAAAACAAGAAGGTGTTTCCAATTCTCCTCAATGGGATGGGTTCTTGAAAGTCCTCAGTGCTTCAGATCTAGAATTTCTCTCTCTTGTTGGTGTAGAAAACCCAGACAAACATAGAACTCAAAGGGAGCTCACAAAGTGAAATAATGGAAAATGTGACAATGATAATGGTTCAAAGTCAGACCAATAGCATAGATCCAGAGTGATCTAATGGGCAACAAAAGGTGACAAATGAATGGGAAAAACCTTCTATTTATAACAAAATATTGGGTCATTCTAGATCTTTGTGCATGATTAAAATAATATTAACCAAATCTAGATCCACCCTTTATGGAATATTTTATTAAATTTGTTGGAGGGAAAAGGTATTTGACTTGGGTCAAATCCCTTTATTTGTAAATAATAAATAAATAAATGATTTATTTATTATTTTAAGGAAGTAGTTGAATGATAATTAAATAAATAATGATTTATTTAATTATTTAGGATGATTTGGTCATATTTAAAGGAATATTATCTAAATAAGATTTAAATAATTATTCCTAGAAAATAATAAGATAAATAAAGGTTTATCTAATTAATTTCTTTGTTTTGGGTTAACCATGACTAGGAATAATAATTAAATTATGGTTTAATTAATTATTCCATGAGGAAAATCAAACAAATATAGGTTTGTTTAATATTTCCTTTTGGGGTTTCCTATTTAGACCATAAACAACCTAATAAATGTGGTTTACTAAGTTATTTTACATAGTGAAAGAAATTTTAATTAGGGTAAAATTGGTCTTACATGGTGTACTTGGGTCCATCTAATGATAATAGATTAGATGACCAAAAAATGGTGTAACAAATGGTGTCACCAAACAATTAAAGGATGACAAAAAGGCTATTTGGCCTTCATTCCCTGTACAGTGCGGTACTTTTGCTTTGGCCAATATTCGCTATACATACGAAGAGGCTCCTAATATTCAGGTGTTAAATCTAGCATTTATGCCCAGGAGACTATATGATCCTAATGATGTAATTAAAAATTACATGTCAAATCTTAAGACGAAACCTTTTGTAAAGAAAGAATATAAGTTTGATGATTTCTTCCAAGGAGTCAAAGACTTTTCTGATATTGTGAAGAATGTTTCTATCAATCAAGTGAAGAAGATGTCGAAGCCTTTAAAGTATACAGAAATGAGAGATTAAAGAATGTCCCTTTGAATTTTCTAGTCATGGAAGAAGAAAAACACACTCCAAGTGTTATTCTTGATGAAAAAATGAAGGATGACTCTGAAGATGAATCTGGTCAGTCCCAATAGCAATCTGATAAGACAGATCAATTTGAAGATGAGTCTGAATCTACAAAAACCAATTTGGAAATTGACCAGATTATTCAAGACATAGAGTTAAAAGAAAAGGCAAAAAACAATTCCACTGAAGCAAACACAGAAGCAATTCCAAAGGATTAGATCATAGAATACCAATCTAAATCATCTGAAGGAAAGGACCTAATAAATGAATGGGAACAATTTTTCCAAGCAATAAAGACTTTTAAAGAAAAGGTCAATACTGATCAAGTAGCAAGTTTTCAAACACCAGAGCCTTCCCAAAGGACAGTTCAAACTGTCAACCCTTTACAGATAATCCCAGTAGCACGAAGCAAAGAAATCATTCCAGCCTACTCCACAGATCAAATCATTTTGCATATAGAAGACATTCCATCATTGGATATCTTCTACAGTCCCAGCCATAGAGCTATGGTCAAAAGAAATAAGAGAAAAAGGACTAATGAAACAACTCTTAAATCTATAGATGAATCAGTTGACGTCCTCTGGAAAGATTCATTAGAGGATCCCACTGAACATTTGACTAAACTGTCACAATATGTAGGAGCTTATGCTACAACTACTGTAGATAAGGCAAGTGAAATCAAAATAATGTTGAAGCAGAAGGAATCCAGGATACAGGAATTGGAACACATGTTAGATACAGAGAAATTCAAGTCTACAGAATAGATCAGAGAAAATTTATAATATTTCCATAAATATTTTGAAAAAATTAATTTGGAACATCATACAGAGCTTAAAGATAAACAGACACAGCTGGAGAGAACCATGGCAGAATTATAGAATCAATCACAATCAGAAAATTTCATTAAAGAAGCACTTGATATAAATACAATTATTAAAAAGAAACAAAAGGTATTTTTTCATCAAGTTGCTATGTTTGATTCTTACTGTAATTCCAATAAAATAATGATTCAACAATTTCCATTCAAAAACTTGAATGTGAGAAACTTCAAAAACAAATTGAAGAACATATTCAATGGAAACATTCAGATATCGGAAAACAAGCTAATATACCTTAGATAAATAATCTTCATGGAGAATTATTATTTACAGTGTGGAAAACACAGATGTAATATTCCTTTTTCAGGATTTCTCATAAATCATGCACGAAAAACGCATTTCCAGTAACATATACAATAAAACAGTGAAATCATCACTTGGATCCCATGGATACATCTATGTTGCATGTAAATACAATAATATATCAAAAATAAATGGAATTAGGTGGGTTAAACAGACCTCCCACACTAGTGTAGCTCAAAATGGTGAAAAACCCCAAGACTGCAAAATGTCGGAGCAACTGCTCAAGGGAATGTGTAGTCTAAGAGAGGGTTTACACATAAAAATATGGGAAGAAAATTTATATACTCATATATTGATAAATAATGATGAAGAACAGAGATCTAGTCTCCTCATACAAAATACAAGATAACCCGGCAAGGGTTTCTTGTCAAATACTCTACATGCAAATGTGATCTTCAAAAAATAACTGAATAATCACTGCAACACTAAAGCATAAGAGTATACAAGGCTGAAATATGTCTGATATTATGTAGATCCCTCAAGGGATTCCTCCCATGAAAGGTTGAGCCTCTCAATCACAAGGAAACTCAGCAATGGAGCCACCAAACCATGCAATGAGTATTGCCTCTAAAATAACGCACTCCCTAGAAGAAACAACACTGGGAGGGTATGAGAAATGTGTGGTCTGATACCAAATATATAAAATATTCTCTATATCTCTCCAAATAGATCTCTAAAGTGAAGTAAACCTTCCTCCAATGAGAAACTAGCTCAGAAGCTGGGATTTCAACCCCTTCCACTACTGCACCCAGCAACACTACACAATCTCTGGAAAAGTTGTGCTGATAAAGATGGCTTAAGCTTGGCCTAAAAACCTGATGTTTAATGATGAATCAAAACTCTCCCAATGAGCTACTCAAAGGTAAGAGGTGGGATTCCCGCCCGGGAACACCTACTGCTAAACAACACTGCAACTTGCTAAGCAGCAAAGCAGCAACAATTCTTGGCAACCAAGAATAATAATCTACAACATGATGAATAATGTTTCCATCCTCTTAATTATATAATATTTGAGTTTTCTTTCCCTTGGCCCCACTCACTTAGGTTTCTTCTAACCCAAGTTACATTTCCCTCCAAAATTGCGTTATCCATCCTAGGATTCCTCCTCCACTAAAACTGTGTTGTTGACTTGGTCAAAGAAGCTTCATTTTATCTTTTTTCACACATGGAGGTGTCTTATTGAGCTATAAAGAGTGTCTCCTTTCACACTTGGAGTGTCTTTATCCTCCTTAAAAGACTTATGGTCTTTTCTACCCATTTATTTACCGGTTACAACTGTTGCTAACTCTAATGTTCCATTTAGCTTGGAAGCTAAAATTTTGGAACATTACAGTCCTCCCTTCCAAAATCTTTGCTTGTCCTCACGAAAATGCCTAAGGAGAGAAAAATATCTCCCCTCATCCTCATGTGGCCTCCAATCAATAGCCTACATCACTGCATCAATAGAATCTGCAAATAAACTGTCATCCAATGCTTCCTCCCAAGTGTGAAAAACCAAGGTGTCTGCATCAATCAAAGGTGGAAAGTGTGAATGGAAACATGCTAGCTGAATCATGGCCTCCACAAAGTAGGATTTATTATCAGCATGGTGAATGAGTGCCTCCCTCACCCATGCAATCATCCAAATGAAGTGAGTCACTCTCTAACAAGGCAACTCATGAAAAGTCTCTTCCACCTTGTGGTCCTGAACTTTAGGTGGGCTGAATAAATGTACATGATAGGCAAGAAGGCCTATCCCATGCTTTCCTCCCCTCCACTTATGATAAGTGTATAAGGCATGCTGATCTTGGGCTGAAACATGATTTCCCTCCAATGGCAAGAAGAAGACTGAGCCTCCAAAGAATCTTCCTCCAAAATCATGAGTCATGCCAACCCAAACCATTCCATTCAAGATGAATGGCACATCCTCACCACATGGCATCCATATCAGAAAATGGCTAAAGTTTATGTGCAAGTTTGGATGATACATATTATCTCTCTGGTGTGGATACAACGTAGTTCTCCCAACTGTTGCTTGAGAATGTCATATGGCAAGTGGTCCTGCAACAAGTTACAAGTTGTATATGTTTTTTCTCCCAACATGGGGAAGTAAGCATAAATTTATATCAGTTATACATATATAGAATAACAATACACTTGCCCAATGTCATGTATAGATGGGCTACTATCATCATAAAAATTGGTCCTGAAGTGACCATGAAACCCAAAATACTCTTGCTCTCATATGGAGCAATGCATTGTTTACATATGGTGAGAAAGTACAAATACTCAATAGAGTAATCAATAATCACATCAATGTATTTCCTACCATGCATCATGTTTGAGCTGAAAATGAGGTCCATGTATAAGTTCCCCCATGAGGATCCCCTCATAAAAATCTGCAAGAAGAAGGGGTACATATACTCCTTGGAACACTCCATCAATAAGAAAACTCTCCCATGTGACAGCGTTGTAGGCCTTAGTAATAAGGCTCCATGAATCCTCTATTTGACATTCCATATGCCAAAGTCATTCACCATCATGCTGCTATTTGGAGAAGATCTCCTACCTACATGGAAGTTTCTCATGATCCTTCAATGTCGAAGGGTAGCCTCCTTGCACCATGAATGTGCCTTTCTTCTCTTCATAAATATCACGAAAAGTATGGGAAGAATTTTTCCCATACTCTCCCAAGTGCAACCATAGAAACAACAACCTTTGTTGCTGCCTCATCTCTCCCTCATACAAGCTTCCTTTGAACAAGAACACATCAGCAATACATGGAAGCAAGATACAATAAAAATAAGTTTCCAATTGATAACCAGAGAGTGAATATTGGTCCCTCTCATGGAACTAGCACAGTGCACCCTTGGCCTGCATCAAAATAAGAATCAACAAGTGCTTTACCAGCCACTTGTTTGCTGCCATAGTCATATCATAAGATGAAAACATGAAGTCACAATATGGTGTCATTGGTGCACACCAAGAGACATATGGCTTCCCCCATAGCTCATCAAAAAGATAGCCAAGATCAATGCTACAAGTAGTTGCAAGTACATCATCATATAATATGCAAGAAGAATTATCTCTTCTTGTTACATCATTCTGCTCAAATAAAGGAAATAAGTAAAATACAAAACATGAAATGATACCTCCTCCATTATGTACTTGAGGTCTTGAGCTGAAATGGCTCAACTGGAAATTCTCCCTCATTCCCAATGAGTAGGAAGGTGGTTGTGACATCCTCTCTATCACCATCTGGGCTATGCATCTCTCCATATGCTGATATATGTCATGATGGATTCCCTCCGAAGTGAAATCCTCCATCAAGTGGAAATATGCATCAAAGTGCATAGAAGAGAAGTCCTCATGTGCTGCATGTAGCAGCTTCTCCTTGAGACTAGAAGATCTAGTCAAAAATATCCCGCCATAGGAATAGATGACCACATCTCTCACCATGTATCTTTCATCTCCATCCAGGTCATCAAGAGTCATGCATGCACCAAGATCCTTGCAGTACTCTACCAAAAGCTGAGATCTCCAAAAAGGATCAATCCTCCTCAGTGACAGTGCTAGTGATCTGGCATGTGAAGTTCCACTCATGTTGTTGCCTACTAATTTGACATCCCCCATGCCAAATTTCTCCTCAAAACTCTTCACCTCTCCAAAATCCAAGAGTGGTTAACCCAAAGACAAGACATCTCTCATCAATTGAAGATCAAGTGGCCTCCCAGGTGGAATGCCTCCATGAAGTGAGACAGCAATGTCAAGAGTATAATGCATAGGTGATTGGGAAATCTTGCCCCTACTTCTACAGTGCAAATCAGTCTGCCTCTTCCTTGCATTGGCTCTCTGAAATAGATAAGGGTGTATGCCTCTCATCAAATGATGTTGCTCTTCCTCCTCTCCTCCTTCTTCCAGCTGCAATGTTGCACAATCATGCTTCTCACTGATTGTGCTTGGACCTCTATGTATGAGATCCTGGGGAAATTCTTGCAAAGATACAATAATCCCTCCTGTGGGAGCATATGCTCCTCCCTCCTCTACATGAGGCACTGGATGTGCTCTAGATGTGACAGCATTGTTTCCCTCTTCTCCATCAATGTGTGTAGGCAACATCTCAACAATTGGATCCCTTTGTGAAAAAGTGATCCCCATGCCCTTTTGTTCAAGAATATGAACTGGAAGTTTTGCTTCTGGAAATGTGTAATGCAAGACATCAGCTCCTCTCATGGTTTTATGAAATGGAGTTTCATCCATCACATGCAAGGGTTTTGTTCTCTCAAATTTTCCTTGCTCATGTGTCTTGGGAAGTTTTTCACCAAACCTCTCCATCAATGTTTTTATGAATCTTGCAAAAGAGAAAGTATTGGCATTGTTTAAGGGAAAAGATTCAAAAATCCACCATGCATGAGCCTTACCTCTGAAATGCAGTGTTTCAACTCTGATAGCTTCATCTCCGGAAATATGGTGTAGCTGCAAATAGGAGTTTAGGTCCTTCACCCAAGCTCCAATCGAGCATTTAGGTGATCTGAAAAAATTAGATAGAAGAAATATATCTGCATCCTACTGCTGGCTCTTCTCCATATGGATCTTGCAAAACTCTTGGAAATCAGTATGATCTCTAAACCTCCCAGTTTGAGATTCATACTCCCACAACAAATTATTAAGAGTTGTTCTCTTAGGCATTATTCCTCCTCCAATCCATCTCAAGATAGCTCTAGGAATTTGACTGCGCTGTGCATCATGGAGTGCAGCTGCATGCTCACAATCACCATATGAAAATCTAGATTCAGCTCTAGATACAACCTCCTTTGGATATTTCATCTCCAATCTCATTTTCTTCAGCTCTCCTTGAAAGCTCTTCATTGATTTTGGAAGAATCTTTGTAAGCTTGTATTCCTTTATTCCTTCACATACTGAAGCTTCATGTTTTTTGTACATCTCTCCTTCTTCTGATAGCTAGATCTCACAGGCTGAGCCAAGAGATCATGCTTTGATACCACTGTAATATTCCTTTTTCAGGATTTCTCATAAATCATGCATCAAAAACGCATTTCCAACAACATATACAATAAAACAGTGAAATAATCACTTGGATCCCATGGATACATCTATGTAGCATTTAAATACAATAATATATCAAAAATAAATGGAACTAGGTGGGTTAAACATACCTCCCACACTAGTGTAGCTGAAAATGGTGAAAAACCCCAAGACTGCAAAATGTCGGAGTAGCTGCGCAAGGGACTGCGCAGTCTAAGAGAGGGTTTACACATAAAAATATAGGATAACAATAGATATAATTTATATATTGATAAATAATGATGAATAACAGAGATCTAGTCTCCTCATACAAAATACAAGATAACCCGGCAAGGGTTTCTTGTCAAATACTCTGCATACAAATGTGATCTTCAGAAAATAACTAAATAATCACTAAAACACTGAAGCATAAGAGTATACAAGGCTGAAATATTTCTGATATGATGTAGATCCCTCAAGGGCTTCCTTCCATGAAATATTAAGCCTCTCAATCACAAGGAAACTTAACAATGGAGCCACCAAACCATGCAATGAAGGCTGCCTCTAAAATAACGCACTCCCTATCAGAAACAGTGTTGGGAGGGTATGAGAAATGAGTGGTCTGATACCACAGATCTAAAATATACTCTAGAGCTCTCCAAACAGATCTCTCAAGTGAAGGAAACCTTTCTCCAATGAGAAACTAGCTCAGAAGCGGGGATTTCAATCCCTTCCACTGCTGCGCCCAACAACACTACACAATCTATGGCAAAGTTGTGCTGATGAAGATGGCTGAAGCTTGGCCTGAAAACCTGATGTGGAATGATGAATACAAACTCTCCCAATGAGCTACTCAAATGGAAGAGGTGGGATTCCTGCCCGGGAACACCTAGTGCTAAACAACACTGCAACTTGCTAAGCAGCAAAGCAACAACCATTCTTGGAAGCCAAGAATAATAATCTACAACATGATGAATAATGCTTCCATCCTCTTCCTTATATAAGATGTGAGTTTGATTTCCCTTGGCACCACTCACTTAGGTTTCTTCTAATCCAAGTTACATTTCCCTCCAAAATTGCATTATCAATCCTAGGATTCCTCCTCCACTAAAACTGCGTTATTGACTTGGTCAAAGAAGATTCATTTTATCTTCGTTCACACATGGATGTGTCTCATTGAGCTAAAAAGAGTGTCTCCTTTCACACTTGGAGTGTTTTTATCTTCCTTAGGAGACTTATGGGCTTTTCTACCCATTTATTTACCGGCTACAGCTGCTGCTAACTCTAATGTTCCATTTAGCTTGGAAGCTAAAATTTTGGAACATTACAACATATTTCCTGAGCAGAAAAAACAACGATTAAGACATTCAGAAAATCAAATGAGGTCATACAACTTTTATGTGACCAATTGTTCAAAACAAGACTTATTGAAGAAAAAAAATATGATGTGTTTTCATTGACAAAAGAAATAGAATTAAAATGGACACAAAGAGCAGAACAACAGGAAGAAGTAATCAGGGAAGTTAATAAGTTTGATCAAGAAAATTCTTTGAATTTTCTGATCAAACCTTACCATCAGCAACAAACTCCTCTACTTCTCACAAAATCAGCTAAAAAGTCTCAGTCAACAATTTCAAATTCCATCTTCAAGAATCAAATCCAGTCACGAATATTTCAGCCACCTCAGCTCAAGACAATGTTAGATATCTGCAAACTGTGTAACCATACTCCGCAAAAGATGCAGGATCCTTAAAATTAGAATTATTAGTTTTAAATTCCTAGATTATTGTTCAAGTTAGAGAAAGGTTGTTTGAAACCTCCTCTACATTTTTGTAAAATATTTAATTTAGTTTGTAGTTATTTTTAGCATTTAAACCCTTCTCATGCATTTAGAGAAGGGTCCAAAATTTTATTAAGAACATTTGCAAAGAATGCTTAATTGTAAGTAGGTTTGTGAATGCCTTGATGTAATAATGGAACACGGCCTTATTCAGTTATAAACATCATTTTGTTGATCAATGCCTGGTGCAATTTTGTATTCTTTGAAAAAATCTTTGATTGAAGGATTGGATACGACCTATTATCATTGATCTGATAGACAGAGTAATAAAAAACTGACACTAGTATCATGTATGTTATTTCTGTTTCTAAAAATTAGTAATGAACACAACTTTCATGAATCATATATGAAATTAATTGTTTATGTCTGAAATATCTATTGCACTAATGTACAGTATAAAGACAGAGATTAGTTATTTTATATATGGTCATCACACAATGCGATATATGTTTCATTTTCTTCTGATTAACTAATTTTTCAAGAGAATCATATTACATGCTAATAATTCTATTAAATCTGAATTGATTTCATGATAGATTCAATAGATATCTTTCTAGATCGCATTGAGATATTATATCCCAGGTTGGATTAAATTTAATTCAAAGTCTTGCATTTAGAGTTAAATTTGTCTTAGTTTGTAGTAATTCATCATTCCAAAATGTTTTGGTATAAACCCAACAAGTTATCATACAAAAACCAAAACTGGGAAACTCGTCCCATCACACCCAGTCAGAGCCACTACCCGAAACGAAAAAGGAGCTGCTTTAAGGTCTGGACCGGGTGGTTATCCCACTTTGTTGTTGCCACAGATTTCTAAGGCCTTCAATAGAATGCAAATTAAAATTTATGCAGAAAATAAGGAAAAACAAAGAAAAAACTCACAAATCATGATTTGAGACAAGATATAACCTAGGAAACCCTTTTAGGAGAAAACCTAGTTTGAAGGTTGGGTCGCTCTACTCTCTTTATCTAAATAGAAAATGGTTATAAGTACAAATAAGTAAGTCCTATGGCTCGTGAGCTACTACAATTCACACATCCTCTTCATTTGGTCTCTTCATATCCCTCTTACATAAATTAATCATGTATGGAACAAAATTCACTCAAAATAATAGAACTTCCTTTTCCTCCTAGTTGCTTGGTTATAACACAGCCTAATAGCCTACTAGTGGTTAGGTTAGATTCCCTCAACCCTTAACTAGAGTTAAAATATGGATTATTCTAGAGTATTCTTCATCATGATCACATGGCTAGCCCATTTTCCATTAATAATGGGGGTTGACATGACATCCTCTTAAATTATGGTGGCCAAATAGGAAGGTCAACTTCCAAGTGGCATAACTTTTTCATATAGCCTTCGATTGAGACAATCATTGCACTTTTGAAAATTTATTTGTGTGTAGAATATTAGAAAAATGATGTATAACTAAAGAGAATAAATTTTACCCCTAAAATAATAATTTAGCTCTCCATAATGCTCTCAAAAGGTTTCAGACCCCATTTTGCCAAACTATGCCCCATTGGTAAAAATCGTTCTCTGAGCTGATTCCTCCACTTTGAAAGCATCAATATGGATGAAAAGAAATATAATGATATAATATAGTTCAAACTTCCCCATTTTGGGAGGATTTTGTTTCCAAAAATATTTTACTAAATGAGGTGAGGAAAATTTTCATCTGCCTTCTCTCAAGTGTACAATTTAAACTTGCTTGGAAGCTATACTTTCATCCCAATCCACCAAAGGTCATCTTGCCCTTGTATTTTATTTTTGGACCTGTTATGAAAAATTATATCCTCTATCAACTACACCTACGAATCTGGTTCCAAATCCTCTACATATGGTAGGACATTTTTTTATTCTTAACTTCGCATGGAAGCCTCATAGAGTTTTATATTCTCTACATTCACAAATGAGTAAATGTGCATGTATGGGGGTGGATTGAGTTTATATGCATTATCTCTCACCTTTTCTAGTATCTGAAAGGGATCATATCCAAAAGCTTTTATTTTCTTACTAGGATCTTGTAACCTCTCCTTATTTAATTAAATGAGCATGTATGGGGGTGGATTGACTTTATACGCATTATCTCTCACCTTTTCTAGTATCTGAAAGGGATCATATCCAAAAGCTTTTATTTTCTTACTAGGATCTTGTAACCTCTCCTTATTTAATTGGAACCATACTCTGTCTCTTGCCTTTAAAGAATTCTTTGTTTTGTGCTAATGACCATGCCTGGCCTAATATTATTCCTATGGCTTCTACAATGTCTCATGTACTATATATGGATTTGCCTAATATTATCAACATTTTTTCCGCCCTCAAGGCATCCCCTGTAAGATCATCCCTTACTCCTCTTTACTAGACATATGAAATATCCAAAGGTGAAGCTGGAAAATATGTAGAATAAGTTACAAATGGGGACTTACCAGTAGAAGTATGGACTAACCTATTATAAGAGTGTTGTATACATACCATATTTTCATCCTAGGTCTTCAAATTATTTTAATTGTAAACCTTAGAAGTTGCACCAAATTATTGTTGACTACTTTTGTTTTCCCATATGTTTATGAATGGACTGATGTAGAAATATTCAACTTTGTGTCCATATTCTCTCACAATGTGTTCCATAATGCACTAAGAAATATTATGTACATGTCTAAACAATGCTCCTTGATCCCAAATTTGTCCCAAACCTGTCCAAAGAACAAGTTCATTACTTACTTCCCACTAATGGAAGTTTTACAGAGCATTAGAACTCACATCTTGTTGAACCTCTTAACTACCATGATCAGGTAGTCATTTATGTTCCTAGTTGGTGGTAATATTCCCATATAGTCCATGGAAATGTTTTCCTAGGGATGAGTTAGTATAGGCAAGGGATGATATAAACCTTATTTATTTTTACTAGGCTTGTTGGTACAATAAAGCATGAATCTCCTTGTGAACCTAACTACATGTTCTTGCATCTTGGGCCAATAGACATACCTCTAAAATATTTCCACTATCTTCCCTACACTAAAGCACCCTACAACCTTAGAGTTGTGAGCCTCTCTAATCAACTGCAATTTATCACCTTTAGGAACACATAATTTATCTGACCTATGTAGTTATTTGTAACCAATCCTATAGATGGTATTAGATGATGATATTTCCATTTTTCACATGAATTTTGCTATGCAAATATTGAAGAACCTCCTTGAAGCCACTCCCCTTCAAATATGCATCTCTATATGAATCATTGGTGAATGGATCCATTTGCATCAAAGTTCCCGAAGTTGTGATATTTGATGTGGGTGTCCTTGTAATCATGTCAGCTAACTTTTTTATGTTTCCCTTCTTGTAATTAATCACTAAATGAAAATATTTTACAAAACCATCCAATTTTAATCCCCGGTATATTATATATTAGCCTAGTCTTATAGGTATTATAGTGGCTGGCAATCTATGTGGATTAATATATTCTTCTCCATTGAACAATGATTCCACTTCTTCACAACTCACACCAAGGCATAGAGCTCCTTATCATAGGTAGGGTAGTTTATAATGATATCATACAAGCCTTCCTCCCTACAACAAGACCGCTCCCATAGCATACCCACACATCTATCTTCGCTTTGAAGTGTTGTTGCAAGTTCGATAATGCCACAGCTAATGCTTGACTATCTTATACTTTAGCTCCTTAAAGGCCCTCTAATGACCTTTTCCCCACAAAAAAACCTTGCCACTTTCTATTATGGCATTGAGTGGAGTTGTTACTACTGAAAATGAGGCTATGACTGTAGGTTTTAACCCTGAACAAAAATATCTACACACGATTCTTATAACAGAAAATAAACAATAGCAAGAGCATAAAACATAAAACAGATAAACACAGAGATTTTCCCCTGGATCCCAAATCGGGACGACCAGCTTGATTTTTCATTATATTCCTTTTAGTGTTACAACACACATATATACATGCCGGAGCATACATAAACCCCAATCCATTAACCCTGGATTAGAACATAACCGTAGTTCCCTTGACCGGATCTACAAAAATACCAGGGGCCGAAAACCATCGAACCCCAAAACCATGTGCAAAACCATGCATAAAACCATGGGCGGATCCGCCTATGAGTGGGTCCGCACAAAAAACAAATTTTGGTCGGGGCGCTGCCCCGGACCCCAACGGTGGGGACTGCTTCGCCCCTCGTGACCCCCCAGCTACGCCCGACGCAACATACAGCGCGTGGGGCTAATCGTGGAAATAATATAACACATACCCAACATTCTCCCACTTGTTGTTTTCTTTCCACGGGGGGCCACAGGAGAGCTTACTCATTTGGCCAATTCTTCAACACCCATTGTCTCTCTACACCAAGAGAACTTCTGAGTGCTCACAGACTTCGTCAATGCATCTGCAACATTCTTCAAAGTGTCCACCTTTACCAGCAACACCCTTTTAGCCCCAACCATATCTCTAACAAAGTGATATTGAACATCAATGTGCTTTGTCTTTGAATGATAAGCAGGGTTCTTAGCCAAGAAAATTGCACTTTGGCTATCACAGTCTATCCTTATAGCTTGCTGTACCAAACCCATACTTGAACACAATCTCTGCAACCAAACTGCTTCCTTGCTTGCATGAGTGGCTGCTATGTATTCTGCCTCTGTAGTTGAAAGCGCCACTACAGACTGTCTTTTACTCATCCAACTGACTGCACCTCCAAATAGGCTAAAAACATACCCACTTGTAGATCTTCTTTGGTCCAGATCTCCAGCCCAGTCTGCATCAACAAAACCACAAATGTCCAACATTCTTTCCAATCTTGGTCTTCCCTGGTAGCACAAGCCATAATCACTAGTGCCACGTAAATATCTGAAAACCCGCTTCACTGCTGTCCAATGCTCCTTCCCCGGGTTTGACATAAACCTGCTCAATACTCCCACTGCATGTGCAATGTCTGGTCTAGTACAGACCATTGCATACATCAGGCTACCCACTGCACTTGCATATGGAACACGGGACATATACTCCTCTTCTTCTTGTGTCTTGGGACACTGTTCAACAGACAGCTTTCCACCTACAGGAATAGGAACATTCACCGGTTTACTATCCCGCATATTGAACCTCTGCAATATAGTCTCGACATACTTCCTCTGGTTTAACCAGAGCTTCCTCTTTGCCCGATCTCTCTTAATTTCCATGCCCAAAATATAGTTTGCAGCACCAAGATCCTTCATGTCGAATTTGAAGAACAGTTGGGTCTTCAAATCTTGGATAATTTCTTTGTCATTTCCAATCAACAACATATCATCCACATACAAGACCAAATAAATAACACTGTCACCAATTAATTTAAAATAAACACAGTGATCCTCCTTGCTTCTGGTGAAGCCAAGTCCCCGTATATAGGTATCAAATTTCTGATACCACATCCTTCGTGACTGTTTTAACCCATACAGAGACTTCTTCAACCTGCATACCAGTTCTTTCTTACCCTTCACCATAAAGCCTTCAGGTTGCTTCATGTAGATCTCCTCTTCTAGATCCCCGTGAAGAAAAGCTGTCTTCACATCCATCTGTTCTATCTCAAAATCAAATGCAGCAGCAACAGATAAAAGTAATCTAATAGAAGTAACCTTGGCAACAGGAGAAAAAATATCACCAAAATCAATTCTCGGCACCTGGGAATAACCTTTCGCTACCAACCGAGCTTTGTATTTCTCCACCTTGCCTTCTACATCTACCTTCTTTAAATACCCATTTGCTCCCGATATTTCCTTCCAAATTCTGCTAACTCCACCGCATCCCATGTCGCAAATCTCAGCAAGGATGCCATTTCATCAACTATGGCCTCCTTCCAGAAGCTTCATCCCTTCCGATCCACGTCCGATGTTTTGTCCATCATCAGTTATAGTTAAGGCAAAACCTGAACAGAAAGCAGATGGACTATACCTTTCTGGTTGCCTTCTTTCCCAAACTGATCTTCTCAAAGCTAGAGTTTGTGGCTCTTCATCTTCTGAGTCTTCTTCTGTTGTAGAGTCTGATTCATCCTCCTTTAGCTCAAACTCTATCTTCTCAGGTTCCTTTGGTAGGACTTCATGTTTACCAACATCTTTCACTTCTCTAAACACCACATCTCGGCTGTACACAACCTTCCTTGTTTCTGGGTTCCAAAGCTTGTAACCCTTTAAACCATCCTTATACCCATAAAGATGCACCTTTCAGATTTATTATCCAACTTGGTCCTTTTCTCCTTTGGAACATGTACATATGCATCACATCCAAATACCCTTAGATGTGAAAGAGAGGGTTTCTTACCAGTCCATACCTCATGTGGAGTCTTATCCTCCAACGCTGATGAAGGTGATATGTTAACTAAGTAACATGCAGTCTCCACTGCCTCTGCCCAGAATTCTTGTCCTAACCCAGTACCACTGAGCATGCTTCTTGCCTTTTCCATTAGCGTTCTATTCATTCTTTCTGTAACTCGATTTTGCTGAGGTGTGTATGGAGTAGTTTTCTGTCGTGCTATACCACACTTCTTACAGAACTCTTCAAATTCCTTCTTGCAGAACTCCCCACCATTATCTGTCCTCAACGCCTTTATCTTCTTCTCTGTCTGGTTTTCCACCAGAGCCTTAAATTTTTTAAATTTGTCAAAGACTTCAGATTTCTTCCTCAAGAAATATATCCATGTATTCCTTGAGAAGTCATCTATGAATGAAACATAGTACACAGACTTTCCCAGTGATGGAACTAACATAGGCCCAAACACATCACTGTGCACAAGTTCTAATATCTTGTTTGCCCTCTTAGCACTAGAAGGAAAACTCACCCGATTATGCTTCCCATATACACAATGTTCACAGAAATCGAAATCCAGAGAACAATTAGACATACCTTCTACCATACCATCTCTATGCAGTATCCGAAGGCCCTTCTTTCCAATATGTCCAAGCCTTTGATGCCATAGCATGGTCTTTTCTCCAGAGACAGCTAGACTTTCCGTCCCACTTTCAGGAACCACAGAACTGTTACACCCATCAATAACAGTGCTACCTTGTAGCTTGTACAGAGTTCCAGTCCGAACTCCCCGCATTAATACCAGTGCTCCCCGAACCATCTTGCAGGCATCTTTCTCGAACACTGTTTTTACACCTGCATCATCCATCTTGCTTACAGAAATTAGATTTCTGGCCAATGTAGGAATATGCAGAACACCAGGAAGTGTTCTAATCCTCCCACCTTGTAGCTTCAGCTTGACCTTTCCACGTCCGACGATTCTGGCCTTCCTATCATCCCCTAGGAAGACATCACCACCATCATATTTCTCATACTCGCAGAACCACTCCCTATGGGGAGTGAAGTGAAAGGATGCACCTGAGTCAATCAACCATGACTCATGATCTACATGTGTATTTGAAGAAGAAGCTAAATACACATCCCCACCTTCATCCGAGGTGGTTTTTGCCTCTGCAGAAGGACCTTCATCAGATCCCTTTCCTTTCTCAGGAGCTTTAGATCTGCATTCCTTTTTGTAGTGCCCTTCCTTTCCGCATTTCCAGCACACCTTTACAAACTTTCCAGGAGATTTAGATCTCTCTCTAGATTTAGATCTCCCACTCGAAACCTTATTCTTGTTTCTGTTTTGGGACCTTCCTCGTACAGATAAGGCATCTCCATTCTGACCCTCCATATTTCTCCATCTCATTTCCTCCGACAGCAAGGCCGAGACAATGTCATCAAAATTCAAGGTAGTTGTATTGCTACCTATTGCAATAACCAGACTGTCCCACGAGTCTGGTAGAGAACACAACAAACTGATGCACTTATCTTCATCTGAGATTTTAATATCAACAGATGACAGCTGACTTACCACAGTATTGAAGGTGTTCAGATGCTCTGTCACCGAGTCTCCATCCTTCATCCTCAGGTTATACAGTTTTTTCCGCAGGAACAACTTATTCACCAGAGACTTAGATTGGTACAAAGTCCCAAGTTTTTCCCACAAGGTCTTCGCCGTAGCTTCCCCAGATACATTCAACAATACTGAATCTGAGACACACAACCGTATTGTGCTTTTAGCCTTCCGATCCAGTTTCTTCCAGTCTTCATCTGACATCGCCGTTGGTTTAGTACCTGGATCTACCGCGATCCACTGATATTTATCCACCAGCAGATCCTCCATCTTGAGTTTCCACAACTCAAAACTCTGACCATTAAATTTCTCGATCTCTATCTTTCCGCCGCTCGCCATCTTCTTTCACCACAAGAATCGATCCCGCAGATCTCCCACTGAACAAGGTCTACCACAGGCCCGAGAAAAAAACCCTCAACAACAAAGGCGTCCCCTTGAAGCCGAAACAGCTCTGATACCAAATGTAGGTTTTAACCCTGAACATAAATTATCTACACACGAATCTTATAACAGAAAATAAACAATAGCGAGAGCATAAAACATAAAACAGATAAACACAGAGATTTTACACTGGATCCCAAATCGGGATGACCAGCTTGATTTTTCATTATATTCCTTTTGTTGTTACAACACATATATATACATGCTGAAGCATACATAAACCCCAATCCATTAACCCTAGATTAGAACATAACCATAGTTCCCTTGACCAGATCTACAAAATACCAGGGGCCGAAAACCATCGTACCCCAAAACCATGTGCAAAACCATGCACAAAACCATGGGCGGATCCGCCTATGAGTGGGTCCGCACAAAAAACAAATTTTGGCCGGGGACGGTGTGGACTGCTTCACCCCTCGTGACCCCCCAGCTACGCCCGATGCAACATACAGCGCGTGGGGCTAATCGTGGAAAGAATATAACACATACCCAACAATGACTTTGCTTAGGTACCGTGCTTCCCCAAAAAAAATTCTAACCTTAGAAAAATTATTAGGAATTGACCATTTCATGATGGCCTCTAGTTTGGTAGGATCTATTTTTATCTCTCCTTCACTTATCACATACCCCAGATACACTAAATATTATTTTCCAAACTCACACTTCTTGATATTTTCTAGCAGATGGTACTTCTTTAATGTCTCCATCACCTACATTAAATGTGATATGTGCTCCTCCAAGGTATAATTATATACAAATATATCATCCAAATAGATAGAAACAAATGAATCTATAAAAGGGTGCAATATAACATTAATTTACCTCATAAATGTAGCTAGTGCATTTCATAGGTCGAATGGAATGAATAACCACTCATACAAAAGTCTCCTACCTTTGAAGGATGTCTTCTAGGTATCTTCTTCTATGAACAAACTTGGTGATATCAAGAATCTAAGTCCAACTTGTGAATTTTTTCGCTTGCTGTAACTAATATTGCAGATGATCTATTATGGGTAGGGATACTTGTTCTTGAGCATGATTTTGTTTAGTGCCCTATAATATATACACATTTTCCAAGTCCCATATTTCTTTGGCACAATGATGATGGGTGACACACATGATCATGTACTCGGTAAAATGACACCCTTTACCAGTAGTTGTTGTAATTTTTTCTTCACCTCACTTACTTCTATAAAAAACTACCTATAGACCCCAATGTTTGGCAATGGAGAGTCCATAAATAGTTGGATCTTGTGGTCCACTTCCCTCTTATGTGGTAATTCTTTAGGATCCCAGAACACATCCTTGTATGCTTGTAGAAAATCTTCTAGTTGTTGTTTTCATTTCTTAATACACCCCTCAAATGATTCCTTTTCTTTTGTTGACTCTTTTGAAAACTTATTCTCTATTAGAAAAATTAAAACAAACTTATTGCTAGAATTGATCGGTTTCCTGGCCTTGTTGGCACTTACCAATGAAATTTTTTACTTGCCTTTGTGCACATTGACGGTGAATGATTTTCCATCCTTGGAAAATTGTTACCGGTTGGCTCTCTACATGAATATTTCATCCCACATGTACATGTAGGGACTTCCAAACACCACTCCACATATATCAAGGGGAACTACATTTAATTCTACTCCATTTATAAAACAAACAATGATAACAAGTATTTCATTGTATTGTTATCTTTAACTCTACATCCTTATTTACCCATCCCAATAGATATGGGATTGGTTTTTCATGAACTTACAATCGTAATTTGTTGACCAGATATACTCCATTGATATTCGCCTACAATCCTGAGTCAAGCATAACATCAATATTTGTATTCTTAACCAATATATTTATGTGGAATAGTTAGGTCATTTCTTTCTCTTCTTATTTCTAAGGGCTACTCAAATTCACCTCCTTATGCATAAATGTGCAGGTGATATTCTCATCCATGTCCAAGATCCTTTCAACCTAGTTTTTTGAATCAATGGCCATGAGATTCTTCATCTTATTATATTTCTTTTGCGTTCTTTGGATTAAGCTCTGGATGCAACTTCTAGCATGTCTCCTTTGTATGGTAGTCAATGTCACAATGGTTCCATGTTGGGAAAAATACTGAGAGGGGGGGGGGGGTGAATCAATATTTAGAGCTGACTAAAAAATATTTTGCTTTTATGCCTTTAATTCTTTACTTAGATCATTGCATCATTCATTCATCAGATATTTAGTAAGCAGTAATCATGAGTAGTAACAACAAAATCAACCATCACACATAAGAAACACACATGAACACCAGTATTTAAGGTGGAAACCCAATTCGGGAGAAAACCACCGTTTTTTTCGTCTCAGTCTTCAATATTTATTATAAAGAAAACTTCTTACAATTTTGTGTTGGCGCAGACTTATACTAGCATGCAGACACCAGCCTACAGAAGGCTACAACTTTCTCTCGTTCTCCAGTTACTACTGAAAGGGAGCTCCAACCCCCTGATCTTGTTTACCGGCCTTTCCTGGAAGGGACCTTTGACCCCTTGATTTTAACACCAGCTTCTACTGACAGAAAGTGTCCAATTGAAGACTTCATCCCTCGGATCTACCAACTTTCTTCAATCTCTTCATCAGACTTGCGCCAGGTCTTCATCATTTCTTTTGCAGCTCTTCCTAGAGATTCAACATTTTTAGATCTAGAGATCTTGTACCTTCATCATATTCATCGGTGCATCATCGATTTAGATCGATCAGAGTTCAGTCATGCAGATATCTCTTAAAGATATTTATTCATTAATAACTCCTCTACATGCCCACTTTGTACTGTAATTGTCTTCTCCTTATATAGTATTTGCCTTTATTAAAACCATGAGTAGAAAACAACTCAACCGCTAATGGTATTCATATTAAAATTTGAACCAATCCAAATTGAAATCCCAATCTTCGTTCTTCCATGCACGAATCGTCCCAAAGGTAAACTTTATCTCCGCCAAATAATACTATAGCCAAGGTTAAGTAACATTAACGTGCCGCTGATGGTTTTCTTTCTTTTAATGGAATTTTATTTATCAAATTCGTGGAATTTGATAAATAAATATTATTCACAACCTTGCAATTAAATATATAATAGAAATTTATATTAATAACCAGCATTTTTATCAAATGGATTTTAAATAGAACTTTGGTTCCAACCCCACATACATAATCGACGGCCCAATCAATATAATTTAAAATTGGGGCCCATCGCTAATGATTGTTTCCATCCGACGGCGGAGAGCACATCGCTCGGCTTCAGATGATCTGACAGATATCATTCATTGATGATGCATGGATGATAACGCGCGATGGCGCGCAGTACCTTGGATAACTTTTGCACATCTATAGCAAATGAACATCGTTCGATGGCTTCCCTCTAGATCGACGGTGCTCAACAATATCGCTGGGCATCCTGGGTCGAACAATAACGCGCGATGGCACGCAGTGACAAGTGGTTTTGTGGAGTCGTACAGGGACGCGTGTTGCCTGTTCTATGGAATCATAGCCAACCTCTTAAATACCGCTCAACCCGCAAAAGCAGTACGATATGGGCAATCCGGGTTTGCCAATCCACTCATGGTTTTGAACAATAATTAACCAAGGTTAATTTGGGTTTGCGCTATCCTTCTTACTTAGTTAACTTTGTTCTATCTTTGGCAGGATTTCTAATAAACAGCGAAAAAATGTAGTTCTCTTCCGACGGGATTTTCACTACCATTAGGATAGAGTTAGTTATACACAGGCTTCCTTTATGAGGGGAATGAATTCAACAGAGTTTGTTTGAACAATTCAATGGAACCAGTGGATGGAATTTCCTTACAAACATCAACTTGAGACAATTCAATGGAAATAGAAATTTATTCAATGACAGAAATCTCCTCTCTATCTCTGGACAACTCTGCTTCAATTCACTACTTGTCTCTACTCCTTGACTGATGACACTGCTTTCTGTAAATGCACTCTTCCTTTTTTTTTCTCTGCTGACCTTTGTTCTCTGCTATGTTTCCTTCCTAATTACAGTTTCAGATGCTCCTTCTTTGCCAATTCCTTTGCCATCAATGACAACATTTCCAACAATCTCCCCCTTTGGCATTGATGGAAAAACTCTACTTTTGTTTGTCTTATGGAAGCCCCTTTATTTTCTTTTCCTCCCCCTTTGACAACAATGACAAAGGATTTCCTTGAATCTAATAAATCAAGTTCCTTTTGAGGTCCGGTGCCATACATATTGTGGGGCCAATAATACCAAGATCCTATGTATGGATAATACCATGCTCCCCTTGAGATCATGCTACATCTTCTAACATAATTAGAATGCCAACAATGCATTATTTCCACAAGACCAATGCTCCCCCTTAACCTGTGCATTCAGAGATGCCCAATAGCACCTCACAACCAATTTAATCTTCTGTATTTAAGTAGATCTGATCTTCTGCATGGCAGAGACTACTCCCAGTTTCTTTCTGAGATATTCGAACGCTTCCTTGGGTAGAGGTTTGGTAAATATATCAGCAACTTGTTCTTTGGAAGGAACATACTCCAATTTCACCTTTTGTTCAAGCACTTGTTCATGTAAGAAGTGATATTTGATGGGAATGTGCTTGGTCTTGGAATGCATAACATGATTCTTTGAGATACTTATGGCACTTGTATTGTCACACATAATGGAGATAGGAGGTGAACATTTGATTTGAAAGTCTTGTAAGGTTTGCATCATCCAGAGAATTTGAGTGCAACATGATGCGGCAGCCACATATTCTGCTTCTGCTATAGATAAGGCAATAGAGCTTTGCTTCTTGCTGAACCAAGATACTAACCGGGGCCCCATATAGAATGCACCACCACTAGTGCTTTTTTGATCATCAACATTTCCAGCCCAATCTGCATCAGTGTAAGCATGAAGAGTAAGATCACCATTCTTTGGATACCATAGTCCAAAGTCTTGAGTTCCTTGTAGATATTTGAATATTATTTTCACAGCTTGAAGGTGAGATTCTTTTGGATTAGCTTGGAATCGTCCAACAATCCCAACTGCATGCATAATTTCTGGTCTTGTCCCAGTGAGATACAATAGACTTCCTATCATAGATCTGTATTCTGGTTGATTCACCGCGGGGGAATCATCATTAGAACTAAGATTACATCCGGTTATCATTGGTGTACTTACAGGTTTTCAATCTTCCATGCCATACTTCTTCAAGATTTGCTTAAGATATTTTTCCTGTGATAAGAATATGCCATCTATTGCTTGTTGCACTTGCAAGCCAAGAAATAATGTTAATTCCCTAAGTAAAGACATTTCAAATTCTTGCTGCATATCAGAAGCAAATTTCCTACTCATAGACTCCTAATTACTTCCATAAATGATATCATTAACATATACAACCACAATCAATAGTTTGTCATTTTCAGTTTTTGTGTACAAGTTGCCATCAGCAAACCCCTTTGAAAATCCTTGTTGATGAAGATATTTGTCAAGGCGATAGTAACATGCCCTTGGAGCTTTTTTGAGACCATATAGAGCCTTTTTAAGTCTACAAACAAGTTTTTCATCATTTCCCAAAATGAATCCTTCTGGTTGTTCTATATAAACTTCTTCTTCTAGATCACCATTGAGAAAAGAAAATTTAACATCCATTTGATAAACTTTGATTTGTTGGAAGCTTGAAAAAGCAAGAAACATTCTTATGGCTTCAAGTCTGGCTACAGGAGAAAATTTTTCTTCAAAGTCTATACCTTCTTGTTGAGCATACCCCTTGCAAACAATTCTAGCTTTATTTCTTATAACATCCCCATTCTCATTTAACTTGTTTTTGAATATCCATTTAGTTCCTATGAAATTTTTGTCATGAGGTCTTGGTACTAATTCCCAAGTGTGATTCTTTTCAATTTGATCAAGCTCTTCATTCATGGCTTGAATCCAAAATTCATCTTTGCTAGCTTGACTGACATTGTGTGGTTCAATAGTGGACAGAAATTCCAGATTGCTAGAAGATCCCACAAGAGTCCTTCTTGTTTGTACACCTGATCCCTTTTCTCCCAAAATTTGAGATTCTGGATGATTCTTTTGAACATATCTGGATGGAGCTTTTTCAGATAAATCATCTTCGGGTTCTTCATTGGGTTCACTATCTATATCATTCCTACTTGATGTAGAAGGATATATGTCATCATCGTCTTCATCTGTTGTTTTTTTTTCTTCTTTTGGAGCTGCAGGAGACTCATCAATAACAACATCAATACATTCAACAATCTTCTGAAGTCTTTTATTGTAACATTTATATGCCCTACTCCTAGAGGAGTAACCAAGAAATATTCCTTCATCTGCTCTGGGTTCAAACTTGCCAAGTTTTTCATCATTATTCTTGATGAAGCATTTTCTTCCAAAAATTCTAAAATGCTTTATAGTGGGAGGATTACCATACCGGAGTTCATATGGATTTTTATCACTATTTACATGAACATGTGCCTTGTTGAGAATGTTTACTACTGTATGTGCTGCTTCTCCCCAAAATGTGTCAGGTGTTCTGGAATCATCAAGCATAGCTCTAGTCATTTTTTGAACTGTTCTATTCATTCTTTCTGCAACACCATTTTGTTGTGGACTGCCAACTATAGAAAACTGTCTTTTTATGCCATGTTGTTCACAAAATTCAAGGAATTCATCTGATGTATATTCTCCTCCTCGATCAGATCTGAGACACTTGATTTTTAGATCTAATTCATTCTCAACTAGTGCTTTGAAGATCTAAAATTTCTCAAATGCTTCATCTTTGTGTTTAAGCAGCCCAATCCAACACATTCTAGAGAAATCATCAATAAATAAGATATATTATTGTTCACCACGTGGTGAATTTTTCCTCATAGGTCCACATATGTCAGTATGAATGAGTTCAAGAGGCTTACTTGATGATCCTTCCTTGGCATTAAATTTTACTCTGGTTTGCTTAACAAATTGGAAAGATTTGCATATGACATTTTCAGGTAGAGTAATATTGGGAAGATCACGAACAACTTTAAGTCTGCTTGATTTGTTGATTTGAGAGAAGCTCATATGCCCCAACCTTCTATGCCATAGCTAGTTTTATGAAGATTTACTCAAGTAACATTGTTCTTTGCAGTTCTTCAATACATACAGGTTTCTTGGAGTTCTTTTTCCTTTTATAATTGTTTTACATGTATCAAGATCACGTACCACACATTCTTTTGAACTAAAGACAACTTCAGTTCCTTGATCACACATTTGACTTACACTTAACAGGTTATGCTTTAATCCATCCACATACATAACATTATTAGCTTTCACCTTTTCCTTTAGAAAAACAAACCCTTTTCCCTTAATGACAGCAAGAGTATCATTTCCAAATGTAACATTCTTCTCCTTTTCTAGAGCACCATATGCAAGGAGTTTGTTTTTGTCACCTGTCATGTAGCATCCACTGTCAATGTACCATTGATTTTCTTCACCTTCTGCAAATAAGGCTATGCCACAATTTTCAACCTGTAATTCCTTCTTTTTCCACACTTTGGAGCTTGAAGGACATTGCTCTTTTGGCTGGATTTTGCTTCTGCATTCAAATTCTTCATGGCCAAAGTTATTGCAATACACACATTCAACTTCATTTTGAAGAGGAGAAAATTTCTTATATGTATTCTTCTTTGTTCCAATATCAATCCTTTTCTTTCTTGCTTCTCTTGTCATGATGGTTTTATATGAAACACATTGAGCAGTGTTATGACCAAAGTTGTGACATGAGAAACATTGTCCATTGAAGAAGAAATTTTTGCGATCATGAAATCTTCTACTCGAATTTACCTATTGATTGGAGTTTCTTTAAAATGTATTCCTTTTAGTGTTCTTTGAATTGAAAAGGTCATGCTTTACCTGTAAATATTATTTATTCCCTTGTTGAGTGGCAGAATGTTGTATGCTGGCTGTAGCTACTTTTAGATAATTTGGTGCTTAAGCCTGAGAAGATTCTCCGATATATCCAAGACCTGTCTTTATAAGAGGAGAACGTTGTACCTTGATAATCTCATCTAAGGTTTCAGATCCTTTAGCAAATCTAAGATTCAAAATCTTCATTTTCTCAATTTCTTTTCTTAGACTTACTATTTCACATTCTAATTTCTCATTGTGTTTCTCCTTTCCTTCAAGCTGATTTTTCATATTTTCTATGGATATTTTACTTTCTTCTAAGCATATTTTAGTTTCTTCTAAGCATATCTTGAGTTGATTGAATTCATCAAGCAAATCATTATCCTCCAAAGCATCCATAAAGGTATATTTTTCTTCTTTAGATTCTTTTTCAAATGCCATGAGAAGTCTAAGATCTTGTTCACATTCTTCCTCACTGTCTGATAACCCATCACTGTCTTCATGAGTATAGTAACTTTTTCTAGTGCTAAACCGACTCTTATTCCTTCTTGATACTTCTTTTCCTTTTTCATGTGCTTCTTTGTGAGGACACTTAGCAGCATAATGACCCACTCTTCCACAAGAAAAACATTTGAAAGGAAGCTTACCTTTGAACCATCCTGTACCAAGTTGGAGTTTCTTTACCAAATTTACCTCATCTTCTTCTGAGATATACCCTGATATATCTGTCTCTTGTACTTCTTTCCCTTTTGTAGAAGCTCTAAAGACGGCTTCTTTGACTTCAGATGGTCCTCCTCTTCTCATTTCATATGCAGTTAGTATGCCATGAAGTTGTACCACAGTAAGATTTTGAAGATCCCGTTTTTCTTCAAGAGCAGAAACTTTTGACTCAAATTTTGTCGTTAGTGATCTTAAAACTTTCTCAACCAAAGTAGATTCAGTTATTTTTTTTCCCAGATTTCTCATACGATTTACAATATCATCAAGACGTAAAAATAAATTAGCAATGCTCTCCTCATTATGCATTTTTAGATTCTCATATTGAATTCTGAGAGTTTGGAGTTTAGCACTTTTTACCTTTGCATCACCTTCATAACTTAGAATGATTTTGTCCCATATTGCCTTTGTTGTATTCAACTGCATAAATTTGACAAATTCTGATTCAGTTAGACTTCTCAATAGAGCATTGACCGCCTTTGCATTTGTTTCGTAATTCTTTCTTTCTGTTGGATTTGTTGGTACTGCAGCTGGATATTGAATCCTCCTTCAACCATAGCCCATACATCTGCTCCCAGAGACTGAAGATAGGATCTCATCCTTGTTTTCCAGAAGATTAAGTTGTTTTCGTTGAAGAGCGGAGGCCTGATAGATGTTGTTCCTTCTTGATTGTTCATCTTGATTGATCTTCCTTCTAGCGGCTAAGATTTTTCAAAAGGACCTGCTCTTATACCAATTGTTGGGAAAAATACTGAGAGGGGGGGGTGAATCGGTATTTAGAGCTGACTAAAAAATATTTTACTTTTATGCCTTTAATTCTTTACTTAGATCATTGCATCATTCATTCATCAGATATTTAATAAGCAGTAATCATGAGTAGTAATAACAGAATCAACCATCACACATAAGCAACACACATGAACACCAGTATTTAAGGTGGAAACCCAATTCGGGAGAAAACCACCACTGCTGTCATCTCAGTCTTCAATATTTATTATAAATAAAACTTCTTACAATTTTGTGCTGGCGCAGACTTATACCAGCATGCAGACACCAGCCTGCAGAAGGCTACAACCTTCTCTCATTCTCCAGTTACTACTGGAAGGGAGCTCCAACCCCCTGATCTCATTTACCAGCCTTTCTTGGAAGGGAGCTTTGACCCCTGATTTTAACACCAGCTTCTACTGACAGAAAGCGTCCAATTGAAGACTTCATCCCTCGGATCTACCAAATTTCTTCAATTTCTTCATCAGACTTGCGCCAGGTCTTCATCATTTCTTTTGCAGCTCTTCCTAGAGATTCAAAATTTCTAGATCTAGAGATCTTGTACCTTCATCATATTCACCGGTGCATCATCGATTCAGATCGATCAGAGTTCAGTCATGCAGATATCTCTTAAAGAGATTTATTCATTAAGAACTCCTCTACATGCCCACTTTGTATTGTAATTGTCTTCTCCTTATATAGTATTTGCCTTTTATTAAAACCATGACTAGAAAACCACTCAACTACTAATGGTATTCATATTAAAATTCGAACCAATCCAAATTGAAATTCCAATCTTCGTTCTTCCATGCACGAATCGTCCCAAAGGTAAACTTTATCTCCGCCAAATAATATTATAGCCAAGGTTAAGTAAAATTAACGTGCCGCTGATGGTTTTCTTTCTTTTAATGGAATTTTATTTATCAAATTCATGGAATTTGATAAATAAATATTATTCACAACCTTTGGCAATTAAATATATAATAGAACTTTATATTAATAACCAACGTTTTTATCAAATGGATTTTAAATAGACCTTTGGTTCCAGCCCCACATACATAATCGACGGCCCAATCAAGATAATTTAAAACTGGGGCCCATCGCTAATGATCTTTTCCATCCGACGGTGGAGAGCACATCGCTTAGCTTCAGATGATCTGATGGATATCGTTCATTGATGATGCACGGATGATAACGCGCGATGGCGTGCCGTACCTTGGGTAACTTTCGCACATCTATATCAAATGAACACCTTCTGATGGCTTCCCTCCAGATCAACGGTGCTCAACAATATCACTGGGCATCCTGGGTCGAACAATAACGTGCGATGGCGCGCAGTGACAAGCGGTTTTATGGAGTCGTACAGGGACGCGTGTCGCCCATTTTATGGAATTGGAGCCAACCTCTTGAATACTGCTCAACCCGCAAAAGTGGTGCGATATGGGCAATCTGGGTTTCCCAATCCACTCACGGTTTTGAACAATAATTAACCAAGGTTAATTTGGGTTTGTGCTATCCTTCTTACTTAGTTAACTCTGGTCTATCTTTGGCAGGATTTCTAATAAACAACGAACAAATGTAGTTCTCTTCCGACGGGATTTTCACTACCATTAGGATAGAGTTAGTTATACACAGACTTCCTTTATGAGGGGAATGAATTCAACAGAGTTTTTTCGAACAATTCAATGGAACCAGTGGATGAAATTTCCTCACAAACATCAACTCAAGACAATTCAATGGAAACAGAAATTTATTCAATTGCAGAAAGCTCCTCTCTGTCTCTGGACAACTCTGCTTCAATTCACTGCTTGCCTTTGCTCCTTGACTGATGATACTGCTTTCTATAAATGCACTCTTCCTTTGTTTTTCTCTGCTGACCTTTGTTCTCTGCTACGTTACCTTCCTAATTACAGTTTCAGATGCTCCTTCTTTGCCAATTCCTTTGCCATCAATGACAACTTTTCCAACATTCCAATGGTTACTAGGATCCTTGCACTAGTGTATTGTGGCTATGATATTTTTATGTTTTTCCCTTTCCACTTCCTCTTCCCTTCCTTAGAAGTGTCTTTTTTCTCCTTATACTTTAATTGACTTGATTAACCTTTCTTTTGGCTTGTATTTTCTAGGTACTATTACTATACAAAATCCTCATCCACTGATCTAGGCTTGAAAAACATCACTTTCTTCGGTAGAAGGCTATCTAGACCCCCTAGATACTTGAGTAGTACATATGGGTTCTTTGGGTAGATACCCAACATCATATCCATTGAGTCTAAATTATGTGGTGTACTCAAATACACTCTACCCGTGCTTTTGCCTGAAGTAGTGCCACCAGATCCAATGGTTCTCTACATACCCAATAAGGCAAAATTGTGACTTTATGAGCCTTTTCAATTCCTCCCACTTAGTCACTGGAGGATATCCCTCCAACCTCAAGGTATCCATGTGGATTTTCGACTAGATCAGTGCATGGCCCTCTAATTTCAACACACAAATGAAATGTTTTTTTCTTCATCGATATGATGAACACAAAAATAAAATTTTAATTTTTTCAACGAATGATTTAGCCTCAAAGTGCTTGTATCACCTTGGTGAAACGCGATATTGAAATTTTCTTCCATATTGAACATGGAATTTTAATATTTCATGGCAGTTATATTTGGTTGATGTCTTTCAAGTCCTTTCTTTGATTCATTGTCTATTTCTTCATGATCTCCTAACCTCCCTTCTTATCGATCCTATGTGTCATAACTCCGATATTCCAAAAATATCCCAAGCGTATTGCTTAGGGACAAAATGAGAAGATTCACATTATGAATTATATTTGCAACTTGTTCTTCCAACCAAAAAACCTTCTCCTCTATAGGATCACAAGGGTTATCTGCCAATTCATTAGCCATGACTAGGGTTTTATGAATTTTGGATTTTTCAATCTAGATCCCATATAAATCTCCACAATTTACCTATTTAGTCAATTTAATTTCTTAAATTGATATCATAAATTATCGACCGAAGTTAGTAATCTTGTGAGGTGTAGGTGCACTATATATGCTAGAATCCTATCTTTCTTAATTCATTGTGTAGATTTTATATGTTTTTTTTAGGATTTTGTGTTTTATCTCAAATGGGAAAACTAAGAACTGAACTATGAAATAAATTCTAAACTTAATTATCAAAGCCTATGATGAGAATTCTACTTTTGTAAAATATGAACAACTGCTTTTAAGAGAATTAGAGATGAAAATAAACTTCAATTTTTTTTGTAATTTTTTAGGGATTTTATATAAATGAAATTTAAAAGCAGGAAAGTAAAAGCACCTAGAAGAATTTTAATTCTTGAAGAATAAACATAAGAAGGAATAAAAGGAAATTTTTAATATTAATCTAAGAAGGAAATTGATCTATAAATTACTCTAAAGAAAATATTCTAATAACTAAATTATGAAAGTTATTAGAAGGAATAAAATGAAATGTAAACTTAAGAAAGAAAACTGATCTAAGACAAATATATATTGCATAAAAGGAAATCATCTTAAGTGATCAATCTTAAATATGTTAGACTATTCTATGTCAGAAATTATCTCTAAAACATCTATCTAGACTACTTCTAAATCTATTTAATTAAAGAATGAAAAAATATACTTAAATAAGATGGGAGGGTCTTTCTGTTCACTCGGCTTGGGAATCCTTGTGGCATTCATCTAATCCCCATAAGCTATCCAACATCCCCTAATTAGTCTGTTGGGGTATTTGGATTGCATGCAAGTGTGACATCTTCCAAAACATACAAACTTCTTGGAACACATCTGTTGTGCACATATCCTCTATCTATCACCTGATTTTGGATGATCCTCGACCACGCGCCCCCTGGAACATCACCCCTAATATCATTGATCACACCTCTCCTTGGACATATTTTGATGGTTCGACGCAATTTTATGGTTGTGGGGGAGGTTTACTTCTACACGTATCCGAACCACACTTCTTCAAAGTTATGATTGGCCTTGGTTGTGGCACAATTTTTTTTTTGGAACTATCCTACCTCCTCACTCTACTACAATTCACCATCATAAAACACTGCAACAAACTACATATTTTTGGAGACTCCAAAATCATCATTGATTGGTTCAACCTTCATTCTACATGTCATGTGCACACACTACAGAGCATCTTGGATGAGGTATATAAAATCAAAGCACATTTCGAATTCATCTCATGTCAACATATTTATAGGGAGAGGAACGCGGTTTTCGATCAGCTATCCAAGGAGGCAACGTACCTATTGAGGGATCAATGGGTGATCCAGGAGCAGAATGAACACATTTTCTATTAGTATTTCCATTGAACTTTTGATGATATAAATCAAAGGGTTGGGTGAACATGAATGCACCTGTTGATGTTACAACACCTTTTTTTTGGGCTACTACATCTTTAAATTATTTTTTCCTATGTTTATTATTAATTATTTTTTATACTATTCCATATGTACATATACATCAGCACCATGCATATGAATTATCTACTGAACTCACTTATTGTCTTTCTATCATTTTTGACCGATATCAAAGATGTAATTTTTGGTTTTTATATATAGCTTCCTAGCTAATATGAATATGCTAATGCATATACAACATGTAACTTTTTTTATCTATAATGAAAGTTATGATTTTTTCTGGGGAAGAAAAAAGAAAATATATACTTAACTCACCTCTAAATCTGAACAAAGTATCAATCTAAAATATGTCTAGATATGTATTAAGACTTCACTCTATCTACCAAATGAAAAGATATTTCTAAATTAATTCTTATGAAAACAGAGTAGCGAATTAACTCTAATTCTATTCACTAATGAAACAAAGTATTTTATTCTAAGTTCTATGAAATGGAAGTATTAAATGTAACAATATTCAATCTAAATGACTATGCTAAGTAAATTAAAATACTGATTCAAATAAGGAAATACAACAGAGTATTCTACCTACTATGCGAAGCTAATATGCCTATCTGATCTAAAATATGTGATTATTGTGTGAACAAATGCGAGAAAGATTTCATTCCACATGTTAATAGAATTATGACATCAGTATATTTTAGGAAATCAAAACAATTGGAGCATTGAACTATGCGAAAGACACACAATTTAATCTTATGAATAAAATACAACAATTAACTTATGAAAACCACAACGATTAACCTATGTGGTCATGGAAGAATTAAACTAGGAAACAACAGAAATTTAAGCTACAAAACCTCTTCTGTGCAGGGGCCCATTGCAACAGAACACCTTGAAATTCACTTGTGACTAATTACTCATCAATGGACTTAAACACACCTTCTTTGATCTGAATATGGGCAAAATTTTTATTGCTATGCAAGCTCCCTCATCAGTATTAATTTTTTTTTAAAGGATCGTCTCATGTTAGCCATTTGTCAAGGGGTTTATGTGCATAGTTTTATGTGTCTTTGTTGATAAAATTATGAGTTAATTAAAAATTAAAACTAATATATAAAAAATGAAATGCGAAAACATAACTCACAACAATCACATAACACAATGGATGATGATGGATTTCACCCTTCCAGGGCGACATCTCCATGGACCTCCTTTAACTAGCTAGGCCCTCTAGGGATTATGAGTAAAATGTCTGATTACAAGCATCTAAGATTCTCCAATGGATTTTCTAATTGTTCCATTAGATTCATAAGACATTAAAAATGCATAAATGACTATCCAATCTCTGAATTTGGTTACAAGCTCCTCTAGGCTTGACCTCCAACCCTAGTGGCCATGGGCTTGTTTAATCTCCATAGTGCAAAAAACACCTTCATATGTTATCCAACACATCTATAAACTATACCACTATGTTTATAGCATGAAACACATAAAAAATTAAATATTCACTCACTAAAATTGGCCTTTAGTTGATCTGGGCATGGCCTTCCCTCCTCGTGGCCCCGAGCTTCAAAATTATTCAACGTGCCAAAAACACCTATAGATGAGCTCCATTTCCTCTAAAATATATTCCATTGGATTCATATCATGCCAATATGCTAATAATGACTGCACTTGAGAAACAATTAGTTGAAAATTGACTCAGTTATGGCAAAAACAAATTTCTCCTCCAAATCTGGAAAACAGGAGTTAACTCCAATTAAATTTGGAGTTGTCCGCCAAAAATGACACTCTACCAAATCCACTGCCAAGATAAATATGTCATTAAATTATTGATAAGATAATTTTAATGGTGGTATTAGCGCTAAGCGTGTTTTAGGCGTTAACCCTCCACCACAGTCACAAGGTAGTGGTCCTATTATGAGGGAGTTGGCCCGCTCCTCCACCCAATGGTGGAACACATACAGTTTAAGTATATGGGTGTGCCTATAAATATCAGGGAAAATTTTATGGTAGGATGGTTATGGCAAGCGCTTACATAGGGAAGGTCGCGGGGTCGACCCCTTCCTCCGTAATATATTTTTACCATTTGAAATTACATATAGTATGCCACCGTTAATTTAATGTATTCACACCTTGTTAAATACGTTGCCATATGATATATATGCCATGAAATTAATACCTTCGGATCGTAATCATATGCCCAAACATTAAAACATGCCATACCATGTTTATAAAGCCTCCCTGGAACTTTTGAGTTATATATTAAATGACATATTTGGTATTAAAATATTAATTAAAGTTTTAGAATTAAATTGAAATATAACATATACATTTATATATAATAAATTATATGATATAAAAACCATATATATATATATATATATTCAACTTTAATTAATTAAAAATTAATTTCTAGCATAAAAAAATTATTATGCACCAAAATTCAACTTTAGAGGACACTGGACAACTTTTGCCTTCACAAACCAAATTGGTGAATCCAGCAGTGACACTTTTCACAGTATCATTGGAAAAAACTGAAGAATATTCTATGCATGCTAACTAGACTTCCATATCATCAGCTATACCTATTCTGCAATATTTTTTTTTTAAATTTCATGTTCTAAATGATGATCAACATACCATAACTCCTTCATCCGAACTCGGTTTTCAATGAAACGAGCTACATTGGATTCCTTGTGATGGCCTGGTCGTTTTGAATCTAGTTTGGTGTAATTATGATCACTTTAATTTTTGAGCTAATTTTGGCCACTGATCCAATTTTTTATCACTCCTTCCCACTAACATGATTTTGGATCTTCAAAAGCTAGTTATCTGATAAGAACTGAACTCTCTTCTATTTCCCAAGTTCTATCATCTCGATGCTACTTGGATAAATCTCTATGACAACCATTTGGTCACTAACATGCCTCACCTTGCCTTGCAAATGGCTTGACTCTTCAACGACTGTTCTTCTTTTGTTGTTGACCCAAACCAACACTTGCTAGTTGCTTGATGATATAACACTTTTGATGTACCAAATTGATTCCTTGGTGCCTTCCTACTTAGAATCTGGTTCCTTCTTTTCAAAATTATTGAACTACAAAAAATAGCTTCATCATCGATAAAAACAAGAAAATAAATGACCATTATTTTACTTCCACAGTTACAAACTCCACATCTTGAAGAATGCATTCACCATCTCCTTCTGTTATTGGTGTCAACACATAACATGGTCTACAATTGCTCCAAACATTTTTGACATATTTTCACAATAAACACATCATGCAAGAAACAACTTGACGACATATCCTCTTGCTCCTTCAAAGAAACATCTTTCACATCATGTGAACATCACCACGTACTCTCATATCTTGGTGTCAAAATATATCTACCAAACACAAGTCGAAAAAAACATGCCTCTTCAAAAGACTGATTCTCAATTAAAACATAAGCATGTGTAATAACTTGACGATTCCTTTCCAAAAACAAAAATAATTTCACCTCATGAAACACTTCGTCAACACCTCCCTTTACATCCTTAGAGGCAAAATCAAGTCTTCTAAGTTGATATGACATGCATGCAACACAAAATTGACCAACACATGTCGACACTCATGCATGTGCAAATGATCAACACTCTCAGGTTGAAAACATACATGTCAAACCAAGAAATCGACCAACATATGTCAATTACTCATGCATGTTCAAAGACAATGAAACCATCAAAATTTCACTGTTCATACACACAAAATCTCATGCATGTATACAATTCTTCAACTCTCTCACAATTACAATCATAAGTACAAGAACCCATTCATATGTACATGTACTTAAAGCTGAAATGAACAATTTTTTTTGCAATAAAGTGAGTCAACATACTCCACTTTCAATCACCTTCTTGGCGTAAACATGCAACATGCAATGTAAAAGAACAAACCATTTCATTGATGCTTCTTTCAGCTGAAATTCATCATCATGTGAATCATCTTGACCCACATCAATTATAGAATCTTATTTTCCATTCTTGACATTCTCTTTCTCCACCTTCTTCAAATGTCTTGGATGAGTTGTTGGATAAAAAGTCCAACACTTGTCTAAAATTTGACCTTACTTATGGAAATGATTGCAAAACAATTGCCTCTTCTTTTCAACATGGTTTGCTTTGTATTTGGATTTCTGCTTCCTTTTCTTTGAAATTTTACTGTGCATGGCTATCTTCTTCCAACATCTTGAAATATTATGGTTATCCAAACCACAAAAGGAACATGCAACTTTTCTCCAAATCTTATGTGAGAATTTTCCATGTTTATCATAATCAAAAGAAACTTGATTAAAAGAATATTTATACCTTGAACATTCAATTTTTCCACCTTCTTGAGGAGGTGAATTTTATGAGGTAGTATCTCTCTTCAGAATACCAACAATGCATTTAATGACTGTAGATATTTCAACATCCTCTCGTTCACAATTCTCATTAGTTGCATGCTTATGAGCACCTTCTTGCAAAGTGGGTGTAAAACTTTTGTATTCCTCGTGAACACAATCTTCACAAGCTTGAGGTAATGAACATGAAATGAAAGTCCGTCTTGGAACACATTCATGTGTCCGCGTGGCTTTAGAGTTGCCTCCATCATTTTTTCCATAACCAAGACCCAAATACTTTGGCCTTTCCTCAACAATAATTGGCTCAACTATGCCTTGTGCATGTTTGCCTAATCCTTTACTTTCATAGCCCATATTCATAAATTATTTAGACCCTATTCCTCTAGTGTGTCTTTCAAAAGCACCTACACATTAATTTTGAGAGGAAATTGAAGATAAACTTGAATTGCATACCTCTTTTTCAAGCACATGCTTGGCTAAGGCTTCCTTGGCAACATGGAGTTGAGTCTCCATCTCATGCATATTTGATAAGTTTTCATTTGCAATATGGAGCTGAGTCTCCATCTCATGCATATTTTCAAGAAGCTCTTGCTTCTCCTCCTTCATGGAAATCAATTCCTCTTGAATTTTAACACTCTCCCTCTTATCTTCATACTTCTCTTGCGTTCTATCAATCATGATGTAGAGTTTCTACAACAACTCTTTATCAAAGAGTTTTTGCAAGGAAGTTTGACTTGAAACATTTCTTAATAAAGCTTCCATCACACATTCAATGCATACAAAGCTTCTTTGCTTTGATTTGAGAATCTCAAGTCTCAATCTTATCCTTCTCCTTCACACATAAACTTAGCAAACTGTTAAATTATCCTTGCACAAATTCAATAACTGATAGCTATAGAATATTTAGGTAACATTGGATAAAATGAGATAAAAAATTTCTCTGATACCAAATTGACCTGAATATGGGAAAAATTGTTATTTCTATGTAAGCTCCCTCATTAGTATTAAAATTTTTATTAAGGATCATCTCATTTTAACCATTTTTGAAGGGGTTTATGTGTGTAGTTTCATGTGTTTTTGTTGATAAAATTATGAGTTAATTAAAAATTAAAAAATAATATATAGAAAATGAAATGCACATACATAACTCACAACAATCACATAACACAATGGATGATGATGGAGTTCACCCTTCCTCAGCTACATCTCCATGGACCTCCTTCAATTAGCTAGGACCTCTTGGGATTATGAGTAAAATGTCTGATTACAATCATTTTTGATGCTCAAATGGGCTTTTTTTACTATTTCATTGGATTCATAAGACATTAAAACCCCAAAAATGACTATCCAATCTCTGAATTTGGTTACCAGCTCCTTTAGACGCGACCTCCAACCCTAGTGGTCATGGGCTTGTTTAATATCCAAAGTGACAAAATCACCTTAATATGTGCTCCAAAGCCTCTATAGACTATAACAATGTGTTCATAGAATCAAATACATCAAAAATTTACTATTCACTCACTAAAATTGTCCTTCAGCTAATCTAGGCATGGCCTTCCCTCTTGGTGGCCCTGAGCTTCAAAATTATTCAACGTGCCAAAAGAACCTATAAATGAGCTCCATTGCCTCTGAAAGTTGTTCCAATGAATTCAAAGCATGCCAATCTACAAAGAATGACTATCTTTGAGCAAATATTGGTCGAAAATTGACTCAGTTATGGAAAAAACAAATTTCCCCCAAATTCTCCTCCAAATCTAGAAAACTAGAGTTAACTTCGACTAAATCTGGAGTTGTCCACCAAAAAAGTCGCTCCACAAATTTAAATGCGTCATTAAATTAGTGATAAGGGTGTTTTAATAGTTTTCTTAGCGCTAAGCGTGTTTTAGGCGTTAACCCTCCGGCACGGTCCTATTATGAGGGGGGCTAGCCCCCTCCTCTGCCCAACGTTGGAGTATATTGGCGCACCTATACATATCAAGGAACATTGTATGGTAGGATGGTTATGGCAGGTGCTTACATGGGGGAGGTCACAGGGTCGACCTCGACCTCTGCCCCTTCCTTTGCGATATATTTTTACCGTAATAAATGGAACTTTTGGGTTATATATTAAATTACATATGTGGTATTAAAATATTAATTAAAGTTTTAGAATTATATATATATATATATATATATATCCAACTTTAATTAATTAAAAATAATTTCCAAACAAGAAAATCATCATGCTTCCAAATTCAACTTTGGAGGATATTGGGTAATTTTTACCTTCACAAACCAAATTGGTAAATCCAACAGTGACACTTGTCATAGTCTCATTGAACAAAACTGAAGAATATTCTTTGCATCCTGACTAGACTGCCATGTCATCAGTTGTACATGTCTGCAATATTTTTTTTTTAATTTGCATGTTTTGAACGACGATCAGCCGACCATAACTCATTCATCTGAACTCAGTTTTCAATGAAACAAGTTCCATTGGATTCCTTACGACGGACTAGTCTCTTTGAATATGGTTTGGTGAAATTCTAATCACTTTAATTTTTAAGCTAATTTTTGCCCCTGATCTAGATTCTGATCATTCTTCATGCATTAATAAAAAAAAGTTTTACTATGTGACAGTATTACAAAAATTAAGCTTATCTCCAATTAAAACAACTCGGTATTTATTACAAGTTAATTTCAACTGTTTGAGATTATCTCGCCTAAAAATATTAATGAAACTAGGAGTAGAATTCTAAACAGGATTGTGTTCTTCACAACTTTCATGATTTGATATGTGGATAGAAAATCATTAAGCTTCCAAATTCTCTTCCATTGGTCTCGGCCCTATGTTTGACTAATCCTTTGACCGTGATTTTAGGCGTTATTTCTCTCGATTTTGGACAATTGAGTAGGACAAAATCCATGTGTGGATCATTCCCAAACTACCCATATGATTTTCTCGTCTCCTTCATCTCCAGAACCTATCAAACAATGTCAGTAGCTCCAGAAATAGAGATTAGCTACAAAATTGCATGAATTTTGTAGCTCAATACAAAATTCATTCAAATAATAAGAAACATTAAAATATAAAAGAGAGATCATTCAAATGCCTTCTCAAACTGAAAATGTATCAATTAATAGTGATTGAGCTTATGGATTATATCAAAAAGGGAGGAAAAGTGGTGAGATAGATGTCAAAAATAGAGACAGTATTGAGGCTCAACATACCCCAACTAAGAGACCATTGCATGTCCTCATGAAATTTCAAAATTGTGAGTCCTAAAGTCATTATTTCATATGCTCTGACACTTTTTCTAGGACATCCAACTTCATCTTCTTTCCTCTCTTTGAAGTCACTGCTACCCTCAGTTTATTCATCATAATTTTGTACTTCAAATTTATTATCTGTCTGTTCAGGTATCTGTTCCTCTTTTTCAATTTCTTGTTCTTTTTTAACCATAATCCCAGATGTAGAAGATTATTGTATCTTATGGTTTTATCAATTTGGTTCTGAATCTTCAGAGCTTCATTTTCCTGCTTGATATGCCTATTTAGTATCTCTAGCTAAAAGGTATCTTGATTTAAAGTATTCACTAGAGGTTCTTATGGACTAGATGGTTTTTCATCAAGATTTGATGTCTTTTCTTCATTTCTTCTTTCCAAAGTTTCAATGTAATGATAGACATCTTGCTAGAAAGGGTCAATATCTAGAGTTCTTCTACTTGGATCATGCATGGGAGAAGATATAATAGGTGATGGTACCTCAAGATTTTCTTCTAGATCAATATATTCTGTAACTTCTGGGAGCGGCTTTTTGGCTTCTTTGAAAATTTTTGAGCTTCTTCTTACTAGCTATGGAATGTTTTATATTTATGATCTTTTTGTCTGTGACTTTTCCTTTTTATGTCATGCTGCTTCCTCTCTTTTTATTGATTCGTTTCTTGGTGTTTCCAAACAACTGTGCAATAGTAGTTTCATATTCTTATTATGTCTGAGGTGGTTTTTCATCCACAACAAGGTTCTCATCTTTTCTCTTTCCTTTGTTATCACTAGGCTTGTTTTCTTCTTTTTCTTGAAAATTATTTCTGGTTAAGAAATCTTCCCAAGTATATTCTATGCTCTTTAAATGAAATTCAATGAGGATTTTTATCAATGCATTATCATGCATTGTGTTATCTATAAATTGAATCATGTTTTGAACCATCCCTGCCATCTTCCTTAGACTATTAAGCAAAAAATATGGAAGGTTTATCTCTTTATCTTCTAGAAAATTATTCAATAACCTTGCATGATAGAAGAACATACAACCAAACCTTCCTTCACATGTAATAATTTTTTGAATTATCAAAATCATGTTTCTCTATTTACCCTTAAGAGTTGTGCTAGGAATTCCCTTCTTGAAAATACTTATTTCCATGCCTCAGTTTTTCAAGAAAACTTTCCATTCTTCTCCACTAATTCTTTTTTTTTGAACCATCTTTCACCTATCTTTGGAAGTCTGGTTGCTTCTGCTACCAAGGATTTTGTGATTGAAAATTTGATGTCACTGATTTCGACCTCTACTCCTTCGAAGGCTCTTAGATTTCATGACTTCCTTGCAAAACCCATCAAATTTCCCTATGAAGTTAAGCCATTGTACCTTCTACAATATCGCCTTTAGCTGCGAATATCCCTCCATGAATTTATTTCCCATGGGCTCTTTTCTTACAATCAAACCCGTATTTTGCAGATATTTTTACCTTCAATATTGTCTCTTCTTGAATGTATGAATTTAAGGTTTCAATATGGGTGTGAAAATGTGGAGGATTTATTTCATGAAATGGTAGAGACGTGAAGGTAAACAAGTGAATGAGGAAGGTTTTAGGAACGTGAGTGAGGTTTTAGCGTAAGTGAGGTTTCTGCATGGGACATACCCGTTAAATTATTAATGGATGAGATCGGATTTGATCATTGAGGAGATTATGATGCGGGTTTGGTGGCGAATCATGAGATTTAGATTTCTATTCGGCATAATCAGTTTTAATGATGGCATTTTGAGCTAGCAGTATATGATCATCTAATTTATATATATCAATGTTTTGAACCTTATTATTTAAACAAATTTGTATCATACCTTGCATATAACTAACCTTTGTTTTTCTTATTTTTCTTGATTCCTCGAATGTTCTTGAGTACAAGCTTCAGTATGATCTTCAATATTGTCTTCATTTGCTTCTATCAAAAAATCATATTCATCTGTGTTGCAGAGGTGCATAAGAGCTGCAAAATGTCATGATAGCTGAAAAAATGCAACAATTGTGTAGCTAATCTTTATTTTTCTGAAAAATAAAGGGAATTGCAAAGAATTTTGGATTTTGAGAATGGGAGTGAAGAAAATATAAGATGTCATAAATGAACTCTAATTTTCACCTTGTATTTTTTGTATAAGGATTCTAATCAGTGGTTGGTTTTCATACTTATAAATTATTATTATTATTATTATTATTATTATTATTATATATAGATATTATTTCTTTTCTCTCCCTCTCATTTTTTTTAGATATGAAAAACAAAAAGAATACTAAGTTGGGGAAGAAGAAAGATTCTTCTTCACCAACTTCATATCAGCATTGACTTGAAAAGTTTTGACAAATTCTTCTTTTGTCTTTGGTTTATGATAGAACTTTAGTCAATGTCCATTTACAAGAAGAGGAACAATTTCTTCATCAATATTCCTTATTATGACTACTTCATTATCAAATACTCTTTCAATCTCATAAGGCCCAAGCTAATGAGATTAAAATTTCCCTTGGAAGTCTTTGAACTTTGAGTCAAATAAAAGTGTCCAATCTCCTGCCTGAAATTTTCTTTATTTTGTGTATTTATCATGCCATCTAGATCTTTGTTGCTAAACTAGGTTGGGCTTTTGAACTACATCTTGCCTTATCTCATCAAGTTCATTGAGTTGCTCCATTATATGCTTTTGAGCTTCGGAAAAGTCAAGTCCCAATTTGACTATTGTTTTGAAGGTTCTGATTTGGAACTCTATTGGAAATAAGACTTTCTTCCAATAAACAATTTCATATGGAGTATGTCCTGTTGTATTACTCCTTGTAGTCCGGTAGGTCCATAAAGCTTCAGGAAGCCTTTCTTCCCAATCCTTTATATGTAGATGTATAATCTTTGTGAGGGTTGATTCAATCACTTTATTAGTGGACTCCACTTGTCCATTTTCCCATGGATGGTATGGAGTAGACTTTATGTGCTTGATTTTTTATTCTTCCATGATCTTTTGCACCATTCTTGATGTAAATTGAGTTCCCTAATTTGTCACAATTTCCCTTGGGACACCAAAATGAGTAAAAATATTCTAAAAAATAAATGCAACTATAACATTTTCATTAGAAAAATAAAGTGTTTTAGCTTCTACCCATTTAGTGACATAAATAATGCATACAAGAATATACCACTTTTGTCTTGATGGTGGATTGATTGGTCCAAAAAAATATAGAGCCCATTTGTCAAAGGGTTTGATGAGTACCTGTGGTTGTAAAGGAATTTCATATGTAGGGACATGTTTCCCCATTCTCTGACAACTGTCACACCTCTTAACATACTCCTTGGAATCCTTGAAAACAGAAGGTAATTAATATCCTAAAAGAAGGATTTTATAAGCAATCCTTTTATAATAAAAGTTTCCTCCACATGGCTCATCATGGCATGCCTTCAGTATTTTAGGTATTTCATCTTCTTGAACACATCTTCTAATGATGAGATTTGCACATGTCTTGTATAATTCATCATTTACACCTAAATATGATGCACTTGTTTGAATTATCCTTCTCTTTTCTCTAGGAAACAAATATGATGGTATTTTTCTTGTGGCCAATTAATTGGCAATGTTTGCAAACCATGGAGATAAAGTAGATATTTCAAAAATATATTCATCAGGAAAACTATCCTCTATTGGTGTATCATTATTATTATTTTGAATTCTAGATAAAAAGTCAGCAACTGTGTTTTTTTTCTTTTCTAGGTCGATCTAAAATGGTGATATTGAATTCTTGCAAGATAGCAGCCATCTTGTGATTCTGCCATTAGTGATAGATTTATTCATTAGATATCTAATTGCAGAATGATCTATGTGAATGAAGGTTTCATAGCCGGTCATGTAATGTCTAAAATTTTTAATAGCATGGACAACAACTAAAAACTCTTTTTTAGTAACAATATAATTTAACTCAATAGGAGTCAAATTCTTACTTGTATAATATATGGCATAAGGGGTCAAGTATTTTTGTCCTAATACAACTCCCAGAGATGTGTCTGAAGCATCAATTGAGATATGAAAAGGTAATTTCTAGTTTGGTCCTCTTAAAATGGGTGCTTTAGATATATTTGCTTTCAAAGTTTCAAATGCCATTTGGCACTTGGGATTCTAGCTAAATTCACAATCTTTAGTGAGAAATTTAAAGAGTGGAAATGAAATTTTTGCGAAGTTTCTATAAATCTTCTATTGTACCCTGTAAAACCAAGAAAACTCCTAACATCCTTTTAACAATTTGGGATTGCTAATTTGGAAATAAATTCTACTTTAAATGTGTCCACCTTAATTCCATCTCCTGAAATATGATTTACTTAAAAAATTCCTTCAGTAAACATCATTAAGCATTTTCATTACTTAATGAGAGATTTTCTTCCTTTCATCTTATGAGAACTTTTTCCAAATTTTCAAGAGCTTCTTCAAAAAAATTTCCATAGACCGTGAAGTCATCCATATACACTTCCACATAATCCTGTATTAAATCAAATAAAATTCATAATTCTTCTCTTTGGAATGTTGCAGGTGCATTTCATAATCCAAAAGGAAGTACTTGATAAGCATAAGTTCCCCATGGACAAGTAAATGTGGTTTTGTCTTAGTCTTCGGGTGATACTTGAATTTTATTATACCCACTGAAACCGTCTAAGAATGAAAAATATTTATTCACTGCTAATGTATCCAAAACTTTATCTATGAAAGGTAACGGAAAATGAACTTTTAAATTAGCTTTATTCAACTCCCTATAATCAATACACGCCCTCCATTTGGCATTATTTTTAGGGAAAATTACTAAAGGTGAAACCCATTGACTATCTGATATTGGATAAATAAAGTTTACATTCAATAGTTTCTGTAGTTCTTCCTTTACAATTTCCCTAAGATTTGGATTCATTCTTTTTTGAGGTTTTTTGATTGGTCTAGAATTTTCCTCAATATAGATTTGATGTAAGCAAGTCTCGGGATTAATTCCTTTCATGTCAGTGTACTCCCATGCATATGCAAAAGAATTATTTTGCAATGTTTTGATTAACTCTTCTTTTTGAAATTATTCTAGGTTTTTGTTTATGTTTAAAGTTTTACTTGGAAATATTTCAATTGAAGAGTTACAAAATTATTCCATAGAATATAAAGACATTTTTCTAGATGATAAATATTCAATATTACACTGTTCTTGAAAATTTTGACTATTCTCACTTTGTGAGGATGATTCATAATTTTCTATTGAATTTAGAATTTGATTTTCTTCACTAATGTGTGAGATAGTAAAAATAGGTTGTATATCATTGTCATCATCCATCCATTCTTCATCTTCTACTTTTATCATTTTTTTTGCTGGAGGATATAGAGTGAATTTCTTTTTTGAACTTCCATCAGAAATAAACATATCACCAGATCTACAATTGATGAAAGCATCAGTTGTAGCTAACTAATGTCCTCCTAATTTCAATGGATGTCCTCCTAAGTTGTTATTGGGATTCAAGATCATAAATACGACTGGATATTCCCAAGATTCTAAGGATACATAAATGTCTTCTAATACACCATCAGGCTTGATTACTGATCTGTCTGCTAATTGCAGTATTGTTGGTATACTTGAGGATTTGGAAGCTTTATTTATTCCATGGTTTGTTTACTCATGATGTTTATGGCTACTCCTAAGTCAATAAATGTATTTGGGATCTCAGTACCATTGTTGTGTGTTTTTACAATGGGACTTCCTGGATCCAAATATTTTTGTATAGTTGTTTTTCCCATCATGATATCTGCAATTTCCCCACTAACTATATTCTTTTCACTTCTTTGTTTTTCTTCCTAATTTCTTTATACCCAACTCTCTTATTATTTTTCCAATTATTGGAATTTAATTAGTAGCTTGTAATAAAGGGAATATGATACAAACATTCTTCAATTCATCTAATATATCATAGTTAGGAAAAAAAAAATATTTTTCTACCCCTCTATCAATTTGTAATGTTTCAGGAAAAGGAGTTTTAGATATAGATACTGAAGGTTTCTCTATGATAGGAGTTGAGTTTATTGGATATCCTTGTGTTTGATTTTGAAAATTTTGGTTATGATGAAGAGATGTCCCTTCTCCATAATGATTATTTATGTTTTGAAGATTTTCATTTTGATGAAGAGAAATTCCATCATCAAGGTGGTCAGTCTTTTCCTGAATAACAACAAAGGGCTTTTTGTTTTATAATATCCTACCATATATAAGTGGAAATTTTTTAAGATCTAGTGGAGTTATCATATAAGTTTGGAAATTATGTCCCTCCATGTTATAAATAGGTTGTGAATTTTTATTGTTTTGGTTTGGGAGTGGTTGAGAAGGTAGTTGGTTTGGCTTTTGTGGAATTCGTAATGAAATTTGTGGATTATCATTTGGAAATTTGGGTTTTTTACTGGGTTGAGGAAAATGTTGTGGAGGATAGTTCAGATAAGATTTTGGATATTGGTGATATTGAGAATATCTTCCATAAGGATTTTTCATTCCTTGTGCCCAAGGCTAAGGTTGACACCAAGGTTGCTGCCATGGAATTGATGAATTCCAATTATTCTGTGGGGCCTGAGTATACATCTTAGCGTTAAAACCTTGATTTTGTGGCCCTTTCCATTGTATTCTAGAGATAAAACAAATAGGGTCTACTAGATGTGGGGCTATTTCTTCTTGGAAGACAACTTTAAGACCTGGTATATAAGGAAATTTATTTGTCTCATGATTTTCTATGCATATGGCATAGGTCTCTATGATTTTAAAATCAAGAGGACATTCTCTTAAGGCATGTTTCTTTCTACATTTAGGACAGAAGATAGATAAGGCATCACTTTCAGCCCTTTGCTTATTTTGTAGTCTTAAGGTGTCTATTTTTTCACTAAGACTACCTAAAATATATTTTTTGAATTTGTCAAGAAAATTCCCTATTTCTGCCCTACTTATTGTTCCAGATGCATATTTATTCACTCTAGAGAGAAAATGATCTCTTGTATTTCTTCTAATTCCTGATTTTCCTCTTGAAATATGTATATCGGGTAATGGTATTTGATAAATGTCTCCTTTTCCCATCATATTAATAATATTTATCCATTCATCTCTAATGGCTTTCAACAAGAGATATTTTAAAGTATCTTCATCCAAGTTTTCCCGTTTTAGATTTTTTTAAGTTGTAACTGAATCTCTCAATTAGGTCCTCTAATTTTTCATCCTCTCTTTGCATCATCTTAAAAACATATTTCTGACTATGAGGTGTGCAGTAATCCTGGTATTTTTGCAAGAATGCACTCTTCATCTCCTCCCATGTCCTAATAGAATGTGTTATTAAGCCCATGAGCCATTTTAATGCTGCACCCTTAAGTGTTGTAGGAAACAATTTCATTTTTTGAGAATCTTGTAAGTAGTCATATGATCTAAATAAAACCTCAAATTCAAATAGAAATGTTTCAAGATATTCATTCCTTAGTCCATGAAAATTGGGAAGGAGGGAAGGTGAGATATTATTCATTGTGGCAGTTGTATCCTCATCAAATATAGGAAATCCAATAGGGTCTTCTCTATATTCTTCCCTATTATCTTCACCTCTTAATTTCAAAGGTTGTTGTCAATCTTACCAATACTATTCTCAACAACACTTTCTTATCATCAAAATAAGTGCTTCTATCCAGGAAATCAGTTTTTCTTAGTCTTCTTAATAGGCTGTGTCCTGCTTTATTATTTAAGTACAAAACTTATCATTTAGTAAACCACCAATAATATATGTTTCTGCTAGAACAAGCACAAATTCATGATTCTAAGTTCAGCAAATCCTACCATTTGCTGCCATGTGTGACATTGTTTTGAAGAAGGGTTTGATAGATTTTCTGCCTAAGTCCAATAGAACAGTAGGTGGATCTGGCCTCTACAGGGAAGCTTCCATGGACAAACGAATATGAAGGAAGAACACTATATTTATGTCAAAATGGGGAGAAGCCCAATAATTGCATTTGCAATGGGTGTAATCAAATTTATCAGTCTCATAACTCAAATAACAGAGGGACTGCAGAGCATGGTCGATCTTATAGACATTCTTTAGCCCTGCAGCCCGAATCACATATACATCTGGCCAATGCCAAACCAGATGATCCCCACAGAGAAAAATATAGATGTTGTTCGGATGACATTTACCAGTTGAATCACTCATCTCACTCTCCATTTGCTCATCTCTTTGGCTAGAACTCGAATTGCTTATTTTAGATAGAACTTGAGGATAGCCATTGCCTCCTTGATGCATAAATTGTGACTGTCTCTCTAGGAACATATATTTCTGAATCTCCTACTCTATCCTGTCCTTGCAAATTCCTCAACATTACCTGTTTCACATAATCCAACAATGTCAAAAAAATTTCAAATCCTAAGGCCAATAAACCACACTGATTTGTCTGCACTAACATGAAAGATATGTTACCTGTAGTGATTCATTCTTGGAAGCAAGCTTTTCAGCTTCCTCTGCTATAAGATTTATTTCATTTCTAAGTGCCATGTTCTTAGAATCCAGTGCCTCAACTTTTGCAATCAACTCTTCGCATTCCATCTGTTTCATGGAAGTCGGTGTTAGCACAGCACAGCAGACAGGGTATCAATTGAACAATATTTACTTCTTTCATAAAACAATGACAACAGACTTTGTCTGTTCATGTCTCCCGATTTTCCCTCCCTATCTCTGGAAGCCTCTGAAAAAAATATTAAGAGAAAGTCAAATATTAAGAAAAAAAATATGGCATGTGATGGATACAACTTTTGGACAAGAAAATATAAACAATAGTCTTTCTTGGCACTTATGATGATATATGATAAGCATAGAACCCCATCCACTTTAAGGTTTCCTTTTGCTAGATGGACCCCCTTGTTCGCAAGGTGGTTCACCTTCTTGTTGTTGTTCCCATGGACAGGAAATAATTTGGAGCGAAGGCTTCCGAGCATATGATAGATCCTTTTTACAATAGCTTGGAGTTTTATGTCAGACAAAGGAGAGCCATTGATGAGGTGGTGCAAAAGAATGGCAGGGTCACCATTGATAATGTGATCTTGAATGTTTCTTTTCGCAGACAGGACACCTTGCAGAAACGTGCACGATTCTGCTTGGTTGCTTATAGTGATTCCTAGACCCCATGGCTTGGTAAGCAGATTCTACATTTAGAAATTTAACCAAAACTTTTCATCTTTGGCATTACTTGGTTCATTCTTTGCCACAATTGCACATAAAGTTGCTAGCAATTGTAGTGGATTGTAGGCTTGAAGTTATCTCACTGAAACCTTGATATATGACATATATATGATGCATTTGAATAGTGACCTTACTAGCTAGAATTTTCAATTTACAATGGAAGTGGCAGTGATAATTGTTGGCTGTGATATTTAACAGTGAAGTTTGGGCAGTCATAATCCTTATGACAGTGAGCTTGCATGACTGTGACCTATATATTTGTAAGGCATGACTGTGTTCATATAACCTTAACCTATATATGCCAACGACATTGATATGGAAGTACATATATATGGTAGAGTCCTCTATGGATGATAATGACAGTGACCTGTGAACTAGCAGTAATCTTGTATAACGGAGTCTGATGCATATGGAAGTGATTTATATGTCAGTGACACTCTGGCTCATACCCCTATAACAGTAACTTAGATGACAGTGTTGTAATATAACAGGGAACCTAGCAAAGTAATATAATGGTAGACATCAAATGGACCTTATTATGGACAAGTAATATAAGGTAGACATCAAATGGGAAACCACAATTGCACATCTAGTCCATAACAAGGGATTAAAAATGGGGTACCTCAGTACACTATGAGCCATCGTTAGGATGAAGAGGAGGTCCTGAGTGTCATGCTAGGTTATGTCGTGTATGGCCAAATGAACCATGATATCTGATGGGATGTGTGTGGTCATGGTGTAGAAACCATACATTACAGTTTTATCTTGTGGTGAAGTGTTGATTGTCGTTTGTTCTTTTTTACTTCCTTCAATCTTTCCTTTTTCCTTTTTCTCAATAAGACAATCCATCCACAGTTTTCTAATTCTTTCATCTGGGGCTATTATACTATTGTGTTGTTCTCCCATAAAAAAGAGAATTCCAGGGTTCTAGCTTCCTCTTCTCACTTGGTTGGATTTTAATTTTTTCTTATAAATACCTCTGTACATTCCTAAAACATGTGGCAAATTTCCAACAGATGATGATTTTTATACAAGGAAATCAGGTTTTTCATGCTCACTTTGTAAGGCTATATCTTCATAAATCAATTCTGCATTGCAGATAATTTTTTTTACTTTTTCAAGCTCCTAATCCTTAATACAGGTAGGCTGAGTCTCTACAAAACCAATTAAGGAAGAATAAATCTTGTGCAATCTTGAAATATCTCGAATTTCACTCATCATCTTATCATTTTATACAACTTCCAAGTTCTCAAAAGAATAAAAATCACGTAATTCTGCATCAACATCTAGTTCTTGGTATTCTCCTATATTAACATAGGTTTATTATGAAAATAGATCCCAATAACTCCATACATTCCTCGTTTCTTAATGTGCTTGTTGTAGTTTTTCCATGAACTGTTGTAAGTAGCAGTTTCACTTCATCTAGAACCAATTCTTTTGGAGCTTTGCTTCGAAGACCAATGAGAATAAAGTTTAAACCATATTTAGTAGAAGCAAGACCAATTTCTAGCAAGATGCTCATTCTACTCCTAATCAATCTTAGGGGAACAAGGAACAAAGCAATGAAGAGGATCAATCTCAATTTATGCTAGTGATGATTAAGAAGAAAATACATTTTTTACAATCAAAGCATCAAAAGCTCCCATGATTGATACGTCTAGGTCCATTTGATTTCATGCTGTAGGAGTCTCAAAGACGTAAGAAGAAAAAATCTCACAATCTCAACCAACTGGAAAAAATCTAGAAATGTTGGAACTACTTATTCATAATTTTCCACATGATGGGTGAATGTCAAAATAAATGTCTCAAGGCTTGGAACTAGCTTGTTGGACTGCTAGAGATCTAGATTTGATTGATTTCCGATTGACTGCCTTGGAATTCTAAATCTGTTTTACTTGAATGCTAACTTTCCTCCTTCAAATCTGGCAATTACCCTTTAAACAAGCAAGACTTTTCACCTGTTGTCTAGTTGTCCCTTTGTTCAATTCAGTTATAATTGATATAATTTTTTCAATTTTCAATTTTTACTCTATTGACAATATTTTGATCAAGAATCATTTGCAAACACATCCCACGCCCCTCAACATGTGTCCAATTCTGCATATAACATGTCATATGATATGACTATGTCACCACTCTGTAGATCATAAAGTTGAAAATGAAACCCACCATCAACCAATTTGTAAAATATACAACATTTGCTAAAGGAAGTTAACTTGTGGCTCCAATATGTACTTTCGATCCATATCCTATAACCTCCTTTATACCTACTATTATACTGTGAACATACACATTCCTTCATACATTAAAAAAGAAGCTTCCTTTTGTGCCACCCCTGTACATTCCTAAAACATGTGGCAAATTTCCATCAGATGATGATTTTTATAAAAGGAAATCAGGTTTTTCATGCTCACTTTGTAAGGCTATATCTTCATAAATCAATTCTGCATTGCAGATAATTTTCCTTACTATTTCAAGCTCCTAATCCTTAATACAGGTAGGCTGAGTCTCTACAAAACCAATTAAGGAACAATAAATCTTGTGCAATCTTGAAATTTCTCGAATTTCACTCATCATCTTATCATTTTCTACAACTTCCAAGTTCTCAAAAGAAGAAAAATCACGTAATTCTGCATCAACATCTAGTTCTTGGTATTCTCCAATATTAACATAGGTTTATTATGAAAATAGATCCCAATAACTCCTTACATTCCTCGTTCCTTAATGTGCTTGTTGTAGTTTTTCCATGAATTGTTGTAAGTAGCAGTTTCACTTCATCTAGAACCAATTCTTTTGGAGCTTTGCTTCGAAGACCAATGAGAATAAAGTTTAAACCATATTTAGTAGAAGCAAGACCAATTGCTAGCAGGATGCTCATTCTGTTCCTAATCAATCTTAGGGGAACAAGGAACAAAGCAGTGAAGAGGACCAGTCTCAATTTAGGCTAGTGATTATTAAGAAGAAAATACAATTTTTACAATCAAAGAATCAAAAGCTCCCATGATTGATACGTCTAGGTCCAGTTGATTTCATGATGTAGGAGTCTCAAAGATGTAAGAAAAAAATTCTCACAATCTCAACCAACTGGAAAAATTCTGGAAATGTTGGAACTACTTATTCATAATTTTCCACATGATGGGTGAATGTCAAAATAAATGTCTCAAGGCTTGGAACTAGCTTGTTGGAGTGCTAGAGATCTAGATTTGATTGATTTTCGATTGACTGCCTTGGAATTCTAAATCTGTTTTACTTGACTACTGACTTTCCTCCTTCAAATCTGGCAACTACCCTTTAAACAAGCAGGACTTTTCACCTGTTTTCCAGCTGTCCCTTTGTTCAATTCAGTTATAATTGATATAATATTTTCAATTTTCAATTTTTACTCTATTGACAATACTTTTATCAAGAATCATTTGCAAACCCATCCCACACCCCTCAACCTATGTCCAATTCTGCATATAACATGTCATATGATATGACTATGTCACCAGTCTGTAGATCATAAAGTTGAAAATGAAACCCACCATCAACCAATTTGTAAAATATACAACATTTGCTAAAGGAAGTAAACTTGTGGCTCCAATATGTACTTTTGATCCATATCCTATAACCTCCTTTATACCTACTATTATACTGTGAACATACACATTCCTTCATACAATAAAAAAGAAGCTTCCTTTTGTGCCATCACCCCTGTACATTCCTAAAGCATGTGGCAAATTTCCATCAGATGATGATTTTTATACAAGGAAATCAAGTTTTTCATGCTCACTTTGTAAGGCTATATCTTCATAAATCAATTCTGCATTGCAGATAATTTTCCTTACTTTTTCAAGCTCCTAATCCTAAATACAGGTAGGCTGAGTCTCTACAAAGAAGAATAAATCTTGTGCAATCTTGAAATATCTTGAATTTCAGTCATCATCTTATCATTTTCTACAACTTCCAAGTTCTCAAAAGAAGAAAACTCACGTAATTTTGTATCAACATCTAGTTCTTGGTATTCTCCTATATTAACATAGGTTTATTATGAAAATAGATCCCAATAACTCCTTACATACCTCGTTCCTTAATGTGCTTGTTGTAGCCTTTCCATGAACTGTTGTAAGTAGCAGTTTCACTTCATCTAGAACCAATTCTTTTGGAGCTTTGGTTCGAAGACCAATGAGAATAAATTTTAGACCATATTTAGTAGAAGCAATATCAATTGCTAGCAGGATGCTCATTCTGCTCCTAATCAATCTTAGGGGAACAAGGAAAAAAGCAATGAAGAGGATCAATCTCAATTTAGGCTAGTGATGATTAAGAAGAAAATACAAATTGTACAATCAAAGAATCAAAATATCCCATGATTGATACATCTAGGTCCAGTTGATTTCATGTTGTAGGAGTCTCAAAGATGTAATAAGAAAAAATCTCACAATATCAACCGACTGGAAAAAATCTGAAAATGTTGGAACTACTTATTCATAATTTTCCACATGATGGGTGAATGTCAAAATAAATGTCTCAAGGCTTGGAACTAGCTTGTTGGACTGCTAGAGATCTAGATTTGATTGATTTTTGATTGACTGTGGAATTCTAAATCTGTTTTACTTGACTACTGACTGTTGACTTTCCTCTTTCAAATCTGGCAACTACCCTTTAAACAAGCAAGACTTTTCACCTGTTGTCTAGTTGTCCCTTTGTTCAATTCAGTTATAATTGATATAATTTTTTCAATTTTCAATTTTTACTCTATTGACAATACTTTGATCAAGAATCATTTGCAAACACATCCCACACCCCTCAACTTGCGTCCAATTCTACATATAACATGTCATATGATATGACTATGTCACCACTTTGTAGATCATAAAGTTGAAAATGAAACCCACCATCAACCAATTTGTAAAATTTACAACATTTGCTAAATGAAGTAAACTTATGGCTCCAATATGTACTTTTGATCCATATCCTATAACCTCCTTTATACCTACTATTATACTTGATCCATAAGCACTTTCAGAAACTGGGAGAAATGTAAAAGGATTGTATTTGATTGCTCCCCATCTCTTTATGGGGAGGGAAACTGCCTATATGGAGATAGATCCCTCTTGTGTTGTACTTCTCTGCCATATGAGTAAAGCTGCAGCTTTTGATTGATTACAAATTAATCGTTCTGATTAGTTTCTTTTCTAAATAAGGGACGACTATATAAAATTAATGTACTCAAACAACAACTCGGCATGTAAAATTTGTAAGGTAGAGCTAGATAAATTAACACAGTGAAAAAACTGTTTTTGTGGGAATCTCCCTAATTGAAGTGTGTATGGTCTCAATAGTGTGCTCAAGAACCTAGTATATATCAAGAATCCTTAACATTGACATTCGGCAAGTGCATTGAAGTCATTATTTTTTTGGGCTAATTTTGCTTGTTCAAGTATCCTAGTAGTGAGACATTTCGTTGAGCTGTGGATAGGTAAAATAAAAAAGTAATGTATATTGGATTCTTCGTTCCCCAAATTGTGAGTGATTATTTTTTTACGTATGAAATCACCAGAATGGCCATCTATTGCATCGAGGTTCAACATTAACATAAAATCACCATAATAGCCGGCGATTGCATCATTAAATATAAAATGGGCTTGCCAAATTTCAACATCAAAATTACTCTAATAGTAATATAATTCTTAAGATAGAAAATGAAGAGTAATATCATATGCATTTTGAGAGACAGATTAGTCCACTTCTTCAATCTTAGGGCCAGCGCCTCCACCACTGGATGGACCATCCTCGGGAGGAACGCCACCAAAGCCAACTCCAGGGATGTCACCACCTGCACCTTGATACATCTTTGCAATTATTCGATTGCAGATGCTCTCAAGTTCCTTAATCTTATCATCAAATTCATCAGCCTCAGCCAACTGGTTGTTATCCAATCATTGGATTCCCTGTTTGATTGCATCATCAATCTTCTTCTTGTCAGATGGATCCACCTTGGCTGCAATTTTCTCATCCTTGATCGTGTTCCTCGTGTTATAAGCATAGTTCTCCAACATGTTTTTGGACTCAACCTTCCTCTTGTGCTCTTCATCCCCAGACTTGTACTTTTCAGCTTCCTAAACCATCTTCTCAATCTCTTCCTTGCTCAACCTACCCTTGTCATTGGTGATTGTAATCTTGTTCTTCTGTCCAGTGGTTTTGTCCTTAGCCGAAACATTTAAGATACCATTGGCATCAATGTCAAAGCACACTGTGATTTGAGGAACACCTCTGGGAGCAGGTGGGATTCCATAAAATTCAAACTTGCCCAACAAATTGTTCTCTTGTACATGTTCTCTCACCTTCATACACTTGGATGAGAACACCGGGCTGGTTGTCCGAGTATGTAGAGGACACTTGCTCTTTCTTTGTAGGAATAGTTGTATTTCTAGGAACCAGAATAGTCATTACACTGCCTGTTGTCTCCAGACTGAGGGATAGAGGAGTAACATCAAGAAGTAACAGGTCTTGAACCTTCTCATTGCCTTCTCTACTTCGAATAACAGCCTACACTGCAGCACCATAGGAAACAACCTCATCGGGGTTGATGCTCTTGCAGAGCTCCTTCCCATTAAAGAAGTCCTGCAACAACTGTTGTACTTTTGGAATTCTAGTAGACCCACCAACCAAAACAACATCATGGATAGAGATTTTATCCATCTTAGCATCTCTCAAACACTTTTCAACGGGATTCATACACTTTCTGAATAGATCCATATTCAGTTCTTCAAACCTAGCTCTAGTGATTGTTGAATAAAAGTCGATACCTTCATACAAATAATCAATATCTATGGCTGTCTGAGCAGTGGATGAAGGAGTCCTCTTGGCACTTTCACAAGCAATCCTCAATCTTCTCAAAGGCCTAGCACTACCACTAATATCCTTCTTGAACTTCCTTTTAAATTCTTGTACAAAGTGGTTAACCATCCTATTATCAAAATCTTCACCACCCAAATGGGTGTCACTAGCAGTAGACTTCACTTCAAAAATATCCTCTTCAATAGTCAAAAGTGAAACATCAAATGTTCCACCGCCAAAATCAAATATCAATACATTTTTCTCACCCACACTGCTAGCCTTCTTGTCCAAACCATAAGCAATCGTAGCAGCGGTAGGCTCATTGATTATTCTCATCACATTCAACCCAACAATAACTCCAGCATCCTTGGTAGCCTGCCTCTGGGAGTCATTAAAATATGTAGGAACAATAACGATGACATTCTTTATTGTGAAACCAAGATAAGCCTCTGTAATCTCCCTCATCTTCATCAACACAATGGATGAGATCTCCTCTGCAGCAAACTGCTTCTCCTCGCCCTTGTAATTAACAATAATCATGGGCTTGTCACCAGGCCCTGGAGTTAACTTGAAAGGCCACAACTTAATGTCACTCTGAACAGTAGCATCACTGAAATGCCTTCCAATCAATCTCTTAGCATCAAAAATGGTATTGGTGGGATTCATGGCGACCTGATTCTTTGCAGCGTCTCCAATGAGGCGCTCAGTATCAGTGAAACCCACATAGGAGGGAGTGGTCCTATTCCCTTGGTCATTGGCGATGATCTCCAATCTATCATGCTGCCACACACCAACACAGGAATACGTAATGTCGAGATCTATACCGATCGCAGGGCCGTCTCCCTTGCCGACCATTACAAAACTCTAAAGTAGAAATCACCCCCAAACTCAAAGAACGATTAAATAACACAGATATACGACAAGTCTGCAATTCAGAGGCAGAGCTGCGAAATCTCTCCCCTTCTACCTTTTTGTGAGTAATTATGATTATGGTATGGTTGGGAATTATTTTTTTTAATAATTTTTTTTTTGTTTCCGTCGGTATTCCGACGGTTAGTTTTTCTGTTTTTTTTATTTTTTATTTTTATTTATTTTTTATTTTTTAATATTTTGTGTTGTTGGTATTTCGATGGCTAGTTCTTTTAAAAAATATTTTGAAAAGTCACTCTAGCGACACTTAGTTTCTTTTAAAAATGTTTTGTTCCGTCGGTATTTCAATGTTTACCTTTTTTATTTTTAAAATTTCTTTTCGTCGATATTTCGACGTTTACTTCTCAGAAACATCTTTCTACCATCTAGTGTGAGACATTTGAAGGAGGCAAATTTTTGTGTAGATGACCTTAAAGCACCATTGTTCCATTCAACTATGGTTTCGCTTTGGGTATTATATTCTTTTTTCAGGAAAACAGATGTTGAAATTGACCTTCTAGGGAATCTACTTACACATTTATGCAAGTCTGAGCCTTTCTTGCTAAATCAAGAACATCTTACTGAAGGGTAATGTGAAATTTTGTGTTTGTTCTTATTCAAGTTTGAATTTATTTAAGGACTGCTACAATCTATGGTCATTTCCAATTATGAACTATAACTATATATAATGTTGATGTTTCTTGGTTGGAGACTGTACTATTTTCATTGGAGGATGCCATTGTTGATGCGCCCAAGGCTCTTGAGTTCCTTGGTCATGTAGGGTCAAAATTCACTAAGCTGATTCCATGTCATTAGAACAATTTTGCATCCTTCCTAGGAAACAAATCCATTACAGAATAGGAGTTTCCCAAGAAGGAATTTATAACATGAAACCAAAAAAATTACAAGTAATGTTAGTTTGTCTTTCCAAGGCATATGATAGAGAAAACTGGCTTTATTTAGGGCTACTCATCCATATAGTGTTCAATGTGCAATTGGTTAACTAGATAATGAATTGTCTTTCCTCAATATATGTGCAACTCCAATTAATGGCTCAATCTATTCTTCTATCATGCCTACAGGAGACCATGGGTAGGTATGACTAATGGCTTCTTTACCATTTTTTACTGTAGAGTAGGTGGTCTCAACAGAGTTATAATAGAGCAAAAAATAGCTATAAACTTGGCAACTATACAAATAGGATTTGCCCTAAACTTGACATATGTACTCTTTGTTGATTATGTTTTGCTTTTGGGTGATATGACCAAGGTAGATGCAATTATGCTGAAGGACCCCACCCTTGAAGAACTGAAATTCCTACCTTAAAAACTACCAACAACCAAGGAGCTACAAGAATCAACACCATCTTTGATTTGAAACTAAATAGTCTTATTATCTCCGTGTATTTCCCTAATCACAATGACCAGTAGATTCTCATCATGGATTATTTCTCTCATTCTATTTATTAGTAAAATCCACAAAATGTATCCCTACATTTGAATCTTGGGAAAGAAACATATAATTGTTATCATTTAAATTATCCATATCTCTTGGAGCCCAAAAATCCATTTGATTTGGATAAGCTTTATTTATAACCTCAAAAGAAACCCTATTATATGCTGAAGGACCATTATGTCCTCTTGATTCTTGATAAAATATGATGGAATGAAATGGGGTGAAGACTAGATCCATGTTTACCATGTTAGAACCTAGGTTCATTGAGATGACGACCTTGGTTTGAAGATATCCACCATACAAACTAGGACCACCCATACTTATCATTGCCATCTCTCTTTCATCATCAAGATTAACCTACTGGGGACCTATAACCGGTGGAGGCCCATGGTAGTCATTGCAATGTAATTTATTAGGATACATGCCATTTCTTATTATGAGATTTACCACATCTGACAATGGCATCATTCACATCATTTTGAAGAAGTCTACAAATTAAGTCAACATTTTTTTTTTCACATTTACGACTTCCCTCACATTTGTTGGTTCTTGAAGCTCGAGCACTTTCATAACAAAAATAGGCAAAGTCAAACAACAAAAATGGTCCACTCTCTTTTCATTTTCTAATATTATAATGAAGTTTTATTAGAGACACTATTTGTTTGTTTTGGTTAGAATAGGGTTTGTTCTTGGTTTTATGCGAATTTCAATTTATCATATGTAGCATGTTGAGAAATGAGAAAGAATAATGTGTGACATTTATCTTGCAAAAATTGATGCTCAATGAAAGGATACATAGTTTAACCAAGCTACAATGCACTTTGGTAAAGGTGGAGGGACATCTTAAAAAAGTGCTTAAGAATACACCATATACAAAGTTTGACCATAAGCAATATATGCATTTTTCTTTTGTAGATATGCTATTTTTTCTACCCAAGACATCACAACAAGAAAAATATTGATATTGTAGAAATTGTTTTAGGATGTCATTGAGGTCGATTTTTCTGATGTCCTATTTGATTGATACTTTTTCATATGTTAGGAAGGCTTTAAATATGAATTAATATGTTCATGAAACAAATCAGATTCAAATTGTATAGATATAAAAGATAAAAACAAATGTCAATGTCTTTGTTTGATTGTTACTTGACTCTGGGGTGGGCAGGTTACAGGAAATGTGTTTAGAAAAACGACGAGGAGACGATGCATATCACGTCTTGGATATGGTTCATTCGCTGTTAGAGATTGCTTAGACACTTAAGCCATCGACTTTGGAAATGTTTCTAGTAGGAATTCCTATGGTTTTTAATGTTGTGATTATTTCACTTCATGGTTATTTTGGGCAAGCAAATGCTTTAGGAATGCGAGACATGACATTGGTGGACAAGTAACAAATTTTTTATAATTGCAATTTCCATTCCATGATATCCTTTCTTTATTGTTTTATTGTATTTTGGACGCTTATTTTGATTTTCTTTTGTCTTTTAACTATGAAATTGAAAATACTTAGTACCATTTCCATTTAAACAACAACCAAAGCTTGAAGATGAAATTAGTATTACACTATATTTATTGGAATCGTTATAGCTATTTTGTGTTGAAAATATTTTCATGACTATCAGAAAAAGCTACTTTCATGTTGTTATTTGAGTACATGTTGTTCATATACTTGACTAAGTTCATGCGTTAGAAAATGAAATGTTGTTGTGAATAAAGTGACAGGGATTAAACATCACACCTCGAATTATTTGTTTTCACAAGTTATCTATAGCTTAAGCTTTTTAGCATATAACTTAGTTGACATGATTGTTCCTAAGCTTTCCTTAAAAGTTTAATACTAAGTCACTAAGGTGTTCTTTTCTATATATGGTGATATTTTATTTTCTTTTTTTATACAGGTTATCTGGCCATATTATAGTGGCAATTATCGCCACAATGAAGATAATTTGTTTGAGTTTCTTACTTGTATGGAGAAAAATGGCTTTGACACTTCTGGTGTTGAGGTATATGTTGTATAAATTATTGATAGTCTAATTTAGTTTATATTCTAGTGTTCATTGTTTTTCATGTTTTACACTATGGATTGTATCTTCTTTTGTTTTCAGAGAATGAACACAATATTGATGGTAAGAAGCATGAATTGAAAAAAGAGGGGAGCAATAACATTGGAGCGACAAATGCAAAAAGAGAGAGAGGAGAACTGGTCTGGTGATACTCTTAGAGCCAATATCCCACATAAGACACATATAAAGACTAATGGTCAAGTCTTTAGAGTTGGTGAATTCACCTACAGTGCCTTCAAAACACAACGATAATGTTTGAAGTGATGAAACATCATTTCATGTGTAAATTGTAGTCCAACTAATATTAAGTTGGAAAATCATATTGTAATACTTTAACATTTCATATAATATAATTTATGTGGTTGAAATTATTATAGTTGCACTTGATATTGTTTAGTATTGTGATTAAAATATGCGACTTTGTGTTTTCATATTAGATGAACATGCACATTGTATGACATTTTTAAAATCATACAAATTAATTTATGTTGATTAATAATAAACACAATCAATTTAAAACTACTAAATTAATAGTTTATATTGATTAATGATGAACAAAATTAAAATGAATATACGACTAAATTAGTCATTTATAATGATTATTAATGAAAGTAAATGAAATGAATATAAACTACTAAATTAGTCGTTTATATAATGAATAAATGACTATTGCAAATGATAATTTTGTGACTACAAATGACAACTAAATTTTGCATATATACGACTATTAGTAGCTAATTTACAGTATCTTATAACACGACTAAAATTTAGTCATATTTCTTTAGTCATTAATTGGTTTCAAACGATGACTAAAATTTGCATATATATGACTATTAGTAGCTAATTTACAGTATCTTATAACACAACCAACATTTTGGTCATATTTCTTTGGTCATTAATTGGTTTTCTCAGGTGATCATATAGTAATATATTTGGTCATTAATTGTTACAATTAATGACCAAATCAAAGATTAAATTAACGACTAAATCAATGTCCAAATTAATGACCAAATTAATGACTAAATTAATGATCAAATCAATGACCAAATATACAACTAGACAACAAAATTGAGATAACCAATTAATGACTAAGCTAAAAACGACCAAAAGTTGGTCGCGTTATAAGATACTGTAAATTAGCTATTATTGGTCACCGACCGAAAAATAGTCGTTTATATGCAAATTTTAGTCGTTTTTTTAGTAACTAATTAGCCATTTTGTACTAGTGTACTATTCCTCTACCTCGTTCTCCATCTCATCCACCTCTATTTCCTCTGCCTCTTCTACCTCCTATTATTAAGGCTTCTCCATTCAAATTGTGTACTTCTCTTTCCCCTTCTCCTTCTCTAGCCATTGTAGATTCCTAAAAACTAATATAAGGTTCTATTCTTGGAGTTATTTGTTCCTCTTCTGGTTCCTCTATCAATGGTATATTGAAGAATATTTCTTCCTCCTATTCATTAGGGATTTCTAGCTCTTGAACTAAGATTTTTTCTCCTATAGAGGTTAAAAATATTACTCCTTCTGTTGGAGATCTAGGATTTTTTTCTTCTAGAACTACCTCATTTGATGAAGTTGGAGAGTGTCTAGGTTGAATTTCCGCCCTTAAGACTTTAGGAAGTCTATTTTTTGTTGTTAAGAATGGAATATTAGTTTGAGATGTTGGTGTGGCACTACGAGGTCTTGGTGGGGTGAGTGGTGTTGTTGGGATCAAAATTCTACCTCTAGCTACAAATCTACCCCTAGAATCTCTTTCTCTACACATGTCATTTATTTTTAGATTCAAGAGATAAGGCTCTTAATCACACTTCCCTGGTAACAACTCCAAAAATTTTAGTCAATTTAATGTCTTAAATTTCTATCATAAATTATCGACCAGAGTTAGTAATCTTGTGAAGTGTAGGTGCACTATATATGCTAGAAGCCTATCTTTCTTAATTCGTTGTGTAGATTTTATATGTTGTTTTTAGGATTTTTTGTTTTATCTCAAATGGGAAACCAAACAACTGAACTATGAAATGAATTCTAAACTTAATTATCAAAGCCTATGATGAGAATTATAGCTTTGGAAAAGATGAAACACTGATTTTAAGAGAACTAGAAATGAAAATAAACTTCAATATTTTTGCTATTTTTTAGAGATTTTATATAAATGAAATTTAAAAGAAGAAAGTAAATGCACCTAGAATAATTTTAATTCTTGAAGAATGAAATTAAGATGGAAGAAAATGAAATTTTTAATATTAATATAAGAATGAAATTGATCTATAAATTACTCTAAAGAAAATATTCTAATAACTAAAAGATGAAATTTACCATAAGGAATAAAAGGAAATGTATATTTAAGAAATAAAAATGATCAAAGACAAATCTATATTAGATAAAAAGAAATCATCTTAAGTGATACATCTTAACTATGTTATACTATTCTATGTCGTCAATTATCTCTGAAACATCTATCTAGACTTCTTCTAAATAAATTTAAATAAAGAATGAAAATATATACTTAAATCACCTCTAAATCTGAACAAGGTATCAATCTAAACTATGTATAGATATGTATTAAGACTTCATTCTATCTACCAAATGAAAACATCTGTCTAAAGTAATTGTTATGAAAACGGGGTATCGAATTAACTCTAATTATTTTCACTAATGAAACAAAGTATTTCATTCTAAGTTCTATGAAATAGAAGTATTAAACTTAACATTATTCAATATAAATGACTATGCTAAGTAAATTAAAATACTAATTGAAATAAGGAAAGAAAACAGAGTATTCTACCTATTGTGCGAAGCTAAGATGCCTATCTGATCTGAAATATGTGATTACTGTGTGAATGAATGCGAGAGAGATTTCATTCCATATGTTAAAAAAATTATGACATTAAGATATTTCAGGAAATCAAAACAATTGGAGCATTCAACTATGCGAAAGACACAACATTTAATATTATGAAAAAATAATAACAATTAACTTATCTTGTAATGACAGAATTAAACTAGGAAACAACATAAATTTAAGCTACGAAACCTCTTCTATGCAGGGGCCCACTGCGAAAAAATGGATTGAAATTCACTTGTGACTAATTATGCATCAATGGTCTTGAACAAGCCTTCTCCATGCATTAATAAAAACACAGTTTTACTGTGCGACAATATTACGTAAATTAAGATGATCTCTAGTTAAAACAACCCATTATTTATAACAAGTTAAGTTCAATTGTTTGAGATGATCTTGCCAAAAAATATTAATGAAACTAGGAGTGGCATTCTAAACAGGATTGCGATCTTCACAACTTTCACGATTTTCTATGTGGATATCAAATCATGAAGCTTCCAACTTCTCTTCCACTGGTCTCGGCCCTCTGTTTGACTAATCCTTTGATCGTGATTTTAGGCATTATTTCTCTCGATTTTGGACAAGTGAGTAGGACAAAATCTATGTGTGGATCATTCCCAAACCACCCATATGCTTCACTCCTCTCCTTCATCTTCAGATTCTGTCAAACAAAGTTGGTAGCGGCAGAAACAAAGATTAGCTACAAAATTGCATGATTTTTGTAGCTTAATACAAAATTCATTCAAATAATAAGAAACATTAAAATATAAAAGATATATCATTCAAATGCCTTCTCAGACTGAATATGTATCAATTAACACTGATTGAGCTTATGGATTATATCAAAAAGGAAGGAAAAGTGATGAGATAGATGCCAAAAATAGAGATAGTCTTGAGGCTCAAAAGGACCCAAACAAAATTTCTTTGATACCAATATGATTCGTAACTTTTTTTGATATTCCAATGGATAATTTTTCACAACAACTCCAATAAATTATAATCAAGAAATCCAAAATCTACACTATTATGGTTTATTCCTCTTTATATTTTTGGATTTTTATATTATTGTTTATTGTCTATGGATTTAGATTAAACTTTATGAAGAGAATAGAGAAAATGAAAATAAAAACTAGAAAACCATTATTTGACACAAGATATAACTCGGGAAACCTTTTTGGGAGAAAACTCAGCTAGAAGGTGAGGCTTCTATCCTCCCTTTCTCTAAATAGAAAATGACTATGAATACATAGAAGTAAGGTTTGTGGCAAATGAACTAATACAATGAAAAATTTATCTTTTTGATCTCTCTTTGTATCCATCTTATCTATTATTCTAATCTATGGAACAAATGCATTAAAAAAGAATGGAGCCCCTTTTCCTCCTAGTGGTCTGGTTATAACACAACTAAATAGCCTACCAGTGATTAGGTTTGACTCCCTCAACCCTTAACCAAAGTTACAATACGGAATATTATTGAGTCTTATTCATCATGATCATGTGGCTATCCCACCTTCCATGAATAATGGGTACTAACATGGAATAGTTTTGACTTATGGTGGCCAAAATAGAAAGGTCAACTTCCAAGTGACATAAATTCTGCATACATACTCCCATTGAGTTGACTCTTACATCATTGGAAACGTATCTATATGTAGAATAGGAAAAAAATGGTGGTGCGCTAAAATTGGAAAATTTTTACCCCAAAAAAACATCATTTCGTGTCTTAAAATCCTCCTAGAAGGTTTTAGATCCCAATTTTCCAAACTGCATCCTATCAATAAAATGGTCTCATGAGTTTATTCCTCCACTTTTTCCACTCTAAAATAATCTGGATGGATGATAAACAATATAATGATACAATCAAGATTAGTATCTAAGTGTAGAATAGTGTCACAATATCACGAGATTATGAAATAAATTTTTACCCTGAAATAATGTCATTTAAGGCCGGAAAGTGGCCTTGGAATGTTTTATACCTTGATTCTCTAAATTGGGCCTGACCAATAGAAATGCTCTTATAAGATGATTCCTCCAATTTTTCCACTATGAAATAATATATATGTATGATAGATTATATGGTTTTACAATCCATATCAAACATGGTTTCAATATGGAAATCATAGCTTCAAGCGTTTAACAATGGTTTGGAATGGTAAATAGCAATATTAGGCCCTAATCATAACTTATTAAGTTGAAGCCCGTGAACACATCCTTGAAGCAAAAAATGGGACCATGAATGGGTTGTGGGTTCTTGGCCATTATCAAATAAATACAACAAATTCCTTAATATATTATTAAATATTCTTAAGCTCAATCGCCTTACAAAATTCCTAGAACAAAAACACAAGAACACTATGGGGGGGGACTTTAGCTTCTTAGGGGGACATCAAGTCCATGAAATGGTGTATTTGTATTGAAATATGTGGTAATTCATATAAGCATGGTTGAGGAGTGTATTTATTTCCTAATTGAACCTTCTTGAGGTCAAACAATAGGAGAACCACCTAGAAACAATGGCATGAGCCCTTATAGGGAGTCGTTGGCATTTTAGTTTAATATTTGTGCCATTATGAAATATTAGGCATCGTGGATGTGCCTTAGTTCATTGACCATAATAAATGGAGGGAAATAATATCCCTCATCTTTAAAACTTATTTATCAAGCTCAAACACAATGGTTAAGTTCTTGAATGTTCCACAAAATATCGTGGATATTACACTAGATAGTTCTTCAAAAAAGATATGATTAAATTCACCTAAATCCAAAAAAACAATATGCAGGTTAATTTCTCCTTAAATTTATATACTCATAATTATTGTTTTATGCATGAAAAATATAAAATGTGGAAAATATACAATAGGAAAAATTCAATCACTCACAACCATAATAACATAATATATACCTTGGGAAACCCCTTCTAGAGAAAATCCAGGTAGAAAGTGAGGTTGATATACTCTGTCGTTATTTGAATCAATTGATGAATTAACTGTATCAATAAAAGAATAAACATAATATATAGAATTGACCATGAGCATGTGGAAATGGATGAAAGTAAAAAAAACTAATCCCTGTGGCCCATGGGTTTTTATGGTGAGAAAATACTCTCTATTTTCTCTCTGTTTAATCACTCTCAAGTACTCTTCTCATCTAAGGAGAAAAATTCACTTGAATATAATGGAACCCCTTTTCCTAATAGTGCCCAAGTTATAACACAACCTGGTAGCTTAGTAGTGGTTAGAATTTACTCCTTCAACTCTAAAATAGAGTTACAATATTGATTATTCTAAATTATTACTCATCATGATCATGTGGCTATCCCATTTTCCATGATGAATTTGGATTTATGTGGCATCCTCTTGAATCATGGTGGTTAAAACAAGAATGTCAACTTTCAGGTGACATAATTTTTGCACACAAAGTTTGATTTAGGAAATTCTTATGGTGTTCAAAAGGTATATATGTTTAGAATACTGCTATTGAGTGTGGCACTTAAGTATCAAAGTTTTACAACCAAAAATTCCTCTTGATCCCTAAAAATTCTTTTAGAAATTTTCAAACCCTTATTTTCCAAACTGGGACCTACATGTAAAATTGGTCTTGTGAGTTGATTCCTCCACTTTTTCCACCATGAAAGCATCAATATGAATTTAAAATAATATAATGATCCCAATCTAAATCACACCTACCAATTTTGGGAGGCTTTTGTTCTGAAAAAGCTTCTACGAAATGAGGTGAGGAAAAATTTCCTCCACCTTATCTTACGCATACCATTTAGATTTTCTTGGAAACTATTCTTTCAACCCAATATGCTAAAATTGATGGTAGCACTATATTTTGTTTCTAGACCTATTTGTACAAAATTGTATCATCTGTCAACTTTGCCTAAGCATGCGGTGCCAAAGCCTCTACATATTATAAGACTTGTTAATCTTCCCGATTTAGCATGGAAGGCTCATAGAGTTTCATATTCTATACATTCACCATTGAGAAAATTTGCATGTATGGGGGTATTATGATTCTACAGGCATTATCCCCCATATTTTCTAGTATCTCAAAGGGATCATATCATAGAGTCGTGATTTTCTTACCTGGACATTGTAGCCTCCCCTTATTCAACTATAACCATAGTTTGTCTCCTACCTTGAAGGACCTTTTTGTTCTTTGTTAATCATGATTGGCCTTGTGTTTTTCCTATGACTTCTATAATGTCTCTTGTAAATATAGTTATATATTTCTAATATTATCAACAATCATTTTATGCTTTAAGGCATCCCCTATGATATAATCCATTAGTTCTCCTTGCTTCCCATATACAATATCTAAAGATGAAGGTGGCAAATATCAAAAACAAAATTAAAATGGGGAATTACCAATACAACTGTGGAATAATCTATTACAAGAGTGTTGTATATATTCTAGGTTTTCTTCCCAAGTCTTTGAATGCTTCTAATAGTACCCCCTCAAACGTTTCACCAAGTCTTGTTGACTACTTCTTTTTCTCCTTCTATCTATGGATGGAATTTTGTATACCTCTTAAAATTTGTGTCCATCTTCTCCCACAATGTAGTCCAAAATGAACATAGAAATATTGTGTAACTGTTTGAATCAATGCTCCTTGGTATCCTAAGGTGCGCCCAAACCTATCCAAAGAAACAAATTGTTTCTTCTTTCTCATCGATGTTCTTTTTATAAGGCATTTCAACACACATCTCAATGAACCATCAAATACCACAAATAGGTAGTCATGTCCCTTCCTAGTTTTTGGTAAACCTCCCACAAATTGCATGGAAATTCTTTCCAAATGATGAGTGGGTATAAGAAAGGGATGATATAGACCCTTTTTCCTATTACTAGGCTTGTTGTTACAACAAAACATGCATCCTCTTATGAACCTAGATACTTGTTCTTGCATCATGAACCAATATAGATACCTCTACAATTTGGCCATTATCTTCCTTGCACTAAAGTTCCCTGCAACCTTGAAGGTGTGAGCCACTCTAATAATATCTAGTTTCTCACCTTAAATTAACTTATATAACCTAAAAAGTAACTTATCCTAGATATATTATTTCATTTTTTTGTCACAATCATACACATGACTCTAGCTCTGCAACTACTAAAACACTTCCTTAAAGTCCTCATCCTCTGAATATGCATATGGGTGAATGGTTTCATGTGAATTATAGTTTCCAAAGCTTTGATATTTTATGTGGGTTGTCTTGAAATCATGTCGTACAACCCATTTATGATCCCCTTCTTATGTTTTATTACTAAATACAATTGCTGTAAAAACCCCAGCCACTTGTAATTATTGATTCTTTGTAGCTTACTCTTAGCCTCTAGTGATTTGTGTGGACTACTATTTCATTTCTCATCAGATAGTGTTTTTACTTCTTCATAGCTTACACCAAAGAATATATATCCTTTTCATAGATAGGGTAGTTGAGAATCACCCCATGAAATAATTCGTGAATGGTAGCATATAGGCATTCCTCTCTACATCATGACCACTCCCATTGCATACCAGCTCACATATGTCTCCACTGTGAAGGGTTGTTGCAAGTTCGGTAATGATAGAACTGATACTTGATTTATCTTCTTCTTTAACTAATGAAAGGCCCTCTACTGACCATTTTCCCACTAGAAACCCTTGCCACTCACTATTATGACATTGTGTGGTTCTACTACTATTGAAAATGAGGCTATGAATTTCCTTAGGTATTGTGTTGCCCCAATGAAACTCTCAAACTCAAAAACATTAGTATACATTGGCCACTTCATGATGGCCTCCATATTGGTGGGATATCTTTAGCTCTCCTCCACCTATAACATAACCTATATACGTCAAATACTATTATGCAAACTCACATAGTTTGATATTTTCCAATAATTGATGCTTCTTTAATATCTCTAGCACTTGTATCAAATGTGAGATGTGCTCCTCCTAGGCAACACTATATGCCATTATATTATCCAATTAGATAATAAAAAATGAATATAGAAAAGGGGTGAAATATATCATTCATTAACCTCATAAATCCAAAGAACATGACTAACCACTCACACATGCCTTACTTGGTTTTGAAGGCCTTCTTCCATGTATCTTCTTTTATATTTGAACCTGATGATATACAAGGTTTAAGTCCAACTAGGTAAAGTACTTGGCTTGCTAAAATTGATCCAAAATATCATATATACTAGGAAGGGGGTGCCAAAAGATCATTTATCATGGGAAGGGGGTACCTGTTCTTCAATGTAATTTTATTTAATGCTCTGTAACACATACACGTATGCCAAGTCCCATCCTTCTTCAACAAAATGACGATGGGTGACCCACAAGATGAGGTACTTGGTTAAATGATACCCTGTTCTAGTAACAGGTGCAATTTTTTCTTCATCTCACTTGCTTCTATAAAGGATTGCCTATACAACCCAATATTTGGTAATAGATACTCCAAAAAAATTTGAATCACATGCTCCACTTCCCTCTTAGGTAGTAACACTTAGGCTCCTGGAACACACCCATGTATTCCTACAACAACTCTTCTATTTGTTTCTTATGCTCCTTAGTACACCCTTATAGGGATGGATTTTCTCTCATTCACTCTTCTATAGACTAAATTTCTTTTAAAAATAATAAAACATACTTTTTGCTAAATCAAATCAATTTCTTGGATTGATTGTTACCAATGAAAATTTAGAATTTATCTTATGTGAATTTCTAATGAAATATTTTCTATCCTTGATTAGGTTGTATTGGCTAGTTCTCTACATGAATATTTCATCTTGCATGTACATATATGGGCTTCCAAATACCCATTCACATGAAATAATGAAAACTACATCTAGTTCCACTTCATCAATAAAATCAAGACTAATAGAAAATCTAATTTTGTAATGTTTGGTTACCTTTTCCACATCCTTATTTACCAATCCCAATGGATATGGGCTTGGAGGAACACGAATTTCCAATCCCAATTTGTTGACCATTCCTACTGTAATGAAATTTTCATGTGATCCTGTGTGAAACAAATCATTAATATTTGTATTTTTTATTTGTATTTCTATATGAAAGAGTTTGGTCATTTCCTTTTCTTCTTGTTGTTAAAGGCTAATCAAATCCACCCTTTTTTTCATTGATGTATAGATAATATTTTCATCCATGTTTTAGTTTCTTTCCACTTAATTACTCAAACATGTGGCCATGATATTTTCTTCATGGTATCTTTTTTTTTTTTTTTTTGGCATCTCTATGGATGCAACTTCCAACACTTCTCATTTGTATGATTTTAATGTTGTAGTGGTTGTTTGGATATTTACACTAGTGTGTTTTGGATGTTGTCTTTTTTCTCTTTCCTCCTTTCTACTTCTTCTTCCTTGGAATCTTCTTAATGTTTCTTCTTCTTTTAACCACTTAATTTCCCTTTCTTTTCACTAAGGGGAAAAGACCCTCTACCAGAGGTTATAAAGGAGGTTTTTAGTGTTATAAAATTGGCCAAAATTGTCAAAAAAACATTTTCTACAACATCTGTTTATGGTTACAGAGGTTTTAACGGAGTTTTTAACATAAATTCAACACAACTAAAAAAAATGGGCGGCCGGAAGTTATTACAGATGTTTTTTTCAACGGTGTGCTACTCTGGATTTAACGCATTGGTGCATACATGTAGAAGGCGCCCCGGGGTGGTCTCAGTCGAACACACCGAGATGTTTAGGTATAAAACTGCACCGGGCATAGTGTTGTTCATACAACGCATGAGGTCATTCTAATTGGTCTTGGGATTTGTGTGGTGCCCATAGGTCGTATCAACACACCGGTGTGTAGACTTATATAAACGCACTGGTGCGCCGTATCATAGAAAGGCACCGAGATTTATAATTGGTATTGGTATTCGTGCAATGCCCATAGATCGTACAAATTCACTGGTGCTTATAGATACATAAACGCCCTGGTGCATAGTATCACACAAACGCACCGATATTTACAACTGGTATCGATATTTGTGTGGTGCCCATAGATCGTACAATGACACTGGTGCGTATAGACACATAAACGCACCGATGTACAGTTACTGACACACACTGATTTTCATTTTGTATTTTTTAGAAACATCAACCTGTGACAGTCTAATTATTGTGATTGTTTTAAATTCATTATTCATCAAAAGTTGACACATCTTAGTAATATTCATATTAATTAAATTTTTATTAATGAATTTGAATGTGATGTTTGGATTAATTTGTTATATAATTGATCAGGATTTATGCAGGAATGCAACAGAATACAGAAATAACCATAAACATAGAGATGCAGTGGAAATAATGCTTCATTTCATTAATATCAAATAACAGAAATATGCTTACAGACATAATGGAAATAAAATAGCTAGGGTGCTGGTAGCGAATCTTTAAGAAGAGATGTGACGGCTATAGACCTATGAACTGTGTTACAATGAGGATCAAGGGCCTATTTATTATTGAACAACAATGGAGAACTCTAAATGTCCAAAAACCTAACCCTAGGAGAAGAAGCGCCAAAACTATGGGCCCCGTTTGGGTAAATTTGTGTTTCAACTTCCCGGGTACGTGACTTTGGCATACTATCTTCATTTGATGCACATGATACATCATTAGAAATATCTTTCTGAGGACTACAACTTCTACCATGAATATCAATTTTGGAATGGAATCATATTTCTCGGACAAACGATGCCCAAAAAACGTCGTTTAGGGCCTCAAAACGGCTCCGGAAGTTCAATACCTGAAAAACTGCTAAAAATAGTAAGTTGTGTTGCAATTTAAAAACTAAAAGAACTGATGGTGGGGGTTAAAATGGATAGGTGGGTGGCCACCAATGTCCACCTAGATCATTAAGGCCGCAAAATGGCTCCGAGAGTGCAGGACCCGAAAGCCTGCTAAAAATAGTAAGTTGTGCTGAAAGTGAAAAGCTACAAGAATTGATGGTGTGGGTCCAAATGGAATAGGTGGGTGGCTACCAATATCCACCTGGATCATTCCTCCCTCCTTAAGAAGAAATGGTCCCCATTGCATTGAGATCCTCCATCAGAGGAGGCACATTCTGTTGTCAAAGATGTCATGGACCTGCAAGCGAACATACTAGACGCAATTAGTAAATTTGGTTTCTTTATAAGCCTCAGACAATACATTTGTGGATTATGTCTGTGTAGTTGCATGAGGTATGGCAACATCAGACAGCAGTGAGTTGGGGGTCAAATCAATGGAGTGTTGGTCCTGACAATGTAGAGGAACTTCTGTGAGTGAGGAGAAAATTTCCTTGTATTCCTCCATGACTTTGTCCATCTGTTGTAGCCATGCAGGGTAGCCCTATTTCGAGGTTGTGGCCACAATATTTTTCTTTCCCTGTGAGCGAGTTGTAAGGAAAATAAATTTCCCTGTTTAGGAAACAATCTTACTGTGTTGTTTTGGAATAGTCAAAGAGATGACACGAGGCGGTACTACCTCCAGTATCTTATACAAGTTATTTCCCAAAGTAATAACAACAGCACGAGGCCTAGAATCATACACACCATGTCACCTCCACAAGTATGGTTAGCCCAATAATACATCAGCTACATCAAGAGGAGCAACATCACACAATACATTATCCGTGAATGGCTTGATACTGTATGGAAGGCAGCACTGCTGGCAAATGCGTAGACATCTCCCTAGGTGGAGAAACCCGATGGTATATGGCTGCGGCTGTGCTATGGTCGGTAGGCTGACCCACTTCATGACCTTAGTTGAAATGAGGTTCTTTTGGCTTCCATTATCGACAAGAAATTGCAGTGGAGAACCCTTCACCCACATCTGCGAATGGAAGAGGCGCTCCGCCTCCTCTGGATCCTCCCTCTGGATCTTGGTGGTGGAAATAATGCCATTAGGATCCACATCAATAATCTGCTTCATTTTTTCATTTCCTTTGTCTGGTTCTGACTCAGGATCAGAAAATGCATCAGATTCAGGTGCCTTTAGTTCAGCCACCAATGATTGTTTGGCCCAACACTTGTTTGTGTTGTGAGTGGGGCTGTTATGAAATTCACACCACTTCCCTGTGTCCTTCTTTGGATTTTTGGAGTTGTTTTGAGTCACACCGGTTTGGCCTTTCCCCTTGTAATGTTGCCAATTTTAGCCTTAAGCTAAAATGGAACATTATAGTGGCATATTTTATTTTCACTTAATAAATGGGTAAGGAGACCCCTTAACCCCTTGGAGATAGAGAAATAACACTCCTTTTGAGGAAGGAGGATAAATAAGTAGCTGAAATAAACACCTAATGGTGTGAACATGATGAGGATCACCTTGAGTTGGCTATCTTTGACCAAGTCAACAGCGTTGCCTTAGAGGGTTGGCTTGCTTTAGAAGACAACACAGTTTTTGGAGGGAAAGCATTCAAAAGTGAATGGAAACCCTAATTGTGGGACCTATGGTGAAAGAGAGTTCATTTGATTTATAAGAAAGAAGGAGAAACTCATTTGGTTTATGCTTTGATTCAGAAATTTCGTAGTAAGTCCAAGGACTTGCACATCCGGGCTGTTTAGCAGGATTGCAGTGCTCTTGAGCACTGGGGGTGTTCCCAGGAGGGGATCCCCCACCTCCTCCTCATGGGAAGAGAGGATTGGAGCTAAATTTCCTCATTCTGTCATTTTTCCAAGCTCACTCTTTCATTTGCAGTGTTATTTCTGTAGCAGGATCATGTTGTGTTGCTGGGGTAGCAGCAGAGGAAATCATAGAGTCTTTCCTTACTTCCTTTTTCAGTGGTGGAGTGATCTCTTCATTGGAGGAGCTATAGAGAGGGCTATTGGACCATATTTTAGATCTGTGGCATCAGGCCACTCATTCACCATCTCCCACTGCACAGTAATTTGGAGAAACTGCATTATTCCATGAGGGTAGTGTTGAGGGAGATTCTTATGCTCATCAGGACTAGTGCTTTTGAGTGAAAGGGGATAAACTCCTTTTCCCTTGAGGGCATTATCAGAGGGGGGAAACAAAATTTCAGATCAGCCACAACCTCATATTCATTTGGTTTCATTTGCAATGACAATTTTTTTGTCACTATTGTATTTTATCGGGCATTTCTAGCAATCTTCCTGAGATTGGCTAGAAATCCCATATTGAGCCCATTTTCCTCTCTTGAGCCATTTATTTGTATTCCTTCAGCTACATTATCATTTTTTATGTATTCAAAAGCTTCATCTCTCATATATACTATGCAGTTACTGCTCTCCGGCATTTTGTGCAGCAGCAGCATCTCATGTATTACACCGCTTATTCATTGGAGATTGGTTCTAAAATCTTGAGGACCTTGTTCCTCATGATATTTCTGTATAATATTGATGGTATATTAATATTATTATGGCTGTATTATTTACCCTCTCATGATACATTCAGATTTTCATAGTTTCATATTGATGTTTTGCATATTGTTGTAAGCTCTCTCATTGAGCATTGTTTTAGAGATCTAGTTTGGGGAGGTCTGTATAACCCATATATAATCATTTCTTTAAGCTCATTTTCTGCATGAAAGTTATATTATATGTTTTCTATGGCATCCCAGTTTTTTTTAGACTTATTTATGCAGCAGCTTCCTTATACAGCATCCTCAAGGACCCTATGGCAGAAATTCCCGAGGTGGAATATTTCATATCCATCGGCAGAGTCTGTGAAGGGCCATCTAGCCTCAATATCTCTCCCTTATTTGAAGGAGACATATCCTATAAATTCCCCAACATTAAATCTCTGAAATGGACTTGCAGTGTCTCACTGAAGAAGGAAAAATGGAATATCTTAAGATATTCCCGATGGAGTAGAAATTTCCATATTTGGAATATTACAGTGGTATCAGAGCATGATCTTGGCTCAGCCTGTGCCCAAGATATAAGAATATCAGAAAGAGGAGCTTCTCTCCAAGGAGAGGGTATTTTCAAAGGATACAAGGAAATATGAATGATGGAAGAGGAGGTTTCCCTTCTTCTTTTCCAAACCATTGTGGACACCATTGCAAATATTGATGGAGGGGAACAATGGGAAGATTTTATGAAAAGGGTTTTGGATGGATCAAAACCTAGTTTTTTCATGTTGGGTGTGAGCATTCAACCACACATGTAGATCCACATTGCAGTCCTTTGTCCATTTGCAAAAGGGATAGAGGAAGGAGATGAGGCCATTGGAGGAGCAGCGCTGTAACCCAAAGGTATGGCTCATGTTTTTTTGTTTGAAAGTTCCATTTTACATTGCCATGCAAATGTAAAAACACATGATGCTTTCACTAATGGTTTGATGGAAGAACTTGGTGAAACTCATTCTGACATAAACACAAACACTTTGCATTTACTAGAAGGAACCAATAGCGTTGTCACACTGGAAGGACATCCATCACCACATGGAGGTGAGAAGGGAGCTATTGCTTCCACTAGAGGATCCCTTGTATCTTTGCAGGGAGTTCCAAATATTTTTTCATGTGGGGACCAAGGCACAATTCTGGAGCCCTATGTATCACTTGCTAGGGATTATGAGATGGAAGGGGAAGAGAAGGATCAGCATGGAGGGATGATGGGCATTCACCCATATCCATTTTAGAAACTTTCTACACAAGGGAAAGAGACTGCACTGTGCACCTTATGGGGGCATTCCACCTAGGAGGCCACTTGATTTAGAGTTGATGAGAGGAAAAATTCCATTTGATTCACCACTCATGGATTCTGGAGGGGTGGAGACACTAGAGGGATCCAACACAGTGCAGAGGGTTTGGGGTAAACTCAAGGAGGAGAGATATACTCTCTCATTTTTAGTATCATCCATCTTCATCAGCTTTACTACACTGATAGATTTTGCTGCACAGTTGGAGGATGGCATATTTATGATGGAGGATGGTAGCTCCAAGGATTTGGATGAACAGATGGCCGCTCATTCTTACATTGGCCATGATCGAGAGATTCTTTGGAGGTGATAGTCTCTCATGGGAGGCTCATTTTCATAGGTCATTATTTCTATTTGAGCATGAGTAGCTACATGATGGCATGGCAGAAACTTGGAGGATGAATTTGGCATGAGGGGATGTCAAGGTAGCAGGCAGCAGCTTGATGGAGCACCACATTGCAGAATACCAGCACTGTCTATGTGGAGGATTGATCCAGGATGAAGGAATTAGCTTTGGTTGAGTATTCCCCAGGATCTTGATGCATGCATGATTCTTTGTTGGAGAGTGACTTATATGTTGGGACAACCCATTGGGAGCACTATTCTCCCCATTACACATGTTCTATATTGCAGGAGATACCATTGGGAAAACCATGATTTCCATACTACTACTTTTCTCTTCTTATGGGGAAAACCACTTAGAGAATTTTGAGAGGAATTTCATGGCTGAATATTTTGATGGGGTAGCTTGGGCCATTCTTGGAGGCCATACTTTCCAGCCCAAAGACAAATTCAGCCCCATATGAGCAGCATATGGAGAGAAGAGCTTATTAGGATGAAGTAACAAACTCTCCATTCAGCCCCATTACATTGCACAGAGTCGGGGGAAAGATTTTCATTTCGATGATAGAATGGATGAGGGGGTTCATCAGTAGGATTGTATTTTTCCATGCATATCATCACTCCTACCTCGAGGAGGCCATAGTTCAACAGGAGGATTTCCACCTACACCTTCTATCTTTCAGGGTCTACACCATTCTGGTTTACATACTTGGGAGGAGACAATGGAGGACAGTTTTAGTGCAGCATATCTTGAGCAGCGGTGGATATTGTTGATGAGGGGGCCACAAGAGAAGAAGGGGGAGAAATTTTTTTCTCTCTATGCAGTTTCTTGGGGACAAGCAAAATGTGGGAGGGGAGTACTATAATGTTCCCAATTTTAGCCTCAAGCTAAAATGGAACACTAAAGTGGCATATTTTATTTTCACTTAATAAATGGGTAAGGAGACCCCTTAACCCCTTGGAGATAGATAAATAACACTCCTTATGAGGAAGGAGGATAAATAAGCAGCTGAAATAAACACCTAATGGTGTGAACATGATGAGGATCACCTTGAGTTGGCTATATTTGACCAAGTCAATAGCGTTGTCTTAGAGGGGTGGCTTGCTTTAGAAGACAATGCAGTTTTGGGAGGGAAAGCATTCAAAAGTGAATGGAAACCCTAATTGTAATTTGTGGGACCTATGGTGAAAGAGAGTTCATTTGATTTATAAGAAATAAGAAGCAACTCATTTGGTTTATGCTTTGATTTAGAAATTTTGTAGTAAGGCCAAGGACTTGCACATTCGGGTTGTTTAACAGGATTGCAGTGCTCTTGAGCACTGGGGGTGTTCCCAGGAGGGGATCCCCCACCTCTTCCTCATGTGAGGAGAGGATTGGAGCTGCATTTCAGCATTTTTCCAAGCTCACTCCTTCAGTTTCAACATTATTTCTGTAGCATGATGTTCATGTGTTGCTGGGGTAGCAGCAGAGGAACTCATAGAGTCTTTCCTTACTTTCTTTTTCAGTGGTGGAATGATCTCTTGATTGGAGGAGCTGTAGAGAGGGATATTAGACCATATTTTAGATCTGTTGTGTCAGGCCACTCATTCACCATCTCCCACTGCGTAGTCATTTGGAGAAACTGCGTTATTCCATGAGGGCAGTGTTGAGGGAGATTCTTGTGCTAATCAGGAGGAGTGATTTTGAGTGAAAGGGGATCAGCTCCTTTTCCCTTGAGGGCATTATCAGAGGAGGGAAGCAGCATTTCAGATCAGCCACAGCCTCATATTCATTTGGTTTCAGTTGCAGTGACAATTTGTTTGTCACTATTGTATTTTATCCGGCATTTCTAGCAATCTCCTTGAGACTGGCTAGAATTCCCATATTGAGCCCATTTTCCTCTCTTGGGCCATTTATTTGTATTCCTTCAGCTCCATTATCATTTTTTATGTATTCATTAGTTGCATCTCTCATAGATACTGCACAGTTACTGTTCTCCGGCATTTTTTGCAGCAGCAACATCTCATGTATTACACTGCTTATTCATTGGAGATTGGTTCTAAAAGCTTAAGGGCCTTGTTCCTCATGATATTTTTGTATAATATTTCTGGTATATTAATATGATGATGGATGTAGTATTTACCCTCTCATGATACATTCAGATTTGCAGAGTTTCAGTTTGATGTTTTTCATATTGTTGTAAGCTCTCATTGATCATTGTTTTAGAGATCTAGTTTGGGGAGGTCTGTATAACCCATCTAGAATCATTTCTTTAAGCTCATATTCTGCAGGGAAGTCATATTAGATGTTTTCTAGGGCATCCCACCATTGGTTAGCCTTATTTATGCAGCATCCTCCTTATATAGCATCCTCAAGGACCTTGTGACAGAAATTCCCGAGGTGGAATATTGCATATCCATTGGAAGAGTCTGTGAAGGGCCAGCTAGCCTTAGGATCTCTCCCTTATTTGAAGGAGACATATCCTATAAATTCCCCAACAATCAATCTTTGAAATGGGCTTGTAGTGTCTCACTGAAGAAGGAAAAATGGAATATCTTAAGATATTCCCGATGGAGCAGAAATTTCCAGATTTGGAATATTACACCCCTTGTTCTTCAGTTTAGTGGCACCTTTCAGATTTTCAGATCCAAAGTCTCGCTTCTTCTTTTTAAATTTCTGCTTGATCTTGGCGACATAGTGATATGTCATGCCAAGCGATGTAATGTCGAGGAACTCCATTTCCTCCTGAATGTGTTTGTGCATATAGTCGTGGTACTTGAGCACCAAATGTCTCTCTGAATCTTTAATACCCAAATTTTTGCATAGGGTATGGAAAAAATTCATCATTTCTTGCAAATATTGATCCCTTTGTTGCCACAGCGTGGTCCATTGGATATATTTGTCCTCATAGCTTCCCACGGGGTAATATTGTTCCTTGATGTCGTCTCAGAACAAATTCCAAGTGGGTGTGACCGAGAAAAAAAAGGGTTTTCCTTCCTCCTCTTGCTCATAGTAGGTTTCCCACTAGTCTTTGACATGGGGAGCACCTTTGATGAGCGAAAAAATAATCTTTTCTCGATCAGAGAAATCATGGATCGAGAAATACCCTTCCACCAAATTCAACCATCTATCTAGGTGTCTTCATCTATTTGGCCTTCAAATATAGGAATGTCAAAGTTTACCTGTACCTTGAAGGGAGTGGTGCCTCCAGAGTGGTTATTGGAAGTATATGCGCCATAGGTGGGCAGTCGTTGAAGGATCTGAGCAAATTTATCCACCATCATGTTCCTTTGTTTCTCGAGGGCCTCCTCGAGCAACATTTTGATAGGATCTCCTGCTCCCTCATATTTATTTTCTTCCACCATGGGAGGTCATCGGGGTTTGCGAGGCTAGTCTTGCAAGGGTTCAACCAGATCAAGCCCTAACTCTTTATACCCTGACCACATTGGGGACATGCAAAGAAAAAAAAAGAAAGAGCAGACCGCTCTGATACCACTAATCTGGATTTATGCAGGAACGCAAGATAATACAGAAATAACCATAAACATAAAGATGCAACAGAAATAATGCTTCATTTCATTAATATAAAATAACAAAAATATGCTTACAGACATAATGGAAATAAAATAGCTAGGGTGCTAGTAGCGAATCTCTAAGAAGAGATGTGGTAGCTACATACCTCTGAACTGTGTTACAAAGAGGCTCGAGGGCCTATTTATTGTTGAGAAACAATGGAGAACTCTAAACTTCCAAAAACCTAACCCTAGGAGATGAAGCGCCAAAACTATGGGCCCCGTTTGGGTAAATTGGTGTTTCAACTTCCCGAGGTCATAACTTTGGCATACTACCTTCGTTTGATGCACATGATACATCATTAGAAATATTTTTCCAAGGACTAAAAATTCTACCACAAATATCAATTTTGGAATGGAATCATATTTGTTGGACAAACGATGCCCAAAAAATGTCGTTTAGGGCCTCAAAACGGGTCCAGAAGTTCAGGACCCGAAAAACTGCTAAAAATAGTAAGTTGTGCTGCAACTTAAAAACTAAAAGAACTGATGGTGGGGGTTCAAATGGAATAGGTGGGTGGCCACCAATGTCCACCTGGATCATTAAGGCCCCAAAACGGTCCCGGGTGTCCAGGACTCGAAAACCTGCTAAAAATAGTAAGTTGTGCGAAAAGTGAAAAGCTGCAAAAATTGATGGTGCGGGTCCAAATGGAATAGGTGGGTGGCCACCGATATCCACTTGGATCAATCATATCATAATTTTTTTGGTTTTCTAAAATTCATTATTCATCAAAATTCGACACATATATATCTGATAACAATATTCATATGAATTAAATTTTTATTAGTGCATTTGAGAACGACAATGGGGAACACAATATAATAAATTAAAACATATTTTATGATATATATATGGGCGGAAACGTGAAGCTGGGTTACACTTTTGTGAGAATCGGGGGCCGAAAATTTTTTTCAGCAATAGTTCGGCCGAACTTCTTATAAAGTTTGGCTGAACTCTGTAGTACTTCGGCCGAACTTTCTTAGAAAGTTTGGCCAAACTCTGATTCCGTCAAGATTGACGACACATAGATGGCGCGGGCAAATAGAATTTTTGTCGGAGATTGGAAAACCAGCAACAAAAGTTCGGCCGAACTCTTAACAAAAGTTCGACCGAACTTTGACTTTTAAAATAGTTCGGCCGAACTAATTCCTATAAATAAATCGCTCACGAAGATTGTTAGTTTACCTATTTCATTATTCCTGCGAATTTTTGTTAGCGTTGCTACTGTTCGCACGTTCCGGCTGCTCCCTTCAGCACTGCTGCTCCTCTTGTCGGCATGTGCTTTCATCGGGTATGTTTTCTACCAAAACCACAATGTATAATTTTAGTGAGCAATACAGAATTATCCTTTATGGAAGAAATTTGTGATAGCACCTTCTAGCTGCTCCTTGATTTTCAGAATTCTCAAAATCTGAGAAATGTTCGTCTAAGAAAAATAATTTGGTTCACTATTCTGCTCCTTATAAATATGTCGACAAGAAATTTGGTTAAAACGATGTTTGAGCAAGAGAACCTCCTCAAATATATGAATGAGTGTGTGAATGTGACATCATTGCAATCCATTAAACTAGTTTACAATGATTATGGAATCACCTAAAATCTACAAAGAATATATATATTTTTCAATGGCAAAGAGAAGTAGAAGCTATGCATATTTGTTTGTACCCTTCCCAAACCACTTTGAAACCCACTTTGAACTTTAATAGAATGTTTTCCATTGATGTATAAGACTGTTCCACCACTGCAATCTCCATTCTCAGATAATTCTCTATCAAAATAAGCCACCACCTTCTCAAGAACAGATGCTCTATCAAAATAAGCCACCACCTTCTCAGGAACAGATGACAAATTTTTTAAAATTTTCCTGTTGGGGCTATCTAAATGCCCCAATAGTCCATTGAGGAAAATTCCTACCTGTTCCCACCAACTCTGCCATACTTCAAGAATAGGTCTATGCGAGTTGACAATGAATTAGAAATGGATGCTGTAAAATTATTTCGAAGTGACTGATTAAAAAAATTTACCGTTGTGTTGAGGGTGTTTATCCGTCTTTGTTTATAGGTTTTCAGCTTACTGGTCACATTATGGGGGTTCTACCCATGAGTACTTGTCTTGGATCTCTGGAGTTCTAGTTTTATTAAAAATTGTATATGAGATTAAATCCTCCACTGAGGTGTATCTTTGAAATCAGGTTGTAAATGTTCTAGCATTTTTAATGTGGGACTGGCTGTAATTTTATCAGGACTGTTGAACATATTCTGTATGCGTTATTTTTCTTGTTGTACATTGTGTAACTCGGCTCCTATTTTATGGTTTTGGTAATTGATATTTATATATATACATATCCTATGGAACAATTACGCTTTCCTTTGATTAAGCTTGTCTTCAAATTGACATTTAATCTTTTTTTCTTTTAAAGTTATTTTTTTCAAACCCTTGTCCCTTTACATCGGTTATTTTGACAGAGGTTTTGTGAGGAATGTGTGAAGGTTTCTCTTTTTATAAGAATGTGGTAATCTTGTTCTTGCACTATTAGATTTATCAGGTTCGATTTATTACGAGGAAATGTATTCTCATGAATAGTTGTTCTTCTATTTTTTTTCATGATTCAATATTACATGTTCCTATGGTAATCCTCATGGTTGATTCTTTCCTCTAAATATTTTGAATACAGTTATCTTGATTTGTTGCACAGTTGGATGTAATGTGTTGTCGTTTTTCCTTCATTTCTGTTTTCATTTCTGTTTTACAGATGCTTAACATTGTGCTTTAGATACTGCTGAAAATATATAGATAACTTTTGTTAAGTAATCTGATTTCTTCGAAATCAGATTTTTAATCTGATAACTATATAATTCATGAAATGGTACCAGAAGACATAGGACCCAGGTTGGTTACTCCGGCTAGGGTCTTAAACCTCTGCTACCCGTCTAACAATTAAGACAGTCTTTAAGCTTAGAAAACAAATAATCGTTATCTAGTGCAAAACGATTTAATTTTTTTAGCCTAAGAAATTGGCAGAGTACACTTCACCAGTCATTCTTGTAATTTTTCGTCAACCATTACAACTCAGATACCTATTTTTTTGGAAATCCTAAGGAGAATAATAATTCAACTCTTTTCCCGGACTTATATCTATTTTTAATTCAAATTTAATTTAATATTATTGTCTGCTAGAAGTCAGTTTATGTTTTAAAAATGTGCAGTGTTGTATGTAGCAAAATATTCTATTACAGGTTTTGTTCTACATATGCATTCAGGTGTTTTGAGATATCCTTGTGTGTTACGTTATTTATGTTTTTAAATTTTTCAATGATATTGTTATCTTTTTATTACATTTTATAGTTTGCATGTTCATTTTGGCTGCAAAAATATTCTCTCCATCATAATATCATTGTGTTTGATATCTTGATTTATGTTTTAAATTTTTCTTTCACATGTTTTATCATTTTGTAGGAAAGTATTTTTATGCCTGCTATATTAGGCTCTCTCTTTTCATACAAACTACATAAGTTTAATCTTAAGGGGATATAATCCTTTTTTCCTTCCATATAGATAATGAAAATGATTGTTCCAAGTCTCATGTTGCTTCTCATGTTACTTTATCAACCTTTATTGGAAAGAAAAATAGGAGGGCAGAAATGTAAGAAATATAAAACATAATGAAACACAACGTAAGAAATAGAGAACATAATGAAACACACACATACATATCTCTAGACAATCAACACAATTATTTTCCTAGGAAATCCTTATGGGAGACAAGCAGCCCTAAAAAGTAATGATGTTCTAGACTCCTTTTTCCCTAGGAAATCCTTATGGGAGAAAAACAACACTAAAATTTAAACATGCTCTACTCTCTATTTTCTGGTATGGAAAATATTCAAGTACAAAGAAAGAGGTAATCTCTCTAGAGTTAGCTATAAGACTTTTGGCATGTAAGGTGGCTATAAAAATTTAACTTCATACATTTTTCTCTCTAACTTCAGAATTATAGTTGTATTTTCAACTATGGAACAAAATACAATAACACAAAATGGAACTCTTATTCCTCCTAGTGGCCAAGTATTTAACATAGCATGATAGCCAACTAGGTGTAAGATTTGACTCCGTCAACCATTAACGAGGTTTGTGATTTTAGACCTTTTAGAGTCTTGTTAAAATTCCACATTTAGCTAGCTTGCTATGCATGAGTAATAGGGCTAAAATGTGTACTATGGTGGTCAACATGATAAGTCAACTTACTAAAGGCATAATTTTTGAATGAACTTAATTTTATGTTTTTCTTGCACCATTGGATATGTCTTTAAGTGTAGAATAATGGTCAAGATTTCAACACAAGGGATAATCGTTTGACCCCAGAAATGTCATTTAATACCTCAAAATGACTCCAAAAGGTTTTAGACCCCAATTCTCCACCCACCATTAAAATGACCCTACAAGTTTATTCTTTCAATTTTTTCACTCTATAAACATTAAAATATATGACAAATAATATAATTATCCAATCTAGATCATTATCTAATAATTTGTTAAAATTATGAGTAAGATATACATCATGGAATTTAAATAAATAGTGTTAATTCATTGAACACCCTTGTACATTCTTTGTTGATACTTTGAAAGTAATACGTTTTGAAAAATAATTTTTTTTTTGGATTCTTAAGATTATGTAACTTTCGAACCATAATTACAAATTTATTTATTTTTTTACTTATCATTTAGTTGCTAAAAGTTGAAGAATTTATGTTGGTAAATAATTAATTATGTCTATTTAAATCATTTACTACTTTTGGGATTTTTGTTTTCGTGGTTTCATTCATAATTTCACTTTTTTGCAAATTGCCAATTTCAATTTTTCACACATGTGCACAATCAAAGGACCTATGGTCTTTCCCCTACTAAAGTATGTTATTTTAAAACATGTTTTCTTGGTGATATGGGTGATTTAGAAATGATTGGGAGAGCGAAATTCCTCATTTAATACACAATATGTTTAGTTCATGCCATTTGATTCTCATGATTAGGTTGTAATCATGAGGCTCTCGCTCAAGAGTGGACCTTCCCAAAATCTTGTGACGTCTTGTCACAAACAAAACCATCAAACTGAAAAACACATCATGCAAGAAACATAGCTCGCTGACATATCATTTTTCTCCTTCAAAGAAAAAAAATTCACATCATGTGAATGTCTCTATGTACTCTTACATATTGGTGTAAAAAACCATCAACCAAACACAAGTCGACAAAACATGCCTCTTCAAACAATTGAATCTCAAGTCAAATAATAGCTCATGTACAAATTTCCATATTTGTTGCATTTAAGTGTGTCAACATAACTCTACCTTCAACACCTTGCTTCATGCAACATGCGCCATACTTTGAATTTGCAAAGAAATTCATGAAACATCAAAATACATGCAAGGCCTTAATTGGATAAGAAATCTAACCATCTGTTACCAAACCATTTCAATGGCACTTCTTTTAGCTGCACTTCATCATCATGTGAATCATCTTGACCCTCATCGATTATGGAATCCTCTTTTCCATTCTTGTCATTATCTCTTTCCACCTTCTTCAAATGTTGTGGATGACTTGTTGGATACAAAGTCCCACACTTGTCTACAAGGTGACCTTTCTTATGGCAATGAGTAATAAACAATTGCAACTTATTTTCAACATCATTTTCCTTGTCCAATGGGCCTTGGACCTTTTGCCTCATTTATTTAGAAAGTTTCATACATGCATGGATATCTTCTTCCAACATCTATAAACATTATGATTATTCAAACTACAAAATGAAAATGCAAGTTCTTTTCCAAATCTTATGTGAATATTTACCATATTTATCATAATCAAAAGCAATTTGATTAGAGGCAAATTTATACCTTGAACATTCATCGTTGTCGCCTTCTTGAGGAGGTGAATTTGATGAGGTAGTGGCCCTCCTCTGAATACTAGCAATGAATTCAATGACTCTAGAGCTTTCAACATCCTCTTCTTTTACATTCTCATTAGCTGCATGATTATTAACATCTTCTTGCAAAGTGGGTGTCAAACTTTTCCATTCATCATGAATACAAACTTCACAAGCTTGATGCACCCATTTCATGTATAAAAATATTACCTGTGCTGGGAGTGGCCTTTTACAACTCCGAAAAGCATTTGGTTCCACATTCATTCCTCCGGAAGACGCTATCTTGTAGATACCATACATTTGTCTAAGATTAAAATCATACAAGAAGAGCTTCATTCCGGGCTTCACCTTTTCTACAAGTTCCTTTTTGATTGGTGGCAACCCAAACACTTTGTATCGGAAACACTCTTGATTTGTTTGAGAATTACACATAAAAATCAAGCCGGCAAACTTATCTTTGCCATTGCCATATTCATTTTTTGCTTCCTTGCTGCCTTGTTTTTTCTTCTTATTCTAATCAACCTTTGACACATCAGGGTTAGATAAACCCTTGGTTTTGTTCTCTATCTCTATTTTAATAGTCTTATCCACAACATTAACCTTTGACACAGCAGGGTCAGATAAACCCTTGGGTTCGTTCTCTGTCTCTATTTTAACAGTCTTATCAACAACATTAGTTGGTGCTACATCCTACAACATATATCCACAGATTTGTTTCAGGCATTTGTAATCTTCCTTAGACTATCCGCAATTTGCTTCACACTATACACAATCTGCTTCATACTATACTATCCACAATCTGCTTCAAAGATGACCGAACAATAGATCCACACTATTTTCAAACTCTTTAAACTTCACATTGAAAGCCCATCAACATATTCATACTGAATCTTACAAGAATATGTAAACTGTTTTCAGAGATTACCGAGTTATTCCTTATCAAAAGAGCCATAGACAAGGTATATAAATATAGATAGAATTATTTCCTTATAGGCCGACCAACACTTTGCCATGTAGGCTGATTTGTAACACATCATAATAGTTCAATTTTTCAACGTTAATGTAGAGCTGAAATAAACCATTGGTTCATGTTTTCTTTGACTAGGTCTGGGTTTCTGGCTGAATCTATATGGACATTTTTGTCTAGTTAAATACCCTTCTGTTTGCAAGATTGATTTATCTTTTAATATTTTGCATTTGTGTGTTGTATGTATCAAAGATATCTATTCCCGGTTTTTCTATGCACATCAATTCAACTGCACAAACAATTAAATCTAATTTAATATTATTGTTTTCTAGAAGTTAGTTTATGTTTTAAAAATGTTCAATGTTGTATGTAGTAAAATATTCTACAACGTGACCTTTCTTATGGCAATGAGTAATAAACAATTTCAACTTATTTTCAACATCAATTTCCTTGTCCAATGGGCCTTTGACTTTTTGCCTCATTTATTTAGAAAGTTTCATGTGCATGGATATCTTCTTCCAACATCTATAAAAATCATGATTATTCAAACCACAAAAGGAACATGCAAGTTCTTTTCTATATCTTATCTGAATATTTACCATGTTTATCATAATCAAAAGAAATTTTATTAGAGGCAAATTTATACCTTGAACATTCACCGTTGTCGCCTTCTTGAGCTGAATTTGATGAGGTAGTGGCTCTCCTTTGAATACTAGCAATGAAGTCAATGACTCTAGAGCTTTCAACATCCTCTTCTTTTACATTATCATTAGATGCATGATTATTAACATCTTCTTGCAAAGTGGGTGTCAAACTTTTCCATTCATCATGAACACAAACTTCACAAGCTTGAGGTAATGAACACGAAATAAAATTCCTTCTTGGAACAGCTTCATGTGCCTCCTTGGCTTTGGATAATTTTCCATGTTTTCCATAACCAAGACCCAAATAATTAGGCCCTTCCTGAAGAACATTTGGCTCAACTATGCCTTGTACTCAACTATGCCTTGTACATGCTTGCCTTTAAAACCCTTTACTTTCATAGCACATTTTCATCAAAAAATTGGACCTTATTCCTCTAGTGTGTCTCTCAAAAGCACGTACACATTCATTTTCAGAGGAAATTGAAGACAGAAACCAATAGCTAATTATTCTAACTAACCTTGACTAAAATGAGCTAAATTTTACTTTGATACCAACTTGATTTGAATATGGACAAACTAGTTTTGTTGGGCTATCTCCCTCATTAGTTAAATAAAAATATGTTTAGGATCGTCTAAAGTTAGCCAATTGGGAAGGGGTTTATGTGTCAAGATTTAAGTGTATTTTGTGAGAAATTTATGAGTTAATTAGATTTTAAAAACTCATGTTTACACATTTATAAAATACAAAATTTTTATTTCTAGGAAAATCTTTTCCCTCAATCCAGATTCTGATCAATGGACATGTAAGAGGAAGAAAGAGGGAATTCACTTTTCAAATTCTAGACCTTTTCTAAACCAAAATAAACTAGAGGTTTGGTTTTCAAATACATTCACTTATTTGGAAAAGTTCTAGCTACCAAAAGTCCTTATGCAAATATACCTCCCAAGAAATCCATTTATTACATCATTGGTTAGTTTTTAGTCTTACTATATTCTTTATCAACCTCTTCTAGTGATTCTTGAAAAGTGGATACTTAAATCCTTCCTAAAAATTTGAGCTCTAAAACGAGAAGACATACAAGGTCATTTTAAGTCATTCTTCTATCCAATTATAAAAACCAAGTGAATATTTCTACATATTGATTTTTGTCCCATAAACTGTACAATATATGTGGAGTTTCCTCGCCCTAAGCGAGATGTTTAACAAACATAATAATAGAGAAACAATTAGTGACGTCACCAAAAGATGTAGCCTCTTCAAGGTATCATATCCTCTCATCTATTCACCAAAAATGTCCTATGGAAATGATGGTTTAAGAAACAAAACTCTAGACAAAAACCTTCAGTGAGAACAACAAAATCTAAAACCTCTTCAAGGTCTTCAATCTGCTCGTAAAGTTAAATTGTGTCTTGATCAAGTCCAACAAAAAAGAAACATTCGGTGACAACACCAAAATCTACAACTTCAACATCTTCTAAACCATCTTCAAAGTCAATATGTGTGCATAAAATTCCTCAGCAAGGTCATCAATGGAGTCATCAAAACTACTATATATCAAACTTCAATGCCAAAAATAAGTCAAAAGAATTCAATTTCTCCTCCAAAACCTTCTTCTCTGAGCAAAGCTAGCATGATGTCGTCGAGAAATTCAGTAATTCCATGAGGAAATTCTATCAAAGTTAAAACAAATCCTTTCCATCCATATTTAATGCTTACTTTTTCAAGTGGAACACTTCCAAATTTAAGGACCACAATGCCATAAAATATGTAACTTTACCTAATAGGTGTAGACCTAGAACCCCCAACTTTGCGTGACATGTACAATTGAAGATCTTATATGGTAAGCAGTGTGAGAAGAGAGTCATGGTCACTGAGTTGTGCAAGAGAAAGTTTGATATGAAAACCTTACTTGTGATAGGTCTAGCTAGAAGACTACCAAATTACATGGTAATGGCATTCAAAATGTGAAAATTCCCATTTCACTTGGAAATAATATGGTAGAGAAAGGTATAGATGAAAGGAGATATCCATCTATGGTAAAGAAATCAAATAGTTCTATCAATTCCACCTTGCAACTCTAAGAGACATTGAATTAAATTTCATCTCAAGGCAAGGCTTTGAGAGGACACTCTCAAAGCCAACCTTCGTTATGGCTTTGAAACACATGGTAAGTATCAAGACTTAGCAACCTTATTTGCATAATTTTTTCTAGCATGGACCTTAATGTCATAGTCTTCTTTTGCCTAAAATGAATGCAAATTTCCTTGTAATTTGGCTTGCGATATTCATAATTCATGCTCATGGAACATGATTGTGTTGCAATTGTGATAACATCTGCTATATGCAGAAGCTAATAAAAAATGATCGAAAATGACATTTTTGCTCTGTTTTTTTGAAGATTTAAGGAAAATTACACCAAGTAGCTACCAACCTCATATGACCATCATGTCAAACTCATCTTAGGATATTGTCCAAGTAAGATCCACTTAAGCAAGCAATCTAGTATACATGACTCCAATTTCAATTAGCAGCAATGAAAATTCTAAGTATGGTGAAAACATTGCTCCAGATCCTCAATGGGGCATGTTTGATGACAATAATTTGGGGAGTGAGAGAGGGAGATGGTAGGAGAAAAAATTCAAGGAATCCATGGGAAATTGAAAAATATATAACTAATAAGGTGGAAGACATTTGTAACCTAAGCGAGAAACCTGTTAGGAAATGGGTGAAGTTGGTATTACACACCCAATGGGATAACCTCGAGGAGAAAAAATTTCTCCCACGTTATTTGTTGGCATAACCTAGTAAGTGTTATTCATTAGCATGTATTTTGTAAAGGCCTTGAACTAGTTCCCATTAAAGTCCATCCACTAGGTTGTAGAGGATTCCAAGCCTAATTTCATGAAAAGTAATTTGGGGATGATCACATTGACCTGCTTGATGACGTGTCTATGAAGATTAACTACCTTGAACTATTTTTTTGCGTAGGGAAAGAGACACATTCCCATGTCTGAGCATGAAAAAGTTCTTTGATATTGTTAATGCCTCTAGTGTTTACTTCTACAAGTTCTATAGGAAGAGTCTGTAAAGGGCCAGGTAGCGTCTGGATCTCATCTTTTATGAAAGGTGACATATCTAGTAAATGCCCCTACAGTCAATCTCTGGAATGGATCTAAATAGAAGTATTTCATTTTAATATCCATAAAACACAACAAATTTAAGGTAAACTATGTACATGTGTCATTTCTCCCACAAACTAAAGTGTATAAGTGGTAAATTTTATACCAAGTGTGCTCCCACCATGTAAAGCGCAATTTAGTGAAATTATCATTTTTATAATTTCTTTTTCGATTAAATTTATTTTCACACAATCAATTATTGCTTTGAAAGTTGTGTTCTACATAATTTGTGTACACTAAATTACAAATTGATTTTTTGAAATCTATTTTGTGTAAATGTCGACCAATAGATATATATCATGGAGGATGAACGATGAAGATCAGCCGAATCCCATATGGAGGTTCAGGGATCGGGGGATGTTCCTCGTATTTAAATATATAATCTTAGATCTCCATACATGTGTGTACATATGGAATTGATTTTTTATTGACTTTGTGAATTAAATTAGTTGTTAATAAGTTTCATATTTTAATTTTTAGGAGGTAAGAAGAGAAGGGTTTCTACTCCATCCATGGAGCATGGCCATGGTTCAACCGGTCGAGGTATGAGTGGTAGCAGGTTGCGTCAAGGGGGTGATATTTATTCCCACGAAGGCCAATCAACGACTGCTGGTTCTCAGCAGCGTCATTCTGGGTCTAGTTCTTAGCAGCGTCATTCTGGGTCTGGTTCTCAGCAGGGTCATGTTGGAGAAGATGTTAACCAACAACATCAAGGTCGCCATCAATTTCAATATTTTTTCATTAAATTTGTACGACTTTTTGTACACGTGTTTTTTCTAATATACGAAATTTTATACATATTGATGCAGAGGCCAAAAATGTTCGAACTAGTGGTCAAAATAAACACAGGGCAGCTCGCTACATTCAAGAAGAAGGCTATCAACCCAGCACAACTTATCTGGCCGAGATTACTGATATACCATGGGAAACCAACATGGCAGAATGCACCTTACAAAGGTGTGAGAGACTTCATGCAAAATTGCAAAGAGATCTCGTGGCTTTGTCTCTACCTGCTGAGAGTCGACAAAGCCTTGAAATAGTGACACATTCATTGGGTGAAATGGTAAATGTGTACAGAAATCTTGGGCCAACGACTGATTCATTTGTAGAAATGATGAGAAAGAGAAAAGAAACAGTGATGGGTCCCGATAAATGGGAGGACATAAAACAAAAAGTTACAAAAGAAGTGGCCAAGTCAATGTTCAATTACAAGGAAGGGCCAAAAAGAAAAATTTTGAAGGTGCAGTATTTCAAGCACCCAAACATAGCTCATTATTTGTATGATAGGCACCTTGCAGCCTATGGAAGGCTTCCATGGAACGATGAGGTTCCTGTCTATTTTGCTCAAATTTTTTATGTAGAATTTTTTTTGGGTATGAAACCCAATTACAATGATCTTCCTTCAGAATTTTTTGGCCCGGGAAAAGGTCGATTATATGACCGTAAGGGTGCTAAGCGAGATGTGGAGTTGCCTCGCTCTGAGCCGCCATTGGTGAGTCGACCGTTTCGAGTCGAAACTTTGCGATCAGAGATGGATGCGACTTCTCAGATAAGTCAAGAAGCCAGGGATGCGACTTCTCAGATAGGTCAAGAATCCAGCGGATTGGGTGGAGTCGATCTTTCTTTAAACCGACAAAGAGCACGTGAAAATGCACGTGCCAATTTTTTTTATTGTATATATGAGGAGATTGACAACATGAATTTTTAAGATCTCCGAACATACGTAAAAAATTGTCGCAATGGTTTGCAAGACTTAATTTTTCATGAGGAAGAGGGCATCGGAACGGTATGTGTTAGTGATCTTAGGGTTTGAAAATATTTTTACATATACATGTGTACAATTTGTAATAAATACATGTGTATGTACATGTATACATTTATTTGTATGTGTACATTAATCTAACAAAAATGTATGATTATATGTTAAAACACTATTTTGCAGTTCTCAGGCATGATGCGTGACGAAAATGTTAATATCACATTTGGGACCTCTCGTTCAAACATTGCAGATGGGTCTAACCATCAATATATGTGGGCAAATGTTAGTGTTTTTTAAGTGACTCTAAAATAAATAATTGTTGCCACACATGTACATGTATGTATATATATAATTTGATAAAATGTTTTAACAGGTACCGATTCCGTCTGATGTTTTTGGGATGGCGATACCTTCTTCTTCCTTGGGAGATGTACCTTCTACTTCCTTGGGAGATGAGCCACAAGTATGGACAATTTTTCACAAGTTTAAAATTTATGTTTAAAAGTTATATATATATATATATATTCTACCTCAAAAAGTTTCATTAAAAATTGAGATATATATATATATATATATATATATATATATATATATATATATATATATAAAGAGAGAGAGAGAGAGAGAGAGAGAGAGAGAGATCTATATTTTGAGTTATTTAAAAATTTTTGAATTTAGGTTCCTATAGAAGATTTCTTTAATCTGCGGACTCTAGCGACGGAGATAGGAACATCCACAACATTTGAACAAGTTGTCTTTAGTTCCTTTTTTTAATATTATTGAAAATAAGTTTATATATGTACACGTGCATTTTCATTTGAAATTTTTTAATTTATATAAATTATATATATATATATATATATATATATATTTATTTATTTATTTATTTATTTATTTAACTGTACATGTATATTGTACAGTTTACCACTGCAGATGTTCCTATGGGAGAACCTGTTCATCAAATGGAGAGGGAACCTTATGAGGTATTGCATGATTTTTTTGTTATATTTTGTTTTTTACATGAAGTTATAGATATATATATTCTCATTCATTTTTAAAACATCAAATTTTAATGTTCAAGTACATGTGCATTGTGTATGTAGGTTTCCCATTCACAGGATAGGGTGCGGACTGAGACCCTAGTAGGGAAGACGCTAGATTCGTCTCCATTTGATGGACATGATTTAGAGTAGATTTGATTTCAAAATTTAGATGGTTTTAAAATTTGTTAAACTTGATACAGTTTGATACTTGTGAGATCTACAATTTTTGGACATATTTTATTACATTGTTATTATATAATTTGTTTTATTTAATTTTTGGATGGTTTTAGTACTTTTGGCATGTGAATGTGAAGTAATGTTGTTATCTATAAATTAATGTTTTCATCGGAACTACATTTTGCATGTTATGTAATTTGATGTGTTATAATTTGTTTTTTTTTTTAATTTAAGTTTTGGATGCTTGGAGTACATTTGGCATGTGAAGTAATGTTGTGATCTATATTTTTTTGTTAAATTAAAAGTTAAAAGTTTTGGATGGTTTCAATCTACATTTGGCATGTGATATTTAATGTTAAATGTTTTTATTGGATAGTTGAATTATAATTGGCATGGCATGTGAAAATTTTAAAACTCAAGTTTTGGATGGTTTCAATCTACATTTTGCATGTGATATTTAATGAACTTTAAATGTTTAATGTTTTAATGTTGCACGATATATAATCAAAAGGTTTTTAAAACTTAAAGTTTTGGATGGTTTCAATCTAAATTTGGCACATGTGGTATATAATGTTAAATGTTTCTATTGTCCATCTAGTTGAACTATAATTGGCATGGCATGTGAAGTAACGATCTATATATGATCAAAAAGTTTTTTAAACTCAAGTTTTGAATGGTTTCAATCTACATTTCACATGTGATGTTTAATGTTTTAATGTTGCATGATATATTATCAAAAGTTTTTAAAATTTTAAAGTTTTGGATGGTTTCAATCTACATTTGGCACATGTGGTATATAATGTTAAATGTTTCTTTTGGATAGTTGTTCACTATAATTGGCATGGAATGTCAAGTAATGTTGCACAAATCCATTTTGGATGGTTGAAGTACATTTGGAATTTTAAGTTTTCTTTTGATCTCTCCATCTAGTTTTGTTTGAATGAAAAAATTTCCAATAGCAAGAACATAGCTTTTCAATGCAACTAACCATGTATCAATTGAGCTCTAAATGAAAAAAGAGTTTAAATAAGTAGATATGTACGAATTATCCGTTTAATTTTGATTGGAAATATAAGTTTAGTACATATATATATGTTTGTTGAATTTGGGTCAATGCCGTTAATGCACTTAAATAGGTAGCCTTGTTGATTTATTTACATTATGGAAACTTTTTACCAGAAAATCCAACTATTTTTTCATCAATGCACATAGAAAAACTACTTGGAACAATTAATTGTGCATTCTAGAACATATCTATCCAAGACAAGTAACATTTTTTATCAATGCACATTGAACATATCCGACCATTGGGCAAGCAAATTTTGTACTAGATTTTCAATCAGGATTAGAGATGTGGGTCAAATCCCACCAAAAGTCAGAGAAGTGCTCCGAGTCTCTTGTCTGAAAGGAATTTTCGTACAAAACTATAATGCAGATGATTTATTTACGTTGTGTCCATACTTTTTACCAGAAAATCCAACTAGTTTTTCATCAATGCACATAGAAAAACTAGTTCTAGTTAATTGCATTCTAGAACATATAGATTGAGTACGTAAATAATTTTTCATCAATGCACATAGTAAAACTAGAACAATTAATTTCATTCTAGAACACACACACACACACACATATATATATATATATATATATATATATATATATATCCAAATAACATTTTTCATCAATGCATATGTATAGAAAAGCTACTTTCAGTTGATACTAGAGCACATGCTTGTACCAAAACAATTTGTACATGTGCAAACACTTGCACAAATAACATAAGCAGCTCAATTTTTAGTTGAGCACTGGAAGTTCTAAAACATATTTAATCCAAAGAGAATAAATTGTTGGACAATTCACTCAAAAAAATTCTAATGGAATTCCATCTTCAATAATCCGTTCATGATCGGATTTTGACATTTTCCATTTCTTAATTTTTTATTTTTTCTTTGATTGAACTTCTATCAACTTTATGTTTGCTGCACACACCAAGTGACTATATTTAAAACTTATGGAATCAGGTTCATAGTCTTTAAAGTAAACAAAGTCTCCACTTTGATGAGTTTGTCTGAAAAAATAATCTTTCAGTATAATAAACCCTCTGTCATATTGAAATCCGTGATCATTATAGTTCTGTAATAATTTCATTTTTCGTTTAGTGCAACGCATCAAATAATACTTCACATTTTCATCATTTTCAATAGGTGCAATTACAACAAAAACATCTCTTGCACAATAAAATAAACCTAACAAAATTATACATATTTAAATTTATTTCTAGATTTTTAAATCATTAGAAAGTAATTCAAATGTTACCTTCTCTAACAAGATCAGAAACTCTATCACCATCGGATGATATTGCAGTTTCCTCTGATTGCATTTCTTCAAACATTGCAACAGACATTTTTCCCTTTGTATTTAGCTCTGTATGTTTCCAATCGTTCACATACATTTTGTTTTCACAAACGTCATTGGATTTTGTGTTGTCTATGCAAACATCACAAAAACAAGAATATTTTCTTCTATCCAATGCAAACACATTTCTTGATGACTTTGTTTGAATTGAATGCAATTTTCGAGTCCCTTTTATTGTTTCAACGTCATTTCCAATTGATCTATCTATGTCTTCGATTCCAATATGCCATAAAAACCTTTATATGGAAAATTAGAAGAAGAATTTGTAAATATGATATCAAAATACAATCAAAGATAATCATTGCATGATAAATGTACAATGTTTAAAATTATATTTCCAATATAAATTAAATTGAATGTACCTTCACACTTCTCTTGATGGGTTTCTCTCATGTCTTAGAGCAGCGATGCACCATTGAACATCTTCTTCAGCGTTCACAAGTCATCTTGCAGAGTGGTTCATTTGATATCTTCGAAGTACTCGTTTTATGCATGCTCCTACACCGTCATGTTCTCCTTTTCCATGGCCAGTCTCAAAGAAATTCCAACAATGTTTAATGCATGTTTTCTTATGAAGACAAGACAACCAAAAGAATGATTGTGTAGATTTGAATTGACCTGCGCATCCATCTGACCATATCCAATGTTCATTGAATGTTATTCCACGATTTTTCAATGAATCATAAATTTTTCCAAAACAATGTTGTACAAAACATGTATCATGTGTACGATCGTCACTGATATAAAAGTGATATTATTTAATGATATGTCGATTTTCACTCGTGATTTCTATATGATCGACATTTTGTTCAGCATGTCTATATAGAATATGGACGAGCATGGAGACTTGGTCAGAATGATAGTATTCACTCTGAATTTCTTTTTGTGGAACAAATGTGTAGTTTTCTGCAAAATCAATCACTGATAAAATGGTCCCTGGTGGAAAAACTTCATGAGATTTTTTGAATTGCAAGTCTTGCCATCGAGCTCTATGGGAATGCTTGGTGTATTTGTAAATTTCTACCTCAAACTTTCTCAAAAAGTCTATCAGAAAAATTTTGTCTTCTAGTAATTCAATTCTTTTAACACTATTTGCACCTTGAATCGATGTATCGAAATATTCATATCTCTTCCATTTCACTTTCATGTTGGACAATGATTGATCATTTATATCAATACGATATTTGTTTTTAAATTTAGTCAAATTTCCACAATCATCGCATTTTTTACCACCAACACATTTCTTTTTGTAAAATAGTTCATCGCTTTCTCTTTCACATAGAATTTGAGATATGAATTCACTGATAGTGGAAGGAGGAGGTGAATCCTTCCATAATGTTCTACCGAAATCAAGGAATGTGTCATAATATAACTCAAATTCCACATGATAACGGCAACAACAAGTGTCGCGTACGGTGATAGGTTTTATATACCATGGTTTTTGTTGAACAAAAGCACTGAGTGAAACTTGAATTTGACGATTCTCTTCTTTGAACTTGTTGAATAACTCTATTTGAGTGGTTTCCAAGAGATGTTTTCATGTTCTTCATATTGATTTCGTGCTATTCTTCTTCGCATCACATGTCTTGCAGTCGGTGAAACACGCGAATTGTTCTTCCAATATTCATATATTATTTTTTTAACATCTTCTCCAAGTCTATCTTTGTATGGTTGCCTAAAAATAGCTCTCCAACAAGCGAGTTCATCATTTACATCTATTTGCAGTCGAAATTTTCGATGTTTGTGTAGATTTTTTCGCGAGGTTCCCAGTGCTCGTGCCATAGATGTTATCAAACGATTCTCTTGAGTACTTGGTGAAACCATTGCCATCTGTATTCCTCTACGTATATTTGAAACATCTTTATCTCTAGATATCTTAATTGACTTTATAGCACTACTCATATTTTTTATCACCTCTTCATTCATTTTTTTATCTTTGGTTGATTTTTGAATACCCAATAGTGTCGTCGCTTCTTTTAATTTCCTTAATGATAGGAGACCTTTCAACATTTGAGCATGAACTATCACTTGCTCATTTAAGAAATACTCTTCAAAAATGCGGTTAACACGATATCGTATAACATGGTCAGGTTTTTTATCTCCATATGTGTGAGTGTCAACATTTTCTAACATCTCATTATCGATAGTGATTTCATCTGTACATATTCGAAAAAGTAGTACATATTCAATAAATAACTAAATTAATAAATATATCTATAATTTCAAATATTTTTCAAATTAGTACATCAAATAAAAATTAAGCTTCACATTTTACATTAGGAAAATTGTAAATATATCAATAGATCATAATATTTACATTTACATACCTGCTTCAATTTCTGCTTGAGGTTGATTTTCTTCTTCAATATTTTGAGGAATATCTTTGTCTGTTTACATTAAACAAAATATTTTTCAAATAATTTTATCAAATAAAAATTAAGCTTCACATTTTATATTAGGAAAATTGTAAATATATCAATAGATCATAATATTTACATTTACATACCTGCTTCAATTTCTGCTTGAGGTTGATTTTCTTCTTCAATATTTTGAGGAATATCTCTGTCTGTTTACATTAAACAAAATATTTTTCAAATTAGTTCATCAAATAAAAATTAAGCTTCACATTTTACATTAGAAAATTTTTAAATATATCAATAGATCATAATATTTATATTTACATACCTGTTTCAATTTCTGCTTGAGGTTGATTTTCCTCTTCAATATTTGAGAGGGCTTCTGACTTTCTTTTGCGAGATTGTCTCGTCTCTTCTCTACATTCTTCAGGGTCTCTTTTTCGATCATATTTTCTCGCACAAGTTCTTCGATTTCCCATGATAATAGGGTATGAAGTTAAAAAAAATTCCTTCAAAAAATTAGACAATAACTCGATTACAAAAAGGGTGAAAATGTGAAGCTGAGTTACACTTTTTGCCCTTTTTTGAGAAAAAAATTTCATTTTTTTCGATTCTTCAACTTTCTGCACACGATAACAATTTTTCTGTGTAGAATTTCATTTTGCGATAAAAATAAAAGTTGTGAGAAATTTTGTTAGCTTTCTATTACTTATTTTTTGAAATTTTTTTATGCAAATTTGATATGTCAACTTAGCGTTTCTTTGAGTGTGTGTTTCTTAACAATCAAAGGATTCATAAGAAGTCATGCTATGACGCAATGTTGTATTCATTGAAAATTTGTGTTTTTGAGAAAAAAAAATGTGTTACAACAATCTAGACAGAGTCTATTTTGGTTTCATCATATTTACAAAGCCAATGGATGCATATCATAATTACTATAATTTTTGAACTGGTCCAATATGAAAAACTGCGTATTTTGGATATGTTTCACGTCGCAAGAAATTTCTTAACATATAAGTTGTAAACTAAAAATATAAAAGCTACCCATTAGAGAAGACGGACCAATGTAATGCCCCATAATTTTTTCAATTTTTTTTACAATGTATTTTGGGAGATACAAATTTTTTTTTTCACTGAATCACAATGACCCTCAGAAATTGTTTGCACCCATTTTATTAGAAAAATAATTAAAATTAGTAAACGTTTATGAAATTCCATAAAAGTTATATTTCTTGAAAGTAGATTCAACTCTGAAAATTCTTGTCTTGGTTCCGACAGTTAATTAACAACCTTTCATGGAGTTTAATCAGTTCAAAGTTGCATAACCATATTCAGAGTCTGGTTTTGCGTAATTGGTGATGCATTAGTTCGGTCGAAATTTTAATCCAAGTTCGGCCGAACTATGTTTTCCACCGACGGCTCATTAAATCTAACGACACAATAGTTTGGCCGAACTTTTAATCAAAAGTTCGGCCGAACTATTGTGTAACTTTCCGTCGGCCGGAAAGTTTTGCAGAGCCCCTACTAAAACACATTTCACGGAAATATAAATTGCCGCGAAATCATTCACAACTTTCGCACATTTCATCTGATTTTACAAAGATCTTGGTTTGGGTTTTAAAACTTTTCTTCAAAATTTGAATTTAAGAGCATTTCTTGGAAGCAAACTGATTTTACAAAGAATTGTTTTGGGTTTAAATAATTTTTTTGAAAGACATTTCTTGAAGGTGGCCTGATTTTGCAAAAAAATGTTTTGAACTTAAAAAAATTTCTTGGACGTACATTCAAAAGACATTTCTTAGAGGTATGTACGTGTTTTGAGTTTAAGTAAATCTTTTGAGCTTCGTTTCATTTTTATAGGACATTTTTCTCTCGAATTTTTTCAAGTGTTTTGAATTGGAGTATGTATTTTTTGCAAAAAATTTAAACTAAAATTTTTTAAATTAATGGTTCTTCTTTGTATGTTAGAACCTGTTTGAAGACATTCAATGGTGATTTTTGTAAAACAACTTAAAAAATACAAAAATGAGATCTAGTTAAGTTGTTATAAGGAAGTAATAATTAATCAGAAACTTGGAGATCAACCCTTTTCTTCCATGTCATCCTATTTTGTGTGCTGAATGGGTTCCATTTTCTTTTCTTTTCCGCAAGAAAATTCTTGAAAATTAATATTTAATGCTAAATTATTTATTTATTGTACCTAATTATCGAAAAATTCAACGATTACATATTACATTTGAAGCACGTTGTTGTTGAGATGGCTCCTCCTGCGATGCAATTGTGTTCATTTCTTTGACCATCTCCTTGTACACCTTTTTGGACATTCCTATTGGCATATTTCTAATATCAGCTTGTTCATCTTTTGAGATTTTCATAATCTTCCTAAAATGTAACATGACGATAAAATATTTTATTTTTATATTGGTATATGAAAAGTAAATATAACAAAAGTGATATTTATAAATCATTTTAGACAAACATTTAAAGGAATATTAATTTTTCATTCATTCTTTTTTGTTGTTGTACGTTTTTGCTATTAAAAGTCTCACATGTCTCATTGACCAATTCTCTAGAAACTCTTCCTGTAGTTTAGATAAAATTTGGTTCTTGGAATCATTGGATTGATTTTTGTATTGTAAGTGGAAAGAACATCTATACATTCGTTCCACTAGATCCCTCAAAATTTTGTAAAAATTTTTCCCCCTTTCATTAACTTCCAGCACCACTCTAGATGAGCTAAGGAGCAATTCGTTTTCATTTGCATGTTCTATTTTTCTTCTTTTCTTAGAACAACATTCCTTTTCTGAGTTGTTGGTCCCTGTAGAACATTAAATAGATGTGAATTAATAGAATTTTTGACACATGTTATCTAATAATTTTAAGTATATTATTAATGATAATTAAAAAAAGAAATTGATATTGGATCGATAGTATTTTTTCATTCACCTTATTCATCCTTTTGCAATTTTTCCATTAAGCTTTTACGCTCTTCAGGTCCTAGATCAGAAATAATCATATCGAGATTTGTCGTTTTGTGGCTCTGCATGATATACAGTAAACAATACATATTAGTTAAACTTACATATAGTTCAAAAATAATATTTTTTATAAAGAATTTACAAAGAACTTGCCTTTTTTGCTTGTATTGATGTGTTATCAATATTTTTGTTACTTGATCTCTTGTCAGTCATTTCTTTATCAATCTTAAACATGTACCATATCATTCATTAATATATTTATAAATAAATTCTCAACTTTTCAGGTACAAAATAAATATCAAGACACCGGTGTGTCTTTCATGAGGTACGCACCGCCACCGGTGCATGGGGGTATTAAAAACGCACAGAAAAATAGTATAATAGACCGTACAATGTATGGGGTATTATAAACGCGCCGCAAAAACTGTGTAATAGACTGTACGGTGCTATCCTCGTAAAATGGAGCACCGGTGCCCTATTTCAGATATGGCACACTGATTTAGAAAAAAAAAATTCAATTTTTTTATTACACAGTACTTGCACGGCGTGCTGTATAATACAGTGCACTAGTAAGCTAGGGTACGTAGGGCGCACCGATAAAGAAAAATCCATTTTTTCCAAAAAATCACGCAATGGCCGAATGGATTGGGATCTAACTATGAAAGTTATCATGCGGGTTGGATGTCAATCTAAAATGAAAAAACCTAATTTTGAAATCACAAAAACAGGGAGAAGAAAGGGAAAAAACAAAAAAATGAAGGGTTTAGGGTAAAAATGGATAAAACTGCAGAAAAAGTAAAAAAATTGTAGAAAAAAGTAAAAAAATTAATCAAATTTAATCACGAGATGGTTTGAAATTCAATGATACAGGGTTTGAATCACCAGAGGTTTGGTTTCTGATTTTCTGAATACTTCTGTTCGAACGTATTTCGCAGCTCCACAGTGCTCTCATGCTCTCTTGCTCGAGGTCTGTCTCCTGCAAATATCTGGCTGAAAATTTTAGCAAAAATAGTGACATAATGAAAAGTGTTTAGCATTTAAAGAATTATTTTATGAAATTATATTTTCAAAAATATTTTGCCACCCATTTTTCAAATTTCCGCTTTTTTTTACTTAAAGAAAATAGAGTTACGCTTTTTTTATTTGCGTTTATTCGTGACCAGTGCAGAAGAGTTGTGAAGCACCGGTGCAGAAGAGTAATATGACGCATCGGTACGTGTTATGATGATAAGCGCACCAAACTGTATAAAGTTCCTTTTTTTGTATGTAAGATCATAATAAAATAATGATAATTCTAAAGTACATGAATTTATTTTCATTATTTTCTAAACTTTATTATGTTACAAAAATTCATATTATTCTAGATTCGTTATTTTACAATTATTTGCAAATTTACAAATTTAAATATTTTAATAAAATCATTTCACATTAATACAATTAAAATTTTACAAATATTTTACATACAATTACAAATTAAATTTTACAAATTATATGTTAGAATTAGGTTTTAAATTTAAATTAGAATTTTTCATATTAATTTCACACATTTACAATTTTAATTTTTACACAATTACATTTACAAGAATATAACTACAATTTTACAAATATTTTACATACAATTGCAATTAAAATTACAATTACAAATACAATTGCAATTTTACAATTTTACATACAATCACAATTTTATAATTTTTCATATATACAATTAAAATTACAGTCATTTCATAATAAATTAAATATTACAATTACAATTAAAATTTTACATTAAATATTTATATACAATTGGAGTTAAAATTACTATTACAAATACAAACAAAATTTTACAATTTTACATACAATTAAAATTTAAATTTCAATTACAATCACGACATAATATTTAATAAATATCATGGTCATTTAATATTAAATTAATTAATAAACATCATCACAATCATGATAACCATCGTACAAACATCATATTCGACTAAAAAACACATTCAAACATCAAATTAACATTATATATTAACATCATCACAACACAAATATCAAATATAAATCTCATGTCAAATAACTCATGCTATCACATATACACATCTATCTGCAAGCTAAACATTAAATGAACATATATAACATGACTTAACAATATGCGCCACATCATGATGATCACCAACATGTAAATTAAGTACAAATGCAACATGAACATAAATATATATATATATATATATATATATATATATATATATATATATATATATATATATATATATATATATATATAATCGAATAATGTTAAAAATATACAACTGTAATATAAATGTCATGGATCAGCTGATGGTAGTACACCATTAATAGTAGTACAAGTGGAGGCCTTCTTAGTAGATGGTGTAGCCTCGATGGTCGATGGTCGAGTCTACTCATGATCATGACTAGTATTGATGGATGCATCAGCTGGTGGTAGTACAACATCAATATAAGCAGTATTAGTAGAGGCTTACTCAGTCAATAGTGAAACCTCGATGGTCAATGGTCCAGCCTGATCATGATCATGACTAGTATTGATGGATACTCCAAGTTGTTGACTAGACGTGGCTGATGGTCAAGCCTCATCTCCATGATGTCTCTATAATGAGCGGGCATGATGCTCGCCTAAACAATCAATGCACTGAGTTGGTTGCCCAAATCCATCCTATATCTAGTATCAGGTCGACCACGCCTAGCAAAAGGCAATACAGGTGCACCAGGAGGAGCCTGTCTCTCTGCACCAGCCTCATCCTGATCATGATCCTCAGCATCGGCCATGTCCTAATAGTCATCAGGATCCACACCTGGATCATGTGGTGGTTCTGGCATCTCCTCGCCATCAAAAGAGCCAATGTCTACAAAATATATACAAGTACACAATAATAATTAGACAATGTCATTACACAATTTAATAAAAACAAGTTAAAGAACATGTTAGAATAAATATAAATAAAACAGTAATATTACCTCTATCATCTGGTGGCTCATCATCTGTGAAGAGGATGTTGGCACACCCTCGCCAATCTAATCTAGCATAAGCACATGGGACCATAATGAAGGGATGCAACTCGTCAACACTAGCTAGTAATTCCAGTGCATCATGCGATATCCTGGTTGGAAACATAGTCTCTTCCCTCTTGGGCATCATCTGCCCCCACATGTGCATCCGGGCCTCCAACATCGGCCTACGAGGCTATCGAACAAAACTAGGCCTCATCTCTGAAAACCTCTCAAAAAATAAACAAAAAAGCTCCGAAGAAAAAGGGAAGTTGACCCTCCCTTGTGCACGAGCACGACATCTATCTAAGGCCATACAAAACTGCTGCAAAAAAATGGCAGACCACCTGAAAAGTCATGGCTCAAGAACTAAAGAATCAACATAATATAAAAGCGAGAAAATAATGTGTTTCCCATCACTAGTGTTGTGTGAAATGGTCGAAATGATAAGTGAGAGGCACTACACGTCCTGTCTACCAAATGCACCTATACGTAACTGACCTCCAGGTACCTGAAACTCTACAGGAGATAGTACATGTGCTCCAATTTATCTCTGGGAGTAAACTAACTGACTCCCTGCTACACAACCAGCTGGAACCTCTGGGAATGAGGAAAAATCCACCCATCTCCTCGATAGTCCTGTAATAAAATAAATATCCTCCTTAGTGGGTGTGTACCATTAGTCAGGACCAACCTAGAAAGCCTGTCGGTGGGCATTCCACCTGCGGATAAGATATCTCAAAAACACACTATGGGCCTTTAGGGAATTAGCCTCCTCATAGAAATTGAGGATGCCTACCTGCCTTAAGATCCCCTGGGTATATGTTGTAATAGGGAGAGGGAATGCATCTCTCTCCCTCTCTCGTGCCTCCCACTGGCGAATCATGTCATACTCCTCTGCTTGTTGTTATTGTTGTTCCTCCTCTTCTCTTTGAATCATTGACATATTAAATTTAAAAAAATTATTAAATCAGACATATATTTAGGAATATGCATATATATTAAAAAAAAAAGAGACCAATCGGTGTGCCACAAAAATAGTCACGCACTGGTTCCGATGCGGCTTGTGTTTGTAGTGCACAGGTGGCGGTGCCCCAAATGAAATACAATGCACCATCCTCGATGCAGCTGAAATTTTTTCAATTATAGTTGACTATATCTGATGTCAGCATAGCGGTGCGCTGACTGAAATATACACCCCGGAGCATATAGTCGTGTCAGTGCATCGACTTCCTAAAACTTACATAGTCGATGGTGTGGTATTTTACCCAGCCGCACCATTGACCCTTTTGGAATGTTGAATGCAGTGCGCTGACAGACACTGGGGCAGATAATTCCATCAACACACCACACTGTTATTCCCATGGTCAACGGTGCAACTGTCTAAATGAGCGCACCACATTTCTTTTTAATTTAAAATAATGCAGGGCACCTTTCGGTACCACCCCGGAAACGGTGCGGATACTGTTAGCACTGGTGGTGGTGCGACCTGTAAATTTTACAGGCAGCACCGCTTACCGGCGTGAGCCAAACGGCTCGGGCGCACCGCGCGAAAAAAAATGTTTTTTTCTTTTTTAATGGTTATTTTTAACGTTATTTCAAATTCTAATCTGCTAAAAAGCTTAATTATGGAAAAACTAGAAAAATACCTATACATTTTGCCGTCAAGGAGGCATATTGGCTGTAGAATTTGCAAAAGAAAATTTTCCCACCGTTTTTCAAAATTAAAGCTGGAGATTGGTGGCCAATGCACAACAGCAGTGCGTGCAATGGGTGGAATGGGAGCACCGATGTCAGGGTGGCTCAGAGAAGGGGAAATGGCACTGGTGCTTGAGAGCTATGGAGCACTGAGGAAAGTGAAAAATGTGGTTTTTTTGCCGTAATTTTTTTTTATTTAACCCTGTTCCGGTGCGTGAGGTTTTATAGGCACACCGGTATGCTTTCTTACAACCGCACCGGGCAATGTTAGATTTGGCGCGTTGTTTATGATGCACTGAGGCGGTTCCCTAACACGGCACCGGGATGTTTCTGTTTTGGCGCGATGTTTTGATGATGCACCGGGGCGGAATATTCGTAAATCACTGGTGCAGAATAGTTGTAAAGCACCAGTTTTTTGGCCATAATTTTTTTTTTAACGCTATTCTGATGCATGCGTTTTATAGGTGCACCAGTGCTCTTGGATAAGAACGCACAGGCACGTTTCTATTTTTGCGCGGTGTTTTATGATGCACCAGTGCGGAAGAGTTGTGAAGCACCGGTGCATTTCAATAATAGGACGTCAGGGGCAGGTGTGTACATCATGCAAGGTGTCCAGTGTGCCAATGTTTTGGGCACACTGGTGCTTTCTATGGTAGAGCACACTGGTAATTGAGAGCTCAGGAGCACTGAAAAAATGAAAAATCTGGTTTTTTTTGCTGTATTTGTTTTTTTTTATTTAACCCTTTTCCAGTGTGCATGCTTTATAGGCACACCAGTTTTGTTTCTTACGAATGCACTAGTCGGTTTGTGTTTTGGCGCGTTGTTTTATGATGCACCGATGCAGTTTCTTAATACCGCACCAAGCGGTTTCGGTTTTGGTGCAGTGTTTTATAATGCATCAGCATGGAAGTGTTGTAAAGCACCGGTGCTCTACAATAAAATGACGCACCGAGTGGGTGTGTATGGAGTGCATGGTGTCTGGTGTGCCAATTTTTTGTGTGCACCAGTGCTTTCACGTTTCAAGAGCATCGGTGCGATGTTGAATGATAAGCACACCGAGCGGAAAACATCCACAAATCCCTTCGTCCGCCAACCTCCTCTAGTAACCTCCGCTAGAAACGGATGTATGGTGTATTTTTCTATGGGATTCCTCAAAAACATCCGCTAGAGGGTTTTTTCCTTGTAGTGTTTAACCTATGTTCTCGAGGTATTATGCCTATTCACAAGACTCATCTAATGATCTTAGCTTGAACAACATCACTTGATTCTAGAAAATGATCTGTAGATCCTCTAGATATTTGAGGAGTATGTCTAGGTTCTTTAGGGATATACCTAGAATTATGACCATGTTTCTAAATTATGTGGTGTAGTCTTGAACACTCTACCCTATCTCTACCTAAAGTAATGCCACTAGATCCACTAGTCCTCTATGTACTCGATAGGGTAAAATTGTGACTTGATGAAAGCTTTGAAATCCTCCCACTTATTCACTGGAGAATCTCCCTCCAACCTTTAGGTTTCCATGTGGATTTTTGACTAGCTTAGGGAATGGCCCTCTAATTTTAGCCAAGAAAATTAAATCGCTTATTCCTCCTCTATATAATGAATACTAAAATAAGATTTTAATTGATGCAAATGGTGATTTAACTTAATATAACCCAATATCACCTTGATATGACTCGATGTTGACCTCTACTTTCATTTTAAATAGGGATCGTGGATGGTTCATGACACTTTAACCGGGTTGATCCTTTTTAGGTTCTTTCTTAGACTCCCTCTCTGGTTCTTCTTGATTTTTTGATTTATCCTTTGATCCAACCTCTTCTTTAGAAACTAAATATTCTATAAATAACCTAAGATTAATTTTTCAGGCCGCTGTGATGATGATCACACTACGATTTATATATATGACTTGTTCTTCAAACTACTCCTCTATAAGATATTGAGGGTCATTGATAGATTCGTTGGTCATGAATGGGGTTTTGGGAGTTTCAACCTAACTTATCTAGACCACCTGCAAATACCCACAATACTCAAAGAAACATACTCATATACAAATATGATTTGCAAAATTCTATGGATATTCCATTGGATAATTCACCATAACAAATCTGATGAAATTCCCCAGATGTGGGTGTTTGTTAGGAGACATGGAGCGGCCATGTGGACGGACACACGGCGCACCCACGTGATCCTCCCTTGGGATCCCCACAGCATTAACTGTTGGCGTGAAACGACCATTAAAGCCCCCTTTGCCACCCTTGAGGTGAGGTACCTGGGAGCCCTTGAATTTACTCTCCCCATGATTATTAAGCTCCTCACCCTAAGTTCCTCCTCCGCATTATGTTTTGACAATTTTCTAGTTGTGCTCTTCATCGTTCTCGCTGCCCTATCTCAGGAGCATTGCCTCGGCCCCTCCTCTGTTCATGAAATTAGCAGCTCCTCCCCTGATTCTGCCTCCTCCCCCCTTTTGTGAAGAGCTTCTCCCATCTGCACCATTATGCCTCATCATCACAGAATGAGGTGTGAAGAGCAGGGAGTGGGGCCTTCCCTCTCAACCGCGTCTATCACTCTCCCTCGACCGTGATTTGAATATTTCCTCCTTCTCCTATAATGTGCATGATAACTTGCCTCCTGTCGTCCTGAATACGCATCTCTCCCTATAGCTTCCCACCCTTGCCTTCCTCCCTTCCACCTCCCACAGCAGGAAAAGAGCTCGCAAATCGATTATCTCCTAGGAGTTGGCTTTCATCCGGCAAAAGATGAAAGCACTTCCCGTGCAACCTACTTCCAACAGAAGTGGCAACTCCAGCCACTCTAGCGATGACAACTCGGACCTGGACGTTGAAGACATCCAGGAGCAGAAAGGTGATGGCAGTTTAGACCGTCCCCAGGTGCATGAAGCCTCTTCATGGGACGACTTGCAGTTGGACATCCTGGTGGAGCATCTTGGTCTCCCAGCCTCGCCACGCTCTCTTCATGCCGCAAACGTGTCTAGCATAGACACTATGGATTATGACTATGCCTGCAGAATCCTAGAAGAAGCTCCTTCCCCTAGCAATAAGCATGAAGGTCCTCCTTAGATTTTCCATTTCAGCTCTTTTCAGCATATTCAAGTCCAGGAAAGATATACTTTGCTTTTTATGCTCATTTTTTAAAACTCTATCTGTTGGTTTCCCGTTTTGGGCAGCATTTACTCTGTGGTTTCTAAGGACTGGTTTCCCCACTTGGGGCAGTCCAGGTCTTAGCAGCAAACTCTTGAATTATCCTTCTGGAATGGACTTGTCCATTACTCAAGACGAGCCAATTTTTTGTTAAATATGATATAATAGAGATAGCTTTACTTAGAAAAAAAGAAAAAACAAATATGATGAAATTATATATAAAATCTAAAATCTACATTATGAGGGTTAATTTCTCCTTAGATTTACGGATTTGTAGTTATTGTTTTATCCATGTAACGTAAAATGTGGAAAACAAAGAACATGAAAAATGCAATCCCTCACAACCATAAGAATACAATACATATGATGGGAAACCTTTTTTAGAGAAAATCCAATTGGAAAGTGAGGTTGCACTGCTCTCTTGTTATGTGAATGGAAATGTATGCAAGTAAAAAGAAGTAAGACCTACAACTTGTGGTTTTCTACAATGAAAAATACTTTCTATTTTCTCTTTCTCTATCCACTCTTATCTACTTTTCTCATTTATGGAACAATATGCACTTAAATAGAATGGAACTCCTTATCATCCTAGTGGCATGGTTATGACACAACTAGATAGCCTACAAGTGGTTAGATTTGACTCCTTTAAATATGAAATAGAGTTAGAATATTGAATATTCTAGAGTCTTATTCATCATTATCATGTGTATATCCCCTTTTCCATGAATAATATGGGATGACATGGCATGCTCTCAAATCATGGTGGTCAAGATAGAAAGGTCAGCATTTGAGTGACATAAATTTTCATACAAAATCCTATTGAGGAAAATGCTTGCATCACTGAAAATTTATATAAGTGTATGATAGAAATTCACTATGCATCACTTAAGTGTAAATTTTTTACCTCCCAAAATATGTCACTTAATTCCTCAAACCGCTTCTGAATGGTTTCATGACCTTATTTTCCAAAATAGGACCTACTAGTAAAAGTGATAATGTTATATGATTCCTCCTCTTTTTCCACTTTGAAAGAATCAATATGGCCATAAAATAATATAATAATCCAATATGGATATTGAACCACCACATTTGCCCTAATTTGGTTGACAATATTCTTAAAGGGTGCTATGGGAACCATGACTAGATTAGGTATGAACTAATAATGTGTCTCAAGGTTTAACAAAGGTTAGAGGAGGAAAATAAGGGCATTATGACATAAATGACTCTTCTTGGGCTCAATTGCTATGAAAAAATCCTACAATCTAGAAACATTCCCTCTCTTTGGGATCTCAACCATGAGAAATTTACTAAAGAACATCGTGATTTTTGTATTGACATTGGTTGGTCTTTGGGTCTTAATAATGGTCAAGGAAGGATAGAAAGGCATGGGAATTCAACAAAACTTGTCAAGATGAAGCATTATGAAGGATGCATTGAAATACACATAAGACCTTTCATGGGACCTTTGGTCTTTAAGTGGGATATGTCTTCGATTAATTTCTTTTGGGTAATAGTGATTGCTCTAAGGGCTTATACCATGGTCAAAAAGGAAAAAAAGAGCCTTACATAGGAAAATGAACATTCTTGACCTCAACCATTGTAAAGAAATCTACAGTTATGACACTTGTCCTCTCTATAGGGTATTTCACTTTCAAGTGATATTCCAAGGGCCATTATGGAATTTTTTGAAGAAGGGATGGATCAAGGGGCCTTGGTTACGCTAAAGAGATTAAAATTGGTTCTCAACCCTTATAAGAAGGTTTTAGTGCTAAATATTTTCTTTAGAAACATTTGAAGGTGAAGTTTAAATAATTTGTCCTTTTTTACTCTCCCTTGGATGAGTTTGTTTTGATTTTAACATCAAATTAATGAACATAGAGATTTGGTATACATAACTAAAAGCACACTCAATTTTCTAATCCAAATATTGCTGTATGGATTTTTTTATGAGAATTATATATATATACATATATATTATTGTGAAAAGTTTTAATGCCCAACTCATCTAGAAATCAAATTATATAATACACATTAAAAAAAAATTATATATCAAATAGAAAATATCTACTAAATTTGAACTTGTAATTTCAATGCGTCATTCACTATGCGAAATTTCTATTGTAGTACCTAAACTAAAACTTCAACAATGTTAATTAAAATTACGTAAGTGTAGAACTTTAACAATATTAATAGTAAATCTAAATTATTTTGCTAAGAAGATGTTACTATATTTCTAAAAGAGGTTTGTTTCTCAAAAGATCTTTCTAGTGGCTTGGTAGATTTGGAATTAAAATGGATATAAATTGGTTAAATTATTAATTTTAATGTGTGTATATATCTATATAGATTTTGACTAGAGAGAAATTTGACCTTTAAGTCTTATGGTTTACATAATACTTGGTAATATGGCCATCACCAATTAAGCTACCCCATAAACTATAATTATTTATAATTATTATTTTATTTTATTTTTATTTTTATGTAATTTGATTCAGTCAAAATGTTTTATTGGTAATTATAATTATTTGTTTTATTTCACTTTGACATAGTGAAAATGTCAAACATTATAACATCTCTACTTTACTAGGCTCAAGAATAGTGAATAATAGTTAAATTGTTTATAATATTAATAAATTTGACTTAACATGTATCTATTTTACTCTATTTTATCTCGTATGAGAGAAGAATAATTGGAACTCTCCTATCTAGATTTAACTCTCACAAAATATTATAAACTTCAAATCTATACTAAAGAGTATTTTTCACATGTTCAAGCCCATATTTGATATGCTAATACATTATTTTCCACATGAAAGAAAAAATATTTTATATGTCAAAGAGTATTTTCCACATAAAAAAAATATATCTATATATATATTCAATGTCAATGTTATTATTAAATACACAAACATTCTTGGACCCATTCATCTTAACATCTATAAAACAAAGAATTAAATCCACAAATCTTCTTTGATCCATTCATCATCAAGTCTGCATATTGATTTTAGTAGAATTCTCTGGCTTCGTCTACGATCTATTTGCATCTCAGAAATCAGAAACAGGGAGGGGAACCTGCGAGTCATCCTAGAGAAAATACCTCCATAGGAGACTCTGGCAAGGTCACCTTCGATGGGGCGGCTGACCCATGAGTGCACCCAGTTTTCGACTTGTCAGTTAAATCTTCGCTCACAACGACAGGGTTGAAGAAGCAGGTGGGGTTCATAGAGCCACCAGAGAAGGGGGTTGTGGCTACGAAGTTGGCATCCATGATGAAGCCAATGACAAATAGAAGTGATGGTGCCTAGGTGTCACTCCCCCATCCTTCGTTCCCTTGTTGGCGGGTCGTGCGGCACTGGCTAAACGACCACTTTTTATTTTCGCCATTTTCCGAAATACGCATTTCAAGTTTTCCAAGTGTTAAAGTTCACTTATTAAATATGTTTCCTGTGGAATAGTAAAACATCTTCAGCAATTATAAATGTGCACATAACTCAGTTGTAAAATGCAATTTTATATATGAATATGATAAAATTCGCTCGTTGTTTTTATACAGGTCGAGCCCCTGTTTTTACATAAAAGTCATATTTTGCACGACACGACCCGTCGCCCGTTCAGGCGCATTGTCTGGGAGTCGTACAACTTGACCCACGCCCTGAACGCATTTAGCCCCCATCACGTTTGCTGTAACGCCCGGTCACTTGACCCGCACCCACTGTCATGACTGTGACTGTCGCGTCTTGCATGTTGTGGTGACCCATGACCCGCACGTTGCACGTTCGCCGAACTGTCACTGCACATTTTTGTGACTACGCCCTATACTTTCGCACCCGCTGCCCGAGATAACCCGTAAGCGCATTCAGGTTTCCAACTGCCCGTCTAGCAGGATCATCCTCACCGATCTACGCAAGTCTAGTGATGTGTTTGAAAGTGCGAAGGATGGTTACTCACTTGCCGATGTTGAATTTTCTACTCCACCATTCTATTTATACCACGACTCCCACCGAGGTGAGGGCGTCAGTGACTCTCATTGGACCCAAGCCAAGCCGACCCCTTGGTGAATGCCCTTTGCCATGTCACTTCTTAACGTCGGCCTTGTCCGCTCGATTATGTTGAAACATTTTAGCCGACGCATTTATGAACGTCGCTACCCCGCCGCTACACCATTACATCTGTCTTCCTGTTATGTCGCACGTCCTTGGTTATGGTGTGATGAAACACCCATAACATCGCATGTTGCCCAACATGGCCCGAGGCGCCCGTGGGCACACTCATCGCCATGGCACACATCTATCCGCCGTATTTCCTTTGTGCGCCCATGTGGGGTGCCAAGGAACGCCGACTCGTGGGCCTGACATACTCCCCCACCTTGATTCATTGTTGTCCTCCGCAATTCGATAGACCTCATCAACTGTTCATCAAACTCTATTATCTCCTTTCCCAAATTCCACAGTGAATTCTCCAGTTCCCAACTCGAATCCTCTAGTATGTCTCTCCACTGAATTAGAAATTCCCTTCGAGCATTTCCCCGAACACCTATCATTAGAAGATAAAGGATCTTCTCCAAAATCAATTATGGTTTCTGAATGATCATGGTTGGTCCTCTCGGTGGTGCTGCTCCCTTTGGGTGATCAGAATCAAGTCTACTTTTCTTCAGTTGACTCATATGGAAGGTAGGATGTCTAGAACGCATATGGTCTGGAAGCTCCAATTCATATGCAACTTCACCAACTCTCTTCCTCACGTGGAATGGCCCATCATATCTTCTCGCCAAAGACCTAGGGTCCCTTGGGTGGCTGAAACTGATCTCCGGTGATGCTCAGATAAACCATGTCTCCAACACTAAGGTGTGCATCCCTTCTATCTTTGTCTACCCATTTCTTCATTCTCCCTGCTACATCATACAGGTGCATCCGTGCTAACTCCAAGGCCTCCTGAACCTCTTAGAATGAGGGCTCTTTCCAAATCCTCTAGTTAGCATCGTATGAAGTACAACTAGCATCTATCCATTGATCAACTCAAAGGGAGTATACCCCGTTGCAGAACCCTTCTGCATATTGTAGCTGAACTGAGCAATATCCAGGAGTTCAGGCCAATTCTTCTGATCATCCATGAAAATAATGTCTCAAGTAGTCCTCTTTTTTACACTGTTGTTTAGTGTTATTTGTGCTTATTTCATGCTTCTAATTCACTAAAATCATCTACAATTCATGGTTAAAATCCTCAATCCTTAAGCAAACTAATGAGACAAGTATGTACATGTTTATAAACTGAAAATAAACTTAACACAAAAAAACTAATACAGTCCTTTGATATCACTTCATCGCATTTGCTATAACGCCCGGTCACCCGACCTGCACCCACGGTCATGACCGTAACCATCGCACCCTACACACTGTGGTGACCAGTGACCCGCGTGATGCACGTCCGCGCTCGTCCGCCAAACCGTCGTAGCATGTTTTCGTGACCGTGCCCTGCACTTCTGCACCCGCTGCCCGAGCTGACCCGTAAACGCGTTCATCTTTCCAACAGCCTGTCTAGCAGGCTCATCCTCGTTGATCTTCTCAAGTCTGGTGTTAAGGTAGAAAATGCGAAGGATGGCTGCTCGCTTGCCGATGTTGAACTGTCCGCTCCACTATTCTATTTATACCACGACTCTCGCTGAGGTGAGGGCATCAATGACTCTCAGTAGACCCAAGCTGACCCGACCCCTTGGTGAACGCTCTTTGTCGTGTCACTTCGTAACGTTGGCCTCGTCCGCTCAGTTACGTTGCAACGTTTTAGCTGACGTGTTTATGAACATCGCTACCCTACCTCTACACCAATACGCCTATCTGCTCGTTATGTCGCATGCCCTCGGTTATGGTGCGACGAAACGCCCATAACGTCGCATACTGCCCAACATGACCCAAGGCACTCGTGGGCGCGCCCTTCCGCCGTATTGCCTATGTGCGCCTGTGTGGGGTGCTTGACTTGCCTGAGTCAAGGAATGTCAACTTGTGGGCCTGGCACTAGGTCGACCTTCTTCGGGTACGCTGCAATCACTTACATGAGACTGAATCTCTCCATCACCACCACGTTGTTGCTAGTGCTAATGTGCAAAGCGACGAAGCATTAAAACACTTTATTATAATACATTTAACATGGCTCTATTTATAAATAATAATAAAATAAAATCTAATTATTGTTATTTGTAATAAAAAATAATAATTTATAAATTAAATATATCTTAATCCTAGAGGAATCAATTTTTTTTTTCATTTTAAAAGAAATTCATATAAAAAAGCTCGATTCTTTCGAACTTGAGATAGATTTAGATTGGTCCAATTTCTCTCTCTAAATAGGTCATATTCCAAGTGAATACCATGGATTATCAAGGTAGTTTTTTTTATTTTGATATTTTAATTTTAATTTTATTTTGGCCTATTTAAAATGTTTATATTACATTGCATTACAACATTTTTATCATATTGAACATTTATGGGTACAAAATATTTACTTTCATTTTATCATGGAGATTTTTATTTTGTACATACTATTTGTTACAATCTTATGGCTTATCAATATTATGTGCCCAAAAAAATTAAAACTCATTTTATATGATATTTTTTTAGTTTAATCAATTTAATTAAAAAAGAAAAAATGACATAACTATTTTGGAGATAAATCTCAACCTTTGATTTGTGAATATTACTAAAAATATTTTAGAATATTCTATGTGGATTAAATTCTCACCGTCTACCTTATTGAGAATTAGATAAAAATTTTAAACTCTATTCCAAAATTGACATGCTTATTCACATAATTAGGACAATTATATAAATTAAATGGTTGATAGATATCAAAACACTTACATCATACATCTCAAATTATCAAAAATTAAAAATTCATAAAATTAACTAAATCTTTATTTAAAAAATTGTTATTTTTAACTCATAAGTTTTATATAGTAATCATCATGTTAAGAAGTAGTAAACCATAAGATTGGAGGTTCAAATACACTAAAGATCAAATATATATAAAACATTCAACAATAGTTTTGACATAAAAAATGATGTAAAAGATTTTAGACATAGAGATTTACTGTCATTTTATTATGTTAAAATTTTATTATGAATATTTTAACATGTAAATAAGGTTTATCACAATATAGAAAATCAATATTATGAATTACCAATACTATATGCCAAAAAAATTATAATTTTTATTTATATGTTTCTTTCTAAAATAAGCATTTAAATTAATAAATATAAATGATATATTTATATTTAAAACCATAATTCTTTTAAACTAATCAATTTAATTAAAAAATATAAATATTATCCGGATTAAAAATATGTATATATTTAGGATTACTTCTTCACTTGGTCACTCTGGTTAATGATTAAGGAATATATTCATGATTTCTACTTGAAAATAATTCACTACAATGTTATTAATGATAATTTTCCTCCATATGTTATGAGTCTATTGAAGATTATTCTTATTACTCGCAATAAAACTAACAATAAATGTAACTAACATTTCAATAATAAAGAATTAAATCCACAAACTTTCTTGATCTATTCATCATTGAGTCTGCACATTGATTTTAGTAGAATTCTTCGTCTTCAGTTACTCTGTTCCCATATCAGCAATCGGAAACGGGGAGGGGGGCGTACGAGTCGCTCCCAATGAAGATGCCTCCATAGACGATACCGGCAAGGCCACCTCCGATGAGGGGACCGACCCAGTACACCCAGTTGTCGGTGAAGTCTCCGCTCACAACTGCAGGGCCGAAGGAGCGGGCGGGGTTCATAGAGCCGCCAGAGAAGGGGCCAGCGGCCAAGATGTTGGCGCCCACGATGAAGCCAATTGCAATGGGAGCGATAGTTCCGAGTTCTCCCTTCTTCGGGTCGGCTGCGGTTGCGTAGACGGTGTAGACTAGAGCGAATGTGATAACGATCTCCATCACCACGCCCTCGCCGGTGCTCATGCCCGACGCCACCGAGTGAATGGGTGTCGTCTGCATTGCAATAAACAAAGGCCAGCCATATTGTTATCATTATAATTTACTATCCAAACCATGATGTTATAAAATCTTTCGTGTGGCTTACCAAACCGCCGGTGGTGAACTTCAAGAGGAGGCAGGCAACGATGGAGCCGAGGAGCTGAGCGATCCAATACAAAACGCCGCGCAGGAGCGTGATGTGGCCACCTAGAGCGAGTCCAAAAGTGACAGCTGGGTTGACATGACCACCGGAAATGTTAGCGGCGATGGAGACAGCCACAAAGAGCGCGAGGGCGTGAGCCAATCCCACCCCTACCAGACCCGCCGGGGTCAGAGATGCATCCGAGGTCAGCTTATCTGCACGCATCATATTTAATCATCACAAAATTTTGGAATTTTGGTGAGAAGGGTGCAACAAAAGAAGCGCAATACATAAGAAAACGAACCGTAAGCCATGACAGATCCGACACCAGCAAAGACGAAGAGCAGAGTGGAGATAAACTCTGCAACATATGACCTCAACGCTTCAAACTTCAACGCATCATCAAAGCTGCCAAATGCGATCTCCACACGCCCCATCTTGCCCAACCCGAATTACCACTCTCAACAGAGCCGAAGTGAGTAAACAAACAATACCCACTGAATTTCTCAGTCGCTATTGATTATTGCAAAATGCAGGGCTTGTTTCCTCTTATATACCAATACAAGCGAGTCAAGTCCAAGAGTCCGGCAGTAACTAGGAATCAAGGCAGCTTGTTGCCACCGCGCGTCGCTCTCATGGAACGGTAACAGTGCGTGAGGCGCCGTCCGCGGCATGGCAGTAGTTGACACAGAATGAATCTCATCCCTTAAATTTCTGATTATCGCAGAATGATAATGGTCCATGGCACGCACTACTCGCCTGCAATCTATAACATGCGAAAGAGAATATTCATAGTTAATATGTGTTTAATTAAAATGCTGTATATTACACTGATATGTGTTTAATTAAAATGCTGTATATTGCTGTATACCTAAAGCAATTCGGTGGTTTTGTTGACATGATTGGGCACCTAACCACCGACCTGGCCGTCCTAGCCGTCCTGGCCGTCCGCCATTATAAAGCATGTTAAACCCTAAAAAAAATTCAAATACAACCACATTGAGAAAATAGGCCCTATGTATATGGACCATCAATGTTTAAACTCACTTACGGCTATAAGTAGTATGTGTAAATAGGGAATTTTTTAAGGAGAATTGCAGTTAGCTGTCGCTGAACATCGCCACGCGGCACCGCCAGTAGCGGGTGAAGTCTCAGTGATATTTTCAGTGTGGCCGAGATTGCTCCACATCACCCACCGACCACCTAGAATGTCTAGGCTACAACAGATGACGGGAATAAAATAATGTCGATTAATATGATTAGAAATAAAGTGCTCGTGAGAAAGATAAATTAAAAACGTGGGTGGTGGCATTGCCGGTAGACATGATTCGGGGACATCGCAATCGACCTGCCGTCCACCATTATAGAATTGGCAAGATAATGTGAAGAATATTGTGTAAAAACTATTTACATAGTTACTAAAAAAAAATTTAATAAAAAATCATGATTGTCCATAGTTCCTTTTCAGCAAAGACAATTCTAAATTGTCACTCTCGTTTTTCCACTTTCCCCTTTCCATTTCTTGTGTTTTTTAAATGTAGTTACCAGAAATTAATTTTTACATATTTTTGGATCTTTTCTGATGCTGTTAACTGGACGGCTATACACATTATTCTCTTTCTAAGGAGAGGATAACGATTTAAATAAAGTTACAATGATAAAAATAAGTCCTTAAACAGCTTTCAAGTAGAACATAAAGTTGAATTTTGTCTAGTTTAAATATCTAAACACATTAAATTTGCTTTGCAAAAAACATAATAGAGTATCATTAAGTGCCTCATCACGACAATGATGTTTTACAGATATATTTTTGCATGTTTTGAAAATATAATTATTATTAATTTAAAAAAAATTATTCCATGAATGTACCATGATACTTACATTTATGTTTTATAGATATATTTTTGCATGTTTTGAAAATATAATTATTATTAATTTAAAAAAAATTATTCCATGATAATTACATTCATAAGAGAAAAATATATTTTGCACATACCAATTAATATGTACATTCATCACGATGTTGCCAAGATCCTAAAGTGGTATGCATCAAAACAAAATATCACTATATTTGAAATAGTTAAAATATCACTACATTTGAAATAGTGCTTATATTATTGTCTGCATATAATGTAAATAACAATCACAAAAATATAGCATGATATATACACTTAAAAACTATTGCAGAGGAGCCAAAGCATATGCTTGTAAGATGTTAATATGAAATTAAGCAAGAACAACATGAAGAGACTCATCTATATATAGCGTGCAATAATAATGATAATGTTCCTAGTCCATAATCTCGGTCACCTGCCATAACCCATGATCCATGATGAGACCTTCCTTAGAAATCCTATCAACATCCACGCCCGCTCCCTGTGAACATGAATGCATGAGAATGTATTAAAGGAAAATTTCAGTCTTTGAATATCCTCCAAAATATGTTCTAGAGAAATGTTCTGACATTGTTGGATCCCATTGACCTAGTTAACCACTAATAAAGAATCATCAAAGCTTTGAAGATGATCACATCCTTTTTCCTTAGAGAAAGCAATAAGGGATCTGCAAGCTAAGAGTCCAACCCAATTATTTGTGTTTTTTCCCAACCCCATTTTTACATGATACGAATGTTGAGGAGATAAATGAAGCACAAAACCTTCCCATAGATAGAATCCTCCCCCCGCCCCTACGAATCCCCATTGAAATACTCCCAAGGAATGCTTACATCTAGATTTTTAGTAAGCACATGTTTGTCACTAGAACACACCTTAGATTGAGGTTTTTGGGAAAGAATGGTTGTTCCTTCAAAAATTATTTTTTTGAGATAGGAAGAGATTTTTTGAAAAAAATCCCTATTCCTCACAAGCCAAATGTCCCAACTTAAAATCAGAGGGAGAGCCCGATAAGGCTTTGTGAACCTATTCTCATTCTAGGCCTTCCAGATCTCTTCAAAAGAAAAACACTTCCATTTGCATTCCAGACCAAGTAAAGCATTGTAAGTTAACCAAACTTTCTTTGTGAAGGAAAAATAGACAAAAAGGTGTCTGATTCTTTCCTCCCTTCTCTTACACAAAGCACACCATCTATGTAGAATTTTAATGAACATCCAAAATTGCTCATGTAATTTACTAAAACATAAGAGTCAAATCTACTCTACTCATATGCAGAAGCAAATTCATGATTGAGAACACATATCCAAAACACACATCATGATTCAACACATATGCATAAATATTTATCTAGGGGAAAGCAACTGCTCAAAACCCTTTCCTATCTATATTGCATTAATCAAAGAATCTGGATGAATACAATATGCTTTCTCAAGATTGAGCATAACATGCACCTGTATCTTCTATCCTTTGCCTAATTGGCTGACTTTGGCCAACACTTAACCAATTTTCAAGCCCTCGAAGCTCCTATTTATTTGCTCTGTTCCTCAAGGAATTAGCCCATATTATTTACGAAATTCCTCAATATGGATTGTGCAATTCCTTTAGGTCCTTCTTTGACTTCATGCACCACCTATACAACTTGGAATAGTTTACAACTGATAGTACAATGCCCTTGAACTCCAATCTCAACTTTCTAACTCAAATTCTATGCATGCATGAATTAATTTAGGTTGATTGATTAGTTAACTAGTTAAACACTGAAGTTACGCCCCACTTCTAGACCTCCCACTAGTTCCTCCAATAGTTCAAACTAGTTTAACTGACCATAACTCAAATTAGCTAAATTAAATTATTACAACTGAAATTAACTCAACCCAGGCTCCTACAATTTAGGAATCACTATACAAAACTCAATTTCATTCCCCCAACTCGAATTAAATATGATAACTGAGTGATAACGACTATATCACCTCAGTTAAGTCATTCAAGTTGTCTGTTGATGTGGAATTTCAAATTTCTCCTAATGAAATCAAGCGAAAATTAAATTAGGAATTTCTTGATGCATTTTCAACACTCCCTCTTAGTAAGAAAGGGATTATTAGATACCCCAATCCTGCCTCTATGGAACTCGAATTTTCCTCTTGCAAAAGCATTTGTCAAAATATATGCATCATGTGTCCTCTATAGGAATGTATTCCAACAAACTCCCTCTCAGCAAGAAAGGGATTATCAGATATGCCAATTCTACCTCTATGGAACTCAAATTTTCCTCTTGAAAAAGCCTTTGTCAAAATATTTGCATCATGTTCCTGTGTAGGAATGTATTCCAACAAACTCCCTCTCAGCAATAAAGGGATTATCAGATACCCCAATCTTACCTCTATGCAACTCAAATTTTCCTCTTGAAAAAGCCTTTGTCAAAATTTCTGCATCATGTTATTCTGTAGGAATGTATTCCAACAACATCATTCGCCTCTTCACACAATCTCGTAAATGGTGATACCTGATGTCGATATGCCTGGATTGATCATGAAAAAATGGATTCTTAGAGAGTTTGATACAACTCTGATTGTCACAGTAAATCACAGTAGGATCCATCATCTGGACAAATAACCCAACAATAATATTTCTCATCCAAGTAATGTCACATGTTTCTTGAATGACGGCCATGTACTCTACTTCTGTTGAGATGAGTGCCATAGATTTCTGCTTCTTGTTGTACCAAGAAACTGTTGCTGACCCAACACTGAAAATTCCTCCTAATGTGCTCTTCCTGTCTGGTGGACTCCCTGCCCAATCTGCATTTGCGAAGCCTTGTAGCTTCACTCCCTCTATCTGTTTGTACCAAATTCCAAACTAAGTAGTGCCTCTGAGGTATCTCAACACATGCTTTGTTTCTTTCCAATACAGTTTGGTTGGATTAACTACTTCTTGACTAAGTTGGTTAACTTCATAACATATTTCTCATCGTGTGTTCACCAAATACATAAGTGAACCCACAGGATGCCTGTAAATAGTATCTTCTACTTCCTCACTTGAAGTGGCATCCTCCTTCCTCCAACTCCCTACTAGAGGAGTGTCCATGGGTTTGCCACTCGTCAAGTAGAACTTCTTCAGTATCTTGTTGGAATACTTGCCTTGAGAGACAAACAGTTCCCCATCTCCTTGCCATACTTCCAAACTGAGGAAATAATGCATGATTCCCATCTCCTTCATCTCGAATTCTCTTACAAGATCCTCTTTGCAAGAAGTGATTAACTTCACATCACTGATTAAAATCAAATCATCAAAAAATAATACTATACTCAATAATTTACCTTGAACAACAAGATAGTAAAGGTTTGCATTTGTTTCAATTATGGTGAAGCCCAACTTGATGAGATAATTGTCAATCCTGGTGTACCAAGCACAAGGCTCTTGTTTCAATCCATACAACTCTCACTTGAGTCTTCACACATGTGACTCTCTATCGAAGGTCTCAAATCCTTTCGGTTGTTCAATGTACACCTCTTCCTCAATCACTCCATTAAGGAATGTTGTCTTCATATCCATCTGATGGATCTTCCATCCCATCTTCATTGCAAGTGATAGAATTGATCTGATAGAATAGTACCTTGCTAAAAGGTCTCCTCATAGTCAATTCCCTCCACTCGAGAGAACCCCTTGGCCAAAAATCTGGCCTTGTGTTTCTCAATGCTTACGTTTTCTACTTGCTTCACCTTGTAGATCCATCTCAAACCCACCACTTATTTGTCCTTCGGTCTTGGGACCACTTCCCAAACACTTGTTATGACAATGGAATCATATTCCTCTACCATGGCATCAACCCATATTTTTTACTGCACTACTTCCTCGAATAAGGATGATTTTGTATCTACTAGTTCACCCATTAGAGCCATGTAGCCAGTGTACAAATCTAGTGACCTCCTATGTCTGTGTTGTGATGTGGGTGCTCCCACATTCTCTCTAGCATCATGAAATAATATATTTTCTTCCTTGGTTTGTTTCTTTCCTTCCATGGATGTCTCTTCTTGAGTGGTTATCTCCACTCTTTGCTCCTCTTCTTGTGGCTACTCCATATCTTCTTGAGGTTCTTCCTTTGGAGTCAAAAGCTCCTGATCTACATGCAATTGAAACTCCACCTCAAGAGAACACCTAATTGCCTTCTCCTCATCAAACTTCACATCTCTAAGAACAACTATCATCCTGAGAGATGGAAAGTACACACGATAATTGTGAGGTGTTTTTGTGTACCCCACAAATATGCCCAACTCTGTTGTCAGCTCTATATTTTTCCTTGATTCTTTGGAAACATGATAGTAAATTGATGACCCAAAGATCATGAAGTTTGATACATCTGGTTTCTCCCTTGAAAAAACTTATTCTGGTGTACTCATCCCAAGAATCTGATGAGGACTCTTGTTCTGCAAATAGACCGTGGTGTTGTATGCTTCAACCCACAAGTGTAGTGGTAGGCCTTGGTCATATAACACTACCCTTACTTATCCCAAAATACTTTTGTTCTTCCTCTCAGCCACCCTATTCTGTTGTTGGTTGTTGTCAACTCCCGTTGAATTCCTTCGTTTGCACAACAATTTTCAAAATCATTCGACAAATATTTACCACCATTATTGCTCTTGAAAGACTTCACTTTCCTTCCATTTTATTTCTCAACGAGTGCTTTAAATTCAACGAACTTGGATAATGTGTGGTCTTTCTTCTGCATGAAGCAAATCCAACACTTCTGTGATAGATCATCTACAAATATAACATAATACATGTGCTTGGCTGCATTATGTGGATCCTTTCAAGGATTCCATGCACCCTACTATCCTGATCATTAAAGGTAGCTTTTATGTACTTCCCCAAGGTACACCCTTTGCATGTATTTTGATGCTATAGAGCTCTGTTGGGGAGGTCTGTTGTGTTTTTTTGCATGATATTCAAAGCTTCGTGATGCAAAAGGCCAAGTATTCTATGCCATAATTCACCGACATCTTGGATTTGCACCTTCTCCGCCTTTGTGCTCAAAGCAACATAGTATTCCACATCCAACCTGTAGAGCTTCTTCACTCAAACCCAAATCTGCTTCACTTGTCCCGTGGTGATGTGTCTCAGGAATGCCTTTCCTTTGTTGAATATCAAAACATAGCCACATTCTTCCCACACCACGATGGAAACCAAATTATTATTTAGAACTAGAACAAACATGAGATCCTTGAGTCTGAGAGGATATCCAGGCTCCCTCTAAAAATTAACTGTACCAACAATCATGTTATACCTCCCATCATCTCCCATCTCGATGTGCATCTGGACTTATTTCTCCTCCAAGTCACTGAAAAATTCTTGGTTGTCAGTCATATGGAATGAGGCACCACTATCTAGATACCACACGCTACCCATCATCATGCTTTCCATTCATGCAATGAGGGTGAAGTCCAACTCAAATTGTGAAGCCAAATCTTCACCTATTTCTCCTTCCGAGGGCTTCCTTCCTACCTTCTTGTGTGGACACTTCATGTCATAGTGTCCCAGTTCATGACAATGAAAACACTTAATTTTGGACAAGTATTTCTTCTTTCCCCCTTGATTGGAATCTCCTTTGGATTGGGATTTCTTCCCTTTCCCTTTCTTTTCCTTTCAAGCCAAGGAAAAATTCTCCTCATCATCACACTTAGATGAGGTTCCTTCTCTAGTGTTTCGCCTTATTTCTTCTTACACTAAATCATACCACAAACTTTCCTAATTTGGTAGCTTCTCCCTCCAATTTACCGAATCTTGGTAGTTGTGCTAGCTCTTGGGAAGGCCTAAAAGTGATAGGATTACCAAGTCATCTTCTACAACCATAACACCAACATTCCCAAGTTCATAATGACATTGTGTGAACCAGGTCAGGTATTGTGGTATTATCTCGCCCTTCTACATCTTGATATTCCGAAGCTTGTCCTTGAGTGCCAACTTCATGTGGTCACTATTGTTCTGGAAAAAATATGCCAATGCTTTCCACATTACATACGGGGTCTCTTTCCCATGGATATTAGAGAAAATATGGTCTTTTACTCCCTCCAATATAATTCTCCTCACCTTGGATACAGACATATTCCATTCTACTAGACTATGAGTATCAGCTATTGTTGGTTTTAGGATATCATTATGAATAAATTCATTCAGCCCATTATCTTCCAGCGCTGCCTCCATGTGGTCCTTCCAAGCAACATAATTCGAATTTCCCTCAAGGGAATACTTGAGTCTTAGTCCATAGAAAGCCATCTTGCTAGCTCTGAAGAATTCATCTTGAAAACATGATCCTCCTGGAAAGACAACTTTGAATTCTCTTCTCTACTATGAATCATGCTTTGATACTATGTAGAATTTTAATGTAGGTTCAAAACTACTCAAGTAATTTACTAAAACATAAGACTCAAATATAATCTACTCATCTGTGAAAGAAAATTCACGATCGTGAACACATATTAAAAACATGTATCATGATTCAACACACATACACAAATATTTATCTACAGGGAAGAAATTGCTCAAAACCCCCCCTATATGTATTGCATTAATCAAATAATATGGGTGAATACAGTATGCTCTCTCAAGTTTGAGCACAACCTGCACCTCTATCTTATATTATATGCCTAACTGACTAACTTTGGCCAACACTTAGCCAATTTTCAAGCCCTCCAAGCTCTTATTTCCTTGCTATGTTGCTCAAGGAATTAACCATTATTATTTAGGAAATTCATAAATCTGGATTGTGCAATCACTTTAGGTCCTCCTCTGACTGCATGCATCACTTATACAACTTGGAATAGTTTACAACTGATAGTACACTACCCTTGAACTCCAATATCAACAAGGTAACTTGAATTCTATGTATGCATGAGTTAATTTAGTTTGAGTGTTCAGTTAACAATTAACTAGTTAAACACTGAAGTTACACCCAACCACTAGACCTCCCACTAGTTCCTCCAAAAGTTGGAACTAGTTTAACTGACCATAACTCAATTTAACTAAATTAAATTTTTACAACTAAAATTAACCCAACCTAGGCTCCTAAAATTTAGGAATCACTGTACACAACTCAAGTTCATGCCCCCAACTTGAATTAAGTAATCTAACTGAGTGATAACAACTATATCACCTCAGTTAACTCATTCAAGTTTTCTATTGATGTGGAATTTCGAATTTCTCCTAATTTAATCAAGGGAAAATTAAATTAGGAATTTCTTGTTGCATTTTCAACAATCCAGAGCCAATTTTATGTTTGTGTTGCATAACAGCCCACGTAGGGGCTGTTTTTCTCTATAATGCACCAGAAAAGCAAGTGTGATTTAGAAGGGAATATTAAATTCTAAAGAAATCTCCACTACTAGGCAGGCTCCATATTTTGTATAATAACATTGAGATGAATATATCCAAAATTTGGAGTATAACCTCCTTGAGGAGCTAGTACCCAAATTATTTCATCATCATTTCCATTTAATTTGATATGGGTTGAATGCAAAGCATCTAAAAACCTGAGCTCAGGGTGCTTTCCTTTCTTCTTGAAATTTTTCTCCATAGTACTGCACAAGACTGTTGGGTGTGTATTATATTCTTTCCATGACTAGTCTCACGTTTGGGGGGGTCACAGGGGGGGCGTTAGCCTCCCTTGTTTGTTGTGTCGGGTGTAGTAGGGTGGGAAATAGCCCCCCTGTCGGGGTGTTTATCGGGGGGGCAGTAGCCCCTTGCATGGAGTCCGAGGTAACGCCTCGGGAAATTTTTTTTGGACACTATAATAGGTGGGAAGACCTACCTATGGTTTTTGCACAAGGTTTTGGGCATGGTGCTTTTCTGTCCATGGTATTTTGTAGATCCGGTCAAGGGAAATATGGTTATGTTCTAATCCAAGGTTAAATGGATTGGGGTTTATGAATGCTTCAACATGTATATATATTTGTTGTATCATTGAAAGGAATATAATGAAAAATCAATCTAGTAGTCCTGGTTTTGGGATCCGGGGAAAAATCTGTGTATATTTGTTTTATGTTTTATGCTATCGCAATTGTATATTTTCTATGTTAAGAATTCATTTGCAGGTAATTTTTGTACAGGTTTAAAACCCAAATTTGGTATCAGAGTTGTTTCAGCTTCAAGGGGATGCCTTTGTTTCTAATGGGTTTTTCCCGAGCCTGTGGTAGAACTTGTTCAGTGGGAGATCTGCGTGATCGATTCTTGTGGTGAAAGAAGAAGGCAAGCAATGGAAAGATAGAGATCGAGAAATTTCTTGGTTATATTTTTGAGTTGTGGAAACTCAAGATGGAGGATCTACAGGTGGATAAATATTAGTGGATCACAGTATATCTAGGTACTAAACCAATGAAAATGTCAGATGACAACTCGACGAAGTTGTGTCAGAAAGAAAAGAGCACAATACGTTTGTGTATCTCAGATTGAGTATTATTGAATGTATATGGGGAAGCTACAATGAAGGGTTTGTGAGACAAGTTAGGGACTTTGTACTAATCTAAGTCTTTGGTGAATAAATTGTTCCTACAGAAGAAAAAAATATATAACTTGAGGATGAAGGATGGAGACTCGATGACAGAGCATCTAAACGCCTTTAATACTGTGGTAAGCCTGTTGCTATCTATTTATATTAAAATTTAAAATGAAGACAAGTGCATCAGTTTTTTTTGTTCTTTACCAAATTCCTGGGATACTTTGGTTGTTGCAATAGGTAGAAATACAACTACCTTGAAGTTTGATGAAATTGTCTCATCCTTGCTATTAAAGGAGATGAGATGGAAAAATATGGAGGACCATAATGGAGATTCCTTGTCTATATGAAGATGGTCCTAGAACAGAAAAAAAAAAATAAGTCCTCGAGTGGTAGATCTAATTCTAGAGGGAGATTAAAATGTCCAAGACAACCTGTAAAGGTCTGCTGGAAATGTAGAAAGGAAGGGCACTTCAAAAATGATTGTAGATATAAATCTCATGAGAAAGGAAAGGGATTTGATGAGTCTCCTTCTACAGAGGTGAAAACCACCTTAGATGAAGTTGGGAATGTGTAATTGGCTTCTTATTCAAGTACGCATGTAGATCATGAAACATGGTTGATTGAATTAGGTGCATCCTTTCACTTCACGCTCCATAGGGAGTGGTTTTGCAAGTATGAGAAAGGATTTGGTAGTGATGTCTTCCTAGGGGATGAAAGGAAGGGTAGAATCGTCAAAGGTGGAAAATTAAAGCTTATGTTGGAAGGTGGAAGGATTAGAACACTTCCTAGTGTTCTACATATTCCTGCATTGGCCAAAAATCTGATTTCTATAAGAAAGATAGATGATGCAGGTGTGAAAATAGTGTTCGAGAAGGATACCGTCAAGATGGTTCGGGGAGCTTTGGTATTGATGAGGGGAGATTATATTGGAAGTCTGTATAAGCTTCTGGGTAGCACTATTAGTGATGGGTACAACAATTTTGTGTTTCTTGAAAGTGGAGCTGAAAACCTTATGGTATCTGGAGAAAAGACAATGTTGTGGCATCAAAGGCTTGGACAAATTGGATAGAAGAACCTTAAAATACTTCATGGTAATGGTATGGTAGAAGGTATGTCTAATTTATCTCTTTATTTCAATTTTTGTGAAAATTGTGTATATGGGAAGCAGAATCGGGTGAGTTTCCCCTATAGTGCTAAGAGGGCGAAATGGATATTAGAAATTGTGCACAGTGATGTGTCTGGACCCGTGCCTGCTATATCACTCGGGGTACTTTGTGTAATATGTTATTTATAGATGAAATCTCAAGGAATACATGGACATATTTCCCTCAGACAAATTTTAAGCCTTTGATAGATTTAAAGAATTTAAGGATATGGTGTGAAAACTAGACGAAGAAGAAAATAAAGGTGCCGAGGAACAAAAATTGGTGGAGAGTTCTCGTAAGGGGTCTTGGAAATAGCTCCGTATGAAGTGGTATGGAATGGCGTGTGACTGACTCCATACACACCTCGAAAAAGAGATTTGCAGCAAAAAGAATGAACAGGACGCTGAATGAAAAGGCAAGAAGCATGCTCAGTGGTACCAGGTTACGACAAGAATTCTAGGCAGAGGCAGTGGATACTACATGTTACTTAGTTAACAGATCACCTTCATCAGCATTGGAGGATAAGACTCCACATGAGGTATGGACTGGTAAGAAACCCTCTCTTTCACATTTGAGGGTATTTGGATGTGATGCATATGTACATGTTCCAAAAGAGAAAAGAACCAAATTGGATAGTAAATATGAAAGGTGAATAGTTTGATTTTACAAAGGTCTTGGTCTGATTTTGCAAAGAATTCTTTTTGGTTTAAGGACTTTTCTTGGAGGTACATTCAAAGAACATTTTTGCAAAAGATTGTTTTGGGTTTAAGGACTTTTCTTGGAGGTGCATTCAAAGGACATTTCTTGGAGGTATGTGATACATTATTTGAATGTTTTTTGGGCTTCATTTTTTTTGAAAGTATGGATTTGGGCTTAATTTTTCAAAGGACTCTTTAGGCTTAACATTCAAAGGAAAATTTTTTTGAACATTTTTTAGGAATTATTTTTTAAAGTGATATTTTTTAGAGGCTTTTTGAAGTATTTTTAAAGTGGCATTTTTTAAGAAGTTGGAATTAATTTTCAATGGACATTTTTTGGTGGCCTTTTGAAGCGAATTTTTTAGAGGCTATTTGGTTGAATAAATCTTATAATATTTTAAAATGAGTTTATTCAAATTTTGAATGAAACTTTTTAATAATTGAAGAAATATATCTTATTTCTCACAAGCTCATTTTTACATATATTTTTCCTTCTTTCTCTGTATTTTTGAAGCACAATGTTTTTTCCAGAGATCAAGTATGTATTTTTTGCAAAATTTTTAAAATGAGTTTTTTTAAAATTAAATTTTTGTGATGTTTTTTTTAATTGAGTTTTTGTCTAAATTTTTGAAGGAAATTTTTTGAACTTCATACTCTATTATCATGGGAAATCGAAGGAAATGTACAAGAAAATATGATCAAAAAAGAGACCCTGAGGAACATAGAGAAGAGACAAGACAATCTTGCAAAAGAAATATAGAAGCACTCTCAAATATTGAAGGGGAAAATCAACCTCAACTAAAAGTTGAAACAGGTATGTAAATGTAAATATTATGAGTTTGATATATTTAAAATTTTCCTAGTGTAAAATGTGAAGCTTAATTTTTATTTGATGAACTAATTTGAAAAATATTTTGCAATGTAAAGAGATAGAGATATTCCTCAAAACATTGATGATGAGATACAAAATTTTGAAAGAGAAAGTGAAAGAGATATTGAACTTGAAGATGGTGAAAATGTTGAAAGAAATTCAAGTGAAGAAATTGAATCACAAGGTATATATATATATGTGTGTGTGTGTGTGTGTGTGTGTGCATGTGTGTGTGTTGAACACATGCACGTATTATTGAAATTATACATATATTTATTAATTTAGTTATTTATTAAATATGTAAACTTATTATGTACTATTCATTCGAATATGTACAGATGAAATCAATGTGGATGATGAGATGTTGGAAAATGTTGACACTCACACATATGGAGATAAAAGAGCTGACCATTATATACGATATCGTGTTAACCACATTTTTAATACGTACTTCATAAATGAAAATGTGACAGTTCAAGCCCAAATGTTGAAAGGTCTCCTATCATTAACGAAACTAAAAGAAGCTATGACTTTATTAGGTATTTGAAAATCAACCAAAGATAAAAAAATGAAGGAAAATGTGATACAAAATATAAATAGTGCTATAAATTCAATTAGAAGATCTAGATAGAAAAATGTTTCAGTTGTACGTAGAGCAATACATATTGCAGTGGTTTCATCAAGTACTAAAAAGAATCGCTTGGTAAAATATATGGCACAAGCATTAGGAATCTCACGAAAAACTTTGCACAAACATCGTAAATTTCGGTTGCAAATAGATTGAAATGATGAACTCACTTGTTGGAGAGCTATTTGTAGGCAACCATACAAAGATATACTTGGAGAAAATGTTAAAAAAATAATATATGAATATTGGAAAAACAATTCGCGTGTTTCGCCAACTGCAAAGCATGTGATGTGAAGAAGAATAACACGAAATCAGTATGAACAACATGAAAAATATTTCTTGGAAACGACTCAGATAGAGTTGTTCAACAAGTTCAAAGAAGAGAATCATGAAATTCATGTGTCAATCAGTGCTTTTGTTCAACAAAAACCATGGTATGTAAAACCTATCACTGTACGCGACACTTGTTATTGTCGTTATCATGTGGAATTTGAGTTATATTATGACACATTCCTTACTTTTGGTAGAACATTTTGGAAGTATTCACCTCCTCCTTCCACTATCCGTGATTTCATATCTCAAATTCTATGTGAAAGACAAAGCGATGAACTATTTTATGGAAAGAAATGTGTTGGTGGTAAAAAATGTGATGATTGTGGAAATTTGACTAAATTTCAAAAAAAATATCATATTGATATAAATGATCAATCATTGTCCAACATGAAAGTGAAATGGAAGAGATATGAATATATCCATATATCAATTCAAGGTGAAAATAGTGCTAAAAGAATTGAATTACGAGAAGAAATTTTTTTTTGTGATAGACTTTTTGAGAAAGTTTGAGGTAGAAATTTATAAATACACCAAGAATTCCCATAGAGCTTGATGGAAAGACTTGAAATTCAAAAAATCCCATGAATTTTTTCCACCAGGGACCATTTTGTCAGTAATTGATTTTGCAGAAAACTACACATTTGTTCCACAAAAATAAATTCAGAGTGAATACTATCATTCTGACAAATTCTCCATGCTCGTCCATATTCTATATAGACATGCTGAACAAAACGTCAAACATATAGAAAGCTCTAGTGAAAATTGACATGTTATTAAAGAATATCACTTTTATATCAGTGATGATCATATACATGATGCATATTTTGTACACTGTTTTGGAAAGATTTATGACTCCTTGAAAAGTTGTGGAATAACATTCAATGAACATTGGATATGGTCAGATGGATGCACAGGTCAATTCAAATCTGCACGATCATTCTTTTGGTTGTGTTGCCTTCATAAGAAAACCTGCATTAAACATTGTTGGAATTTCTTCGAGACTGGTCATGGAAAAGGAGAACATGACAGTGCAGGGGCATGCATAAAAAGAGAACTTTGAATATATCAAATGAATCCCTCTCCAAGCCGACTTGTGGATGCTAAAGAAGTTGTTCAATGGTGCATTGTTTCTTTAAGCCCTGAGACTAACCGATCAAGGGAAGTGTGAAGGTACATTCATTTTAATTTTTATTGGATATATTATTTTAAACAGTATACATTTATCACAATTTGATTATCTCTGATTGATTATCTTTGATTGTATTTTGATATCAAATTTACATTCTTCTTTGAATTTTCCATATAAATGTTTTTTTGGCATATTGGGATCGAAGAATTAGATAGATAAATTGGAAATGACGTTGAAACAATAAAAGGGACTCGAAAATTGCATTCAATTAAAACAAAGTTGTCCAGAAATGTGTTTTCATTGGATAAAAGAAAATATTCTTGTTTTTGTCATGTTTGCATAGAAAACACAGAATCCAATGACGTTTGTGAAAACAAAATGTATGTAAAATATTGGAAACATACATAGCTAAATACAAAGGGAAAAATGTCCGTTGCAATGTTTGAATAAATGCAATCAGAGGAGACTACAATATCATTCGATGGTGATCGATTTTCCGATCTTGTTAGAGAAGGTAACATTTGAATTTCTTTCAAATCATAAAGATCTAGAAATAAATTTAAATACATAAGTTTGTTAATTTTGTTTTATTGTGCAGGAGATGTTTTTGCTGTAATTGCACCTGCCGACAACGATGAAAATGTGAAGTATTATTTGATGCATTGCACTGAATGAAAAATGAGAATATTATAAAACTATAATGATCACGGGTTTCCATATGAAAGAGGATCTATCATACTGAAAAGTTTTTTTTCAGACAAACTAATCAAAGTGGGGATTTTGTTTACTTTGAATACTATGAACCCAATGTCATAAGTTGTCAATATAGTCACTTGGTGTGTGCAGCACGCATAAATTTGATAGAGGTTCAATCAAAGAAAAAAACGAAAATTAAGAAATGGAAAATGTCAAAATCCGATCATGAACGAATCATTGAAGATGGCATTCCATTGAAATTTTTTTGATTGAACTGCCAAGCAATTTCTTCTCTTTGGATTATGTTTTAGAACTTCCAGAACTCAACTAAAAATTGAGTTGCCTTGTTATGTTATCTGTGCAAGTGTTTTCACATGTACAAATTGTTTTGGTACATGCACACTAGGATCAAGTGAAAGTAGCTTTTCTATACATGCATTGATGAAAAATGTTCCATGTATTGGATATATATATATATATATATTCTAGAATGAAATTAATTGTTCAAGTAGTTTTACTATATCTGCATTGATGAAAAATGTTTCATGTACTGAATATATATGTTCTAGAAGGAAATTAACTGAAAGTAGTTTTTCTATGTGCATTGATGAAAAACGTTGCACGTACTGGATATATACACGGACTGAATGTGACCAGTTTTTCTCGTGGTATTTTCTGGTAAAAAGTATGGAATGTAAATAAATCGTCCACAATATAGTTTTGTACGAATATTTCTTTCAGACAAGAGACTCGGAGCACTTCTTCGACTTTTGGTGGGATTTGACCCACATCTCTATTCCTGATAGAAAATCTAGTACAAAATTTGTTTGTCCAATGGTCAGATATGTTCTAGTCAATTAACTGAAAGTAGCTTTTCTATGTGCATTGATGAAAAATGTTGCACATATATATATATATATATATATATATATATATATATATATATATATATATATATGTTCTAGAATGCAATTAATTTTTCAAGTAGTTTTCCCATGTGCATTGATGAAAAATGTTTCACATACTAAATATATATGTTCTAGAATGCAATTAACTGAAAGCAGCTAAATTCTATGGCCATTGATGAAAGGTAGCTTAATTCTATTGATATTGATGAAAAATGTTGAAGTACTGGATATATATGTTCTAGAAAGCAATTAACTATTCAAATAGTTTTTCTATGTGCACTGATGAAAAATGTTGTGCGGATATATATGTTCTAGAATGGAATTAACTGAAAGTAGATTTTCTATACATGTGCTTTGATGAAAAATAATGGACATATATGTACATTATAGATTGCATTTTTTAAATTTTATGATTGTTTTCAATACATCTAACAAGACCTAGAATCTTATGATTGTTTATATATATATATATATATATATATATATATATATATATATATGTATGTATGTATGTATGTATGTATGTATTGTACTTCACAACATTAATTCACATGCCAAACGTACTTCAACCATCTAAAACTTGAGTTTTAAAAACTTTTTTATTATATCACAACATTACTTCACATGCCATGCCAATTGTCGTTCAACTATTCAATAAAAACATTTAACATTATATCACATGCCAAATGTAGATCAACCATCCAAAACTTAAAAGTTTTAATTTAACAAAAAATTATAAATCACAACATTACTTCACATACCAAATGTACTTCAACCATCCAAAACTTGAGTTTTAAAAACTTTTTTATTATATCAAAACATTACTTCACATTCCATGCCAATTGTAGTTCAACTATCCAATAAAAAAATTTAACATTATATCACATGCCAAATGTAGATCAAAAGCAAAACATTAATTTATAGATCACAACATTACTATTAGTTTGAAAACTATCCAAAACTTAAGTTTTAAAAACCAGACAAATTATAACACAACATTACTTCACATGCCAAATTTACTTCAACCATCCAAAATATAAGTTTTAAAAACAAAACAAATTATAAAACAACATTACTTCACATGCCAAATGTAGTTCAAAAGAAAAACATTAATTTATAGATTACAACATTACTAGTAGTTCAACTATCCAAATGTAGTTCACATAAAATATGTCCAAAATTTGTAGATCTCACAAGTATCAAGTATCAAGTTATATATATGACTACATCTAGATAATATATAAAAAAAGTAAATTTAAGACTAGAAATCTCAATCAAATCTAGAAATCATCCATCAAATACAGATGGATGTAGTGTCTTTCCCAAAAAAGTCTCAATCCGCGAGCTATCCTGCGAAGCATGGGGAACCTATACACAATGTACCTACAAACATTAAAATTTGATGTTTTAAAATTGGGGGAGAATATATAGAACTTCATGTAAAAAACAAAATATAAAAAAAAAAAATCATGAAATACCTCATGAAGTTCCCTCTCCATTTGTTGCTCGTCAGCTACAACTTCCCCCATATATATTCAAAATTTTCAAATGAAAATGCATATATATATATATATAAACTTATTTTCAGTAATATTTAAAAAAAAAATAGAAAACTTGTGAAAATGGTTGAAATGTTGTGGATGTTCCTATCTCCATCGCTAGAGTCCGTGGAGAAAAGAAATCCTCAATAGAAACCTAAAATTAAAAAATTTAATTTAAGTTGATATACATCTATATATATGCATAATTTCCATTTTTCAACCATATTTGATGGTTTTCTTATCCCTAAAAAATAAAATAAAAATAAAAAATCAATAAAAATTCAATAAAAATATATATTAAATTGACATTTATTGCAAATGCATGGGAGAAATGACACATGATCATGAGATAAATGACATGTGCATGGTTTATCTTAAAGTTTTACTTAAAAATTTTATGGTAGAATTCACATCTAGAATTAATGGGAGGAAGCCTTTATTTTGTGGGAGAAATAAATTTTATGCACTTACTAAAACAACTAGTTATGTCAAAAGTCACACCTTTATGAGTTTGTGGGAGAAATGAAATAGAAATGACACATGCCTTAAATTTTGCCTAAAATTTTATGAGAGAAGGGAGAAATGACACATGTACAAGGTTTGCCTTAGAGTGGTAGTGGTTTATGGATATGAAAATGAAAAACTTCTATTTAGATCTATTACAGAGATTGATTGTAGGGGCATTTACTGGATCTGTCACCTTTGAGAAAAGATGAGATCTAGAGGCTACCTGGCCCTTTACAGACTTTGCCTTTAGAACTTGTAGAAGTTAACACTCAACAGACAGACTAAAATCCTATGGAAGTTCAAAATTCTATGAGAGTTCAACCACTTTAGGTTCAATTTTTAGGCCTTAAAGCTTGAGAGAAATGAAATTTACATGCTTTGCAAAATTATTTTATGCACTTACAAAAAACATGCTTTAAAGTTAATGGGAGAAAGCCAACATGACATGTACATGCTTTAAAACTTTTGCGTAGAATTTATGGGAGAAATGACACATGTACACAATTTTCCTTAAAGTGGTTGAGGTTTATGGATATTAAAATGAAGAACTTCTATTTAAATATCTGTTACAGATATTGACTGTAGGGGCATTTAATGGATATGTCACCTTTGAGAAAAGATAAGATCCAGAGGTTACTTGGCCCTTTACAAATTCTGCCTTTAGAACTTGTAGAAGTTAACACTCAACATATAGACTAAAATCCTATGGAAGTTAAAAATAATATGAGAGTTTAGGAACTTTAGATTAATTTTTTAAGCCTTAAAGCTTGAGAGAAATGACATTTACATGCTTTGCAAAATTATTTTATACACTTACAAAAAACATGCTTTAAAGTTAATGGGAGAAATCCAACATGACATGTACATGCTTTAGAAAACTTTGCCTAAGAATTTATGGGAGAAATGACACATGTACATAGTTTGCCTTAAAGTGGTTGAGGTTTATGGATATTAAAATGAAGAACTTCTATTTAGATTTGTTACAGTGATTGATTATAGGGGCATTTGTTGGATATGTCACCTTTGAGAAAAGATGATATCCAGAGGCTACTTGGCCCTTTACAGACTCTGCCTATAGAACTTGTAGAAGTTAACACTACATGTCCCAATTATACCCTATGAAGGGTGTAGAGGACCCATGGAATCACTCACACTACTTTATGTAGACATAAGGGTGTATAAGAATGCATGTGTTTTATAGCTAATGTGTTTTTCTCGAAATGTGATACACCCAATTAAAATGGGAGATATATCGAAATGATTCCTATGGTGTAATAAATTAGTTTCAAGTAGTTTAAAAATATAGATGCATAAATTCAATGAGCATAGTTTTGAGATATAAAAGTCCAAAATGGAAGATTTGTTTGTGAACAAATATCAGTGGATCACTATGGATATCTCTGCTTCATTAAAAGGGATTTTTCTAGAAGGATGTCCACTAAGTTGGAAAGAAGGGAAAATATCTCAATTATATGTTAATGTGCATGTGTTTTACATTGAATATTTTTCATTTTATTAAACATCTATTTGAAACAATCAACTATAAAAGGTTAAAACCTATGTTTTGTATCAAATCACTTTTGTTTTCAATGGAAAACTTTTATGGCTAATGTGTTTTTCTCGAAATGTGATAGACCCCATTAAAATGGGAGATATATCAAAATAATTCCTATGGTGTAATAAAATAGTTGAGTAGTTTAAAGATATAGATGCATAAATTCAATGAGCATAGTTTTCAAATATATAAGTCCAAAATGGAATATTGTTGGTGAAAAAATATCAGTGGATCAGTATGGATATATTTGCTTTATTAAAAGGGATTTTTATAGAAGGATGGACTAAGTTGGAAAGAAGGGAAAATATCACAATTATATGTTAATGCATGTGTTTTACATTGAATATAAAAGGTCTTTTCTCTCTCTCATTGTTTGAATCCTGATCTTATAAAAGGTTTCCACTAAATCCATCCCTATTACTTTTCATGTGAACCACATTCCCAAACGCACCCATATATATACCTAAGAGCCAAGCCAATTGTAAAAAGGGCTTATTTCATATTCTACTTTAACACATAAGTGATTAATTATCGTTAGAATTTATATGGTAGAAATATGTATAAATATTAATCCTTAGTATAGATCTATTTTGTCTTTAAGGAATAAAGGGAAGTTTTTTAGAAAGTTTATCTTAGGAGGTAGAACTAAACCATATATAACCCACAAAAGAAACCATGGCCCATGAGAATCACATGCAACACAAGTTACTCCCATGTTTGAAACACCACCTCACATCATCATAAGGGTTGGAAACCACTAAGCAATCCATACTAAGTTCCCTAGAAGGGATGACTATCATATTTAATGATTGGGTTTATCTCAAAGGTCAAAAGGAAAATCAAAGTTAGGAAAGGGAATTAGAATAGAAATTAAGGTAAGACCGTGACCTTTTACCCAATATTGAACGAAGGTGAGAAACCATAGATATCATGAAAGAAGTTCAAGAAATATTATGATAAGAAATATTATATTTTTTGCATAGGCTTAAATTCTGATATGAAAAGAAATATTATCTTTTTTGAAGGAAGTTCTAATATGATAATAAATATTATCTTTTTTTGCAGATGCTTAAATTCATGAAAAGATCATGAAAAGGTGGAATATTTATTCTATGCAAAGGAGTCGGAGATCATGATAGCCACTATGTATTTTCTAGGGATGATCAACTCATCAAATTCTGATATGATAAGAAATATTATCCTTTTTGAAGGAAGTTCTGATATGATAAGAAATATTATCTTTTTTGTAGAGGCTTAAATTGAAATGAAAAGATCATGAAAATGTGGAATATTTATTCTTGTGCAAAACAGTCATAGATCATGACAGCCACCCTGTCTTTTCTAGGGATGATCAACTCATGAAATTCTGATATAATAATAAATATTATCATTTTTAAAGGAAGTTCTGATATGATAAGAAATATTATATTTTTTGTAGAGGCTTAAATTCATGAAAAGATCATGAAAAGGTGAATATTTGTTTTGTGCAAAACAGTCGGAGATCATGACAGCCACAGAAATGTGCACCCCAGTTATAAAACACTCCAGAAAAACATAGTGTAATAGACAACATTACTAAACAAAGTGCAAAACACCTATTTTACAGGAATTATTCCGTTGTAAAATTCTTATTCCCTTTCAAATTTTACAGGAATTATTCCCTTTCAAATTTTACAGAAATTACTCCCTTTCAAATTTTACAGGAATTAGTCTAGCATCTGTTGGCATCTGTCTATAGGAATTGATGAGGTGGATGCACTATAAGTTGAATAGGTGGCCACACAAGGTGAGTAGGGGACCAAACATGACCAACAAACAGGTGGCGACGAGCTGCAAGTCGGAGAAATAGCTTTACACCATACATTATTTAGCCCAATAAATTCGATCCAGTAAATGAGAAAATTATAATATAAATTTTATAAATTTAGATTTTTTTTATGCACATAAACAATAAAAAATAAAAAAAATGGATAAACATAATTATGTTTTATGTTTGCAGAAATAAAAAAATAGAAGTACAGGAACATTGAGAACTTAAGGGGGAAAAGGGACAAAATGCAGAGAAACAATTAAAAAAAAAAATAAACAGAATTATATTTTCATTCAAGAATTCAGAGAAGTGCAAACCTAAAAAAAAAAGAATACACATAATTATATTTGCATTCACAAATTTAGGGAAGTGAAAACCTAGGTATATATCTGCATCTAGTGTAAAATGAAATAAAAAATAGTACACGAACATTTAAACATTTAAAACTTGAGGGAGAAATGGGAGAAAATTCATAGAAAAAATAAATAAAATGAATACACACAATTAAACTAAACACTTACCTGTAAATTTATAGAAAGTCATCGCGGCGCAACTCCAGAGTAGCAACAAAGCAACAATTCAACAGAGCTCATGGCACAGCTCCACAACGCAACAGAGCAGCAGCGCCATACAAAATCAGAGAAGAAACGCGCGAAAAAAATGTGAAACCTATAATAGTTCGCGGACGATATATTTATAAAATATGAGTTCGGTCGAACTATTTTAAAAGTTCGACCGAACTAATAGTCCGGTCGAACTAAAATTTTGGTCGAACTTTTGTTGTCAGTTTTCCTATCTCCAGCCAAAAATATGTTTGCCCACACCGTCAGTATGCCGTCAATCTAAACAGCAAAAGGATTTTTTCTGAACTTTCTCAAAAGTTCGGCTGAACTATTGAGGAAAAAAATTTTCCGCCCCCGATTCTCACAGAAGTGTAGCCCAACTTCACATTTTCACCCTGGGTATAAGGATGGTTTAAAAGGTTATAAGCTTTGGAACCCATAAATCAGGAAGGTTGTGTACAACTAAGATGTGGTGTTTATAGAGGTGAAATATGTTATTAAACATGAAGTCCTACCAAAGTGTAGGTTTTAACCCTATACAGAAATTATCTGCAAACGAATTTTAAAAATAGAAAATAAAAAATAGCGAGAGCATAAAACATAAAAATGATATACACAAATATTTTCCCTTGGATCCCAAATCGAGACAACCAGCTTGATTTTTCATTATATTCCTTTTAGTGTTACAACACATATATATATATATGCCGAAGCATACATAAACCCCAATCCATTAACATTGGATTAGAACATAACTGTAGTTATCTTGACCAAATCTACAAAATACCAAGGGCCAAAAACCACCATGCCCCAAAACCATGTGCAAACCCATGCACAAAACCATGGGCAGGTCCGCACACCGAAAAATAGGGTCCAAAAAACAGGTTCTAGAATGCAATTAATTTGTCAATCCCAGGTTTACTTCAGTTTCTAATTGCATGGGCGAGCCAGAATTGTTTTTAGAAATAGTAGGAGCCATCAGCTCCTTGTCTGGTGGAGTTAACTCTGCAGATTGTTCATTAACATTAGCAAACAAATCAATGGCAGAATCCGCAATAGTAGAAATACCTGATGGGATGACATTTCGATGATCATTTGGAGTCAGCTTGTTGTTTGCATCTTCTGATCTTTGATTGTCCCTACGAGGCTTCCAATGCAGCCGAGGGCAGTTGTCCTTCAAATGTCCCGTGCTGTGACAAACCAGGCAGTGGAAAGGTATGCCCCAATAATCCACCCTTTGCCTATGTCTTCTCGAGCCCTAGACAAGGTCAACATCCGCGGGCAAACTGCCAGAGAAGACCATTTCGACTAATATCCATGCAATGCGTTTGTCAGTGGCACCAAGAATACTTGGGTCGATGTATTTCGTGCATCCAATGGAATTTCCAATGGCCCTTAATGCATTTTCTGTCCAAAACTCCAACGGAAGGCCCGGGAGCTTTACCCACACTGATCTATTCTTTGGAGCCTCCATTATTGGATTAAAACCGAGGTACCAAAGCAGAAGTTGCAAAAAACTATTTCCACGTACCCATGTCTGGTTAACAATCAAGGCAACATCTTTGTGAGTTGCCCCTCGACACCCCACGTCCTTTAAGTTTCACAACATGAGCGCGTCAAATAACTATTGCTTATTAGAAATATGCTTCACTAATTCAATTATAAGCCACTCCTTTATATTGTCCTGCTAGTTTTGGTTCTTTGCACCAAGGATTTCCTGAAATTATCCCATTGTAAATTCTGTTGTAACGCAAAGAATGCATTCAAAATTGTACTTAAACCTTTCGGTTGTGTATTAAATGTCTTCCACCCAAACAATGAACCTTTCGGTTGTGTATTAAATGTCTTCCACCCAAACAATGGGTTCAATGGATAAAAGTAAAAAATTGCTGCATAGCAATAGTATTGGTAAAAGAAATGCCTAGAAAACGAAGGCTAACTAAAGTTAGAAAAAGGGAAGAACTTAAAAAGCAAATTCTAAACCAAAACAATTATATTCAAACCTTTCCGATATCAATTATTCATTGGCAATCATATTCAAACCTTGAATGAATTTCCCAGAAATTATATCAAATTATAAATAAATAACGCCTAACCATCGATATCTTGTGTGACACTATGACAATTATCAAATTTATTACTTTTCGTGTTGGTATTTAATATTGTCTTTTTTTTCAATGGAGAAAAAATTAAAATATAGTTCATATAACATAATTATATAATACATCTGGGCACATTTATAGAAGAATAGTTAAGATTGAAAGATAGTTTCGTCATAAAACAAAATTATGAATAGATTATTGATAAAAAGAATAGATATGGTTCAAATACGTATCCAATATAGATCATAATAATATCAGCAATATAATATAGTTCTCCATGCACCTAAATAAAGAGTAATATCAATAACAAAATAAACCAGTACATATTTAAAAACATACATAATTTAAACCTGTCAGCCTATTAAACAGATTAACCACTTCCTATAAATATAAATATAAATATAAATATATATATATATATATGGAAAATAATACTTCACAGATGGTGAAGTATTGGATCCATATGCTACGTCAGTGAAATCAGGCTCGCTTCATTATTTTCTTGCTTCACGTACATTGGTTTTCATTTTATTACTTCTACTAATTAACTCCTTTATTTTAGCACTACATTACTAATAAATCAATTAACCATTAAGGGACTTTGAATTGGTGTTTTTTTAAAATAAAACCATAGGTTTTGCTTTCAATTGATTACTTCCGGGATTACATTTCTTTATAAAATATTAAAAATACATTAATTAACAATCAAGGTATCGCTCTTACATTTCTTTATAAAATATTAAAAATACATTAATTAACAATCAAGGTATCGCTCTTATAAATTTATTTTAAATTTTATTATTGTTTATTTTTAATTTAAATAATTTTTTGGTAAAATGTTATTGTTGAATAATTTTTATAATATTTAAATTATTCCGATTTTATAATTATGTGATTTGAATTATTCAGATTTTATGGGATTTTAATTATATAAACAAAATTAATTGAAAAGTATACCAAACAAGACAGAAAATTTAGAAAAATTATATGATAACATTCTAGGCTCTGGAAATGATTTTTATTTCGCTCTGGAAAATACTCTCATCTTTAAAATAAAGAATTAATGAGTAATTTTACAAACGGCCTTGACCCATGCATCATCAAAGTCGTCTGCCCATTGATTTTAGTTGAATTCTTCGGCTTCAGTTACTCTGTTCCCATATCATATCAGAAATCGGAAGCGGGGAGGGGGACGTGCGAGTCGTCCCCATGAAGATGCCTCCATAGACGATACTGGCAAGGCCGCCTCCGATCAGGGGGCCCACCCAGTACACCCAGTTGTACTGCAGGACCGAAGGAGCGGGCAGGGTTCATGGAGCCGCCAGAGAAGGGGCCAGCAGCCAAGATGTTGGCGCCCACAATGAAGCCAATGGCAATGGGAGCGATGGTGCCCAGGTCGCCCTTCTTTGGGTCTGCTGCGGTTGCGTAGACGGTGTAGACGAGACCGAATGTGATAACGATCTCCATCACCACGCCCTCGCCGGTGCTCATGCCCGACGCCACCGAGTGAATGGGTGTCGTCTGCATTGCAACAAACAAACAAACGCCAACCATATTGTTATCATTATCATTTACTATCCAAACTATGATGTCATAAATGATAAAATCTTTCGTGTGGCTTACCAAACCGCCAGTGGTGAACTTCAAGAGGAGGCAGGCAACGATGGAGCCGAGGAGCTGAGCGATCCAATACAAAACGCCGCGGAGGAGCGTGATGGGCCGCCTAGAGCGAGTCCGAAAGTGACAGCCGGGTTGACATGACCACCGGAAATGTTAGCGGCGATGGAGACAGCCACAAAGAGTGCGAAGGCGTGAGCCAATCCCACCCCTACCAGGCCCGCCGGATTCAGAGATGCATCCGAGGTCAGCTTATCTGCACACAGCATATTTAATCATCAGAAAATTTTCGAATTTGGGTGAGAAGAGTTCAAGAAAATAAGCGCAATACATAAGAAAACGAACCGTAAGCCATGACAGATCCGACACCAGCAAAGACGACGAGCAGAGTGGAGATAAACTCTGCAACATATGTCTTTATCGCTTCGAAGTTGAACGCATCATCAAAGCTGCCAAATGCTATTTCCACACGCCCCATCCTGCTCAACCCGAATGACCAATCTCAACTGAGACGCGGAGATTAAACAAACAATACCCACTGAATGTGTCAGTTGCTATTGATTATTGCAAAATGCAGGGCTTGTTTCCTCTTATATACCAATACAAGCGAGTCAAGTCCAAGAGTCCGGCAGTAACTAGGAATCAAGGCAGCTTGTTGCCACCACATGTCGCTGTCATGGAACAGTGCGTGAGGCGCCGTCCACGGCATGGCAGGTGACACAGTATGAATTTCATACTAGGTAAATTTCTGATTATCGGATCGCAGGACGATAATGCTCCATATCACGCACCACTCGCCTGGAATCTATAAGAAGCTAAACAGAATATTCGATAATGCTCCAGTTATTCCGCTGATCCGAGGAATAACTAAAACAACTTGGTTGGTGGGTCTCTAGACATGATTGGCCACCTACACCAAACTCCGGACCTGGCCGCCCTGACCGTCCACCATTATCAGAACTCCTAGAAAATTCAAATACAACAACATTAATAAAAGAGTGCCCTGTGTATATAAACAATTAATGTTTAAGCTCTCTTACCGCTACAAGTAGTGTGTGTCTATAGGGTAATGTTTAAGCAGAATTATAGGGTAATGTTTAAGGAGAATCGTTAGCTGTCGCTTAACAATGCCACGTGGTGGGTGAATTCTTGAATTCTTTGTCTATTGGAGTAAATTTTATGTGAGATTTTTTAGTGTCCAATTTTGTTTTGTGTTATTTAAATTAATGTTTTAATTGTACATATGGCTTTAGTACAGTTAAAAATTTTGAACAAAATTTATCAATTTATATATGGTATCAAGGCAAATTAAATTAGAAAGAAAAAAAAAAAGAAAAAAAACCTTTCCAAAAAATCATACTTAAAAATCACTCACTGCTCCCCTAGAGATTCTAGGCTACGCACATATGGAGATAGAATAATGTTGATTAATATGATTAGAAATAACGTGGGTGGTGGGTTTGCCCGTAGGCGTGATTGGGGCACTTAACGAACGACCTGCCATCCACCATTATTATAAAACTAGCAATTGCACCAGGGGTGCAAGGGAACGCCGGAAGGAGGAGACCTGAATCATTTTGTGGTACATGTTAGGGAACATGATGAATGTGAATGTATGAGGGGTAAAATCTGGCATTGATTGATTACATGAATATTTAGATTTAAAACTACGAAAATAAAAGATGTTGTTTGCTCAAGTTGGAGGTGGAGAGGAGGTAGGTAATTTCATCTCGATGAGTTACATTTAATGATTTTGTGGTTATTATGTTAAATCATTATGTGTTAATAATAGTAGAAGTAAGTTAGTGATATTTGCACGAATGTAATTTAAATTACAAGCAAAATAAATGAAAATGAAGAATAGGTTTGGTTGTGAATATCCTTTGAATATCCTTTGAATAATTCACCGAGGCTATCTCCCTCTTTTACAAAGTGCTCAAATATTAATAGAAATCCTCTGCCTGTAAATTGTATGAAAAGGCTATTTCGTCTCATTATATTTTGATGTTTGAACTTGTTAGACCATAACCCCAAGCAATAACAAGTATACGGCCTCCCGAAAGGCTAACGACGAACTTTAGTTTAATAAGCATTGACCAAACCTTAGATTTAAAACCCCAAGTCTTATCATGTCATTAGATCATTAATATGAGATCACTACATACGTTAATTTTATTACCGTGGACATCAATCGACGATACCATAGACACTTTCACATATTCATTGAAACACCGTTATGCATGAATGTCGTAAAGAGGCTGTAGATGTATTTGAAAGTCTTAGTAGTAGGCAGTTTAACATAGTGGTAGAAGCAAAATGACTGAGAGTGGTATTGTTAAATGTAGAAAAGAATTGATTTGGAAGAAAAAGGAGGAGCAAGTGATAGCATAGCACATTGAGGGGGTATTTTTGTGCATCGTATAGATTTTTGCGAAGGCATCATTGACTTGACTTGAAGTAATGTAATGGTAAAAAGGTTTTACATGTTATTAACACTCGAAGTAGTAGGTAGTTTTACATCATGGTACAAGAAAAAACAGTAAGAGTGATATTGTTAAATATAGAAGAAAATTGCTTTGGAACAGAAAGGAGGAACAAGTGTTAGCATAGTAGAATGATCATGCATGAAAGGTGTTTGGTTGCAATCTAGTCGTAAATACAGGGGGTTGCCTGACAGCAACAGCACCAATTGACGTCTAAACCCGAGACGCGACTAAGATAGTATGCTCGAAGTTGCCTTTGTGCATCTCTTTCATGCACATGAATGAGGCGACGAATGAATATTTTGATCTTATGGAGTAGTTGCAATGTTGGGCGCAAACGGAATAGTGGTAGAGTAGGTGGAACTAAGAAGCGTTGGTGTAGAATGAGGAGTGCATTCTCCTGTTGAGTGATTTCTTCATAGAATTTGTTGAGCTGAGAAAGGTACCTGCGATCCATAGTTGCTGCAAGGGAAGGAAAAGCATATAAGTGAACATGTAAAAATTTGACAGTAATAATGAAAATCATAATAAGAAACAAATAGTAGGAACAAATATGAGTTGAAATGATATTGGAAAGTGAAGATGTAAATGAAGCAGGAAATTTGCAAGGTCTTATTATGAGGAACAAGAAGAAAGAAGTAAAAGTGGAATGCAAGTGAATAGAAGGTACCAATAATAGGAGTTTTCCAAGGAGTGTGAATAATAGATTTGGATGCAAGGTGTGCCTCTTCTTGTTTCCTGCGCATGACGTAAGGGTTGTCCTGCATACGTGAATAGCGTGAGTAGGAGAAGGCAGGGGAGATGCAGAGATCATTCAGCGAGCGAACTCTTGAAATAGCTGTGAAAGTGAGCCCTTGCCGATTAATGTTGCCGATGTTGATTGTTGCTTTATCTAGTGTCATGCCTTGCGATTTATGGATTGTTAAGCCCCATGCCATTCCGAGAGGGATTTGTGTTCGCGAACCCCTTGTGATGGGGGGGATTGGCACAAATGTAGGATTCGAAGGATCCCATGGTGGACCAGTGTAGTGAGGGAAGGCAACTACAACAAAGGATGGTAGTTCTAGTGGTGTACAACTTGGTGTATATAAGATTGCACGAACAATTCCGAGCAAACCGTTGATAAGACCAGCGCCAACCCACAGATTGCTTCTGAGAATAACACGTTGGTCAATGCAAAGGAGTATTTTCTTTGATAATTGATCATTTTTTGGTTGACTAGTTTCTAGTTGCCTCTTTTCGGCAGCATAACAATGTGCAACTAGCTGATTTAATAATTTTAACATTGATTTATTGTGCAACTCAATAACGTCATTTGTTGAATAAAGATGCATTGAAGTGGAGAAAGATTGGACTTCAGCTTCAGGAAGATTTGTTTTTGAACGTGTCATAAGAAGATTCCAATCAACAACAGTGGGTGTTGCATTGCGAAGGTTGGAGAGAAGTTCGCGGAAGGAAATTTGTGTAGGACTTGTTCCTTGTTGCCAAAAGACTATTGCAAGCGTAACCACAGTAGTGAAGCTTTGCCAAAGTGCAGTCCCATGAGAATTGCCTACATACATTGGCGTGTCTTTTACAGGTGGTAGTTGGCCAAGGTCACCCACAAAGATTATAGAGCGTCCACCAAATGGGTTGTTTTTATTTGATGGGAATGCCTCGCGCAAGCGATCATCAATTTGAGAAAGCAATTTAGGACCAATGAAGCTCATTTCGTCAATTAGAATGTAATGAATATGTTGAAGTTGTTCTTGAAGGTTTAGGAGGGATTGACCCTCTAAAGGCTCCATACAGGATATAGGGATGCGAAGAGCAGAGTGGATCGTCAAAGCATTAATGTGGAATGCTGCAACACCGGTAGGAGAAAGTAGTAGCAGGGGGCATTTTTGCATGGTGGAGCTTTCAAGGAATGCATTTTTTAAGAACTCAATTAGGAACGACTTGCCGGTACCAGCAGTGCCTTGGATTATCATGTGTAGTGTTTTTTTGGCAATGTTGTTGCGGAAGTGCGAGAAGATAATATTGAATGCAATGGTTTGGCTTGGGGACAAGGAGGAAAGGGAATATGCAAATGGAGTTAGGAGTTGGTGGGACATTGTGGAGGAGCGGGAGGAGTTGATGAAGTGGATCGCGGTTTCTTGTAAGTGTGGAGGGATTTTAGAGTGGCCCCAATTATGGTTTGTGTCAAACTCACGATGGCCAAGCATTTCAAGCTCATCAAGGAGGAGGTTGTTACCTGGGTGGAGTTGAGAGAGAAATTGCCATTCATGCATGTCAAGTGTGGGGTCATGGGGAGGGTTGTTTGGGGATGAACAGATAGAGTCAGAAAGGTCCGGGGTGGATGGTTTGCGATAAACATGCCAAGGTTGATATGTGTGTCTAATTTCTTCCCAGTGTGCAACAATTCTTGCATCGGATATGCCAATATCATTAGGGAGGCTACGAAAAGGGAAGTATAAAAGGAGTTCGCTCCAGCAGAAGTCTACATAGGATGGTGATTCTTTCAATGGAATGGAGGTGTAACGAGGAAGAACGCGGACAACCATGGGAGGGAATATTTGTTTCCATGGTGATGTTTTTCGGCGGGTGGAGAAGGACCAGGAGCGTGCAACTTCAATAAGAGACAAACTTTCAAGTGCAGCTGGTCTTTGCATGTAGGAGGCAATGAAAGGTGTTGATGGAGGATGACCATCTAAATCATGCAATACACGTTTGAAGACTTTTTTTTTACATTGAGGGAGAAAAAAGAACGACTACACTTTGTTAGTGGGAGTTTTTGTAGCATGTGGCAGGTTTCTTGTGCACCGATGTCTCGATCAACAACAATTTCGGTGAGGACTTTGCGGACGATAGTGATAAGGAGCATCTGGGGGGGAGGATTGTGAGAGGTGTGAGAGAATTTGGTAGTAGCTTTCAGACTTTGCCTCTGATTTTGCTGCATACTTCGAAATGTAGTTCAACACAGCATGGCGTGATAGAACTGGTTGAAAATCAATGTTGGCCCTCCATATTGCAAGTAGTTGAGCATTGTGCACGTTGAGTTTGTCATCATTTCTAGCAGGGAAGTATACCTTTTTGCTAGCACCATCAATGTGAAGAGATGACGTGTTGCGAACCTCCCATGGGGCTCCGTAGCGGCAAGTTGATGTGTTATTTCTTTTGCGTAAACATGTAGAAGAGTGGAAATATGTGTGCCTTTGAACAGAATTGAGGACTTTTTCATAGTCTTCTAACTGATTGCCTGCAAATATTTCATGCGTGCTAAGGAGGCATGGATCTTGTAGAGATGAATGATTTATTCCAGGAGCTCGATTGTGAACCGGACGAGGATTCCAAGCAGTGCAGTACTTATCAAAATATTCAGTAGCTGTGCGGACATCTCTGGCATTGGTCCAATCCAGATTGTCCATAGCAGGTGCATTTGGAAGCCACAGAAACCCATGGATATGTGCGGAGCCGCGATGTTGCCATTCATACCTTATAAAGCAAGGGGACAGATAGTAATATTGGATGTGTGGAAGTGAAAGGAATGAAAGATAAGAGAAGGAAGGAATAGTATGCATACCTGCGCCAGTAATCCTTTACAAGGAATCCTTTAAGTAGCACCTCTTCCAGGAATATTGTGAATCTGCAATGGATATATTGAGATGCATGATGCGGGTTTCTAACAATGTTTTGGATTCTCCATCGAGTGTGCTCATTTGAATTGGATGGAGGGTTGGAAGGCATCAAATTATGCAAGTCAGGCCATTTTGTATCAGCTGCAGTTAGTGTGAAGAATATGGTAGGGGTACCAATTTGAGTGATCATGTCTGTTAGTTCTCCTCTAGCCCTGGTCCAGAAAGAACGGGTCCCATGCAAGGATGACCCGAAACACATAATTTGGTCTGGAATGGTGGAAGGGGGCGTTTGTTGGAGTAGGTGGCGAAGGTCGGCGACTGTTGCTAGTAGGGTGTTTGAAAGGTCCCTTTTAATGAAGACAGAGGCAGTTGCTTGGCTGCGATGGCGCATGATGAGGTTGTACAAGTAATATCAGAAGCGAGGATGTTGTGCAAAACAATTGTCATTGTAGCGCATTAGATGCATAGCGTATTCTTGCATGTCCACTTTTGCAATTCTTGGTTGGTTAATCATGGGAGATCCTTTGGGGAAGAGGGTGGGGAAGGCCATGGAGAATAGGCCCTCTGTGTTGTATTCATTGATTGGGGAAGGGCCAATGGTCGGCCATTGAAGTGAATGGGTGGTTGTTGAATTGGAGGAATCTATGTAGGCACGTATTTCATCAAGTTCAGAATGACAATTTGGTAGAGTTGAAACAAAGGAGGATGGGTGGAGGTCAGACGGGCATGAGTGGGGAAGTTCAAAAATAGGAATTTCTGGAATGGCTTCATGGAGTGCGATGGAAGATGTGTTGATATGGTGTAGCATGTTGGAAATGTTGGTAGGTGGAATAGGAAAAGCATTGAGGGCAAGTTGGTTAATATGGACATCTTTGTAGTATGGGTCATTTTGTAGTTTGAATTGCAAAGCTGCATGGACATGTGTTCGACTAACAAAAAATTCATAGTTTTTTTCATCATGGCTAGTTTTGTTTACCACAAGGATGTCTAGTTCTGACAACATGCGAGGAAGAGAGGTGACGATATTTGTGATATCTTGTGGAAAACTAATAGTATGACCTGAATATTTCAATTGGCCACCACGTGCATGGGTGACCTGAAGAACGGGATTGACACGAGCAATAAGCATCTCTTCAACTTGAGTTAGGCAGGATAGGACATGTGGTTGGATACCTGGGTCCATGTTATTTGTAGGGGAGAAACGATGTGTTGATCGTTCGGCAACACAACGGGTACAACAAATTATTCCATGACTTGTTTTTGTTTTCATGGATGGGTAAGCTTCATGACAAATTGAGCAAACTTGGATGGGACAAAGTGCATCGATCCTTTGACGGAACCGAAAATGTGCATGTTGCAGAAGGATGGGGAGAAATTGTTGGGCAGGTGGAAGGGGAAGTTGGGAAGTTTGGGTGGGATGTATGGGGAGGAAAGAATTTTGTGAAGCAATAGGAGTATTGTTGGCCTGAGAGCGAAGGTTTGTTCGACGATTTAAAGAGAGGAGGCGACGGCATGCATTGATGATGTCTTTATTAAGTGCGTAGTAGCGTCGTTGTTGTTCCCTTTCCACATTGTTTTCTAGTGGGGTTGGCATAGCTGTTGCAAGTAAGGAAGCGTCTGTTAAATGCATGAAGTATATTGCGAGTGATTATTAAAGCGAAAATGTATTTAGTATGGGTTGGTTGGAAATGTGTGTTGCATATTTCAAATTGAGAAAGCATTTATTTTGAAATCAACCACATGTTGCATCTATTGGCTAGAGTAAAGTGAAGACATATTTTGTATTTTACAAAAAGAGAAGAAGCAATTTATGTATTATTTTTATAGTAAGCATAGCATATTCATCTGTACATTTAGAAACTGTGTGTGTTGCAAATAAGATCAAACAATGAAGGAGGAAAGGCAAAACTATGTGACCAAATGTTCATATATTACAAAGATCCATTAAAGCATAATGGAATGACATATATACAAAACGTCATGAAGAAAGGAGTGGGTGATGAAGCGTTTAGGAGAAGTAGTAGAAAGTAGAAGGGCAATGGAAATATATACTTACGATTACAAAACATGTCTGGAAAATGGATGAGGAATGGAAATCAAGGTTTAAGAAGCTGAAAGGGGAACAATGGGAAGGAAATGAAAATGTGTAGCGGATGGTGGACATGTTAGGAGGAAGCTATTATGGGGAGAGTATGTATTTAATGAGAGGTGGGGGAGAGATGAGTCAGAGCAAGAAAGAAACGGTTAGATTTTGTATTAGAATGGGTTGGTGGGGGGAGGACTTGATTGCAGGGCCCTTAGAAGGGTAGTCGATGCCTCAGCGTACGCAAGTTCTTCTGCGTGCATAAGAGTTGGGCTTAGTCTTTCAACACCGTTGAATATATCCCTCTTTAAAGATAGTGTGAAGAGGAAATGGTGTCCTTTGATTTTGTTGTATATGTCGATAACACTTTCAGGATCAATTGAGAGGAGGCAGAGGTCCTTTGCGGAGATGCCAAGAAGGGCAGTTGCGGCTTCGTCGAAAGCAACAACATTGTCAAGGTGGCCAGTGTGGTCTTGCAATTGGAGTCGAAGAATGTAGCGATAGTCGCACTCATTGAACGAGCCGTCACATTTCGAGCATCGGTAGGTGTTGTCATTTTGTCGTAGAGCCTTTCTCATGCATTGGATCCCATCATTGATAAGGGGACATGCGAGGAAGTAGAAATCATCCATGTTAATAGAGATAGCAGTAGCATGAAGCGAAATCCATGGAATATTTTTGTCAGGCTGCATTGCCAAAATGTCGGAAATTGTTTTCGAACTTAAAGGCCTCTTGTTTGTACTTTTGTATTTGCAGCTGAGCGACGGCGAGGGTGCTTTATTTCCTTCTCCGTCATACCATTCTTTCAGTTGTTGTGCTTCAGGGAGATCTGGATTTAGAAGCAGTGAAGTAGTTGGGATTGTGCTGATAGTTTGGCCGTTGAACTCGACAATCCTACCCCCTTTAATTGCAAGTACAGAAATCTCACGAGCCATGCGCATTTCGGAGAGTGCACAACCTTCAGCATGGCAGTGTTCGCCCCACAAAGTGACATCAATGCTGCTCCCAGACATATCACAAAGAGTGATATTTTTCTTGGGAGTCTCAGATCCATCGCGTTTGCGAATGATAGACGAAGGAGAGAGGGAGGCGACATTACCTATGACATCAACGATTGAATTAGGAGGTGAATTTTTGAGGGAACTTATGGGCACAAATTGATAGGTATGGGAAGGAATTGTAAGGTCATCAGCGAAGACCTGTGACACTATTGATGAAGAGAAGAGGAGGATTTCAAATGGTCGTTTGAGATGGTTATATGAAGGGTTGGGGATATTTATGGTCCCATTTGCAACATTGTAAATGTGGCCAATTTTAATGAGACCATGAAGGGATTCTGCCAAATCATTGAAGGCAGAGACATGGATTTGATCGCTGTCGCGATCGACAAGGTCAAACCCCAGCGATTTTCTAGTGCCCCGTGCATTGCTAAATTCACGAAGGGGTGTCCTTGAAAGGACTCTGCCTTGGATGGACCAAGATTTTCGAGTAGGGGAGAGTGCTTTAAAAGGGAGAACAGTTGTAGATGATAGGGTGGAGTTTTCGGAGGACACGGAGTGAATGTCAAGGGAGGGAGGCGAGGAAAAGGGAGACGAAGAAGAGGAGGCCGAGGTGGCTTGGTTGATTTGTTCAGTAGAGAGAATAATAGGGGCTGGGTCACCAACCAATGGTGCATCACGTTGCAGTATGTCAAGATCGATGAGACAAAGTGACCTGCAAGAATGAGATATTTATTAGCAAAGAGGGGAAGTAAAATGTTAGGAATGAGAATTGAGATAAACAAGGGACATAAGAGGAGAATCATTAAAGGGGAGGAAGCAGAGAGGTGACATCTATGTAGCTTACATGGAATGATGTGCATATGTGCATGAGCTTTTCCTGAGGCGAATTATCGAGCCTATTCACAACTCCTCATTTTGTGCAAACTCTGTATGTGAAGAGGGAAGTAGAACGACGTGCTTGTGAGCACCATCGGACAACGATATGCGGTAGCGAGGCATTGTAGCTCGAGCAGAAGGTATCTGTTCGATTGCAATGATTTGCATGGTTGGTTGTAGGTCGATACCACCAGCAAGGAGCGACGAGAGCCCATTGCGGGTCAAGGATGCTTCCATGACGATGCAACTGGTTTTGTAAAATGAGGTGTTGCTAGCGAATATAAATATGAAGGTAAAGAAACTTAAGAAGAGGATGTGTACATAAGGGAACGAAAAATTATAAGTTTGCAATTTAAGAGAGTTGAAGCAAAAAAACAAGAATTGACAACATTCATAAAAACTTTCTATTAAATTTTTTAGGTGGTCACCTTAAAGCACAAATCCATTGTGCCTTGAATGCCGCAATATAACGAAACATCTTATACAATGATAAATATATAGTCCTTGGAATGATTAAAATATTTATGCCTTCTATAAATAACAAGAATTTAATAACTTTCATGTCTTAATGATCACAAATTTCATTTCTATAAAAGAAGAAAAGTTGTCTAAAATACAAATAATGCAAAATTCATGTTCAAAATTAGTGGTTGGTGGTTGAAAATTAATATTTGTGTTTCTTAATTGAAATTTAACTAAATAGTTCAATGATATAGTTGAAGATAATAAATCATAGATTATGGCGTCTAAATTTTCTAAGATGTATTGAAACTAATTACGTTAAATAAAGTTGTACAACATTAACATTATTTGCAAATAATATTTATTAAGATAAATTGTGAATATATCTCCATTGTTAATAATTTAATTTTAAATTTTCTAAACCGGTTATCTGCATTTCTGTTTAGTATCATAGTCAAACAGCAGAAGCGAAGGACTATAACAAGAGAAACGAAAGGCAATATATAGCAATAACAAATCATTACTATTAATATTTAGTTAAATCTCCTCTTGAAGTTATCTTATATGTAGATCATAATATCATTACGATTACCTGCAAAATTTTCCTCTCTGTTAGCACAATTGTTGCATAAAAATCGAAGATTGAAATGACTTGTAAATGGAAATAATTGAGATCACCCATTTAAAATATATTTGCAAATAAGAAAACATTAAAAATATCTTTGCAATTAAGAAAACATAATATTGCAAGAATTTTCGCAAGGCAGAGATCAAAATTAGATTTCGTAATTCTTAATGCCGTTGCATTAAAGAGTCCAAGATTTGGTTCAAAATTAGGTTACTGTGACTGTCACATTAATCATATACGGGGAACAATTTTGGGTCGAAAAAAACTCATATATGTATTGATTTAATTTCTTTAAACATATGCTATGGATGATGCTATGCAGCCCACCCATTTTTGCATGAAATGTTGACCATATTTTTTTTATGAATAAAGTTTTAAAGAAGCAGTGTTTTAGCCTAAAAGAAATATGTTAAAAACTTATGCATGAGTAAAATTACTGCACAGCATAATATAACATCATTGTATTTGCAGTGATAACATTTAAATCTATTGTGAGCTTTCATGGGGCTCCCCATTAATGCCCATATATGCTTTCTAGCATAAATGTTCCAATGGGTTAATGGCTTATATTCTTCACAACTTCCATAGATTTCTATGCACAGTTGTGATCATACCCAATGTTCCATGTCATATCTTTTCCGTCAAGATACCCATAAATGTGTTGGGTTCCTGCTACTAATTAAGTTCCCTTCCTCTTTGCCATTATTTTTTGTACAGTAAATGACAGCAACAAAATTGAATTCGGGCCTCCTAAGGAGAGCTGGTCCACTATTGTAGCTCTGTCAACATTTTCACTCAATTAACTCAGTTCATCTCCACATGGTCTTCCACAAATTTCTTGTAATTTTATTTATCAATTTCCAAGAAATTGACAAATAACTATATTCAGTAAACTTTAGAAATTTAAATGTATCCCTAACTTTAATTCTGTCGTCGAACCTTATACTAAGGTTTTCACCCTTCATAATCTTATTTTTATAAACCGACGACTTATAAATATACAACTTTAGTCCCTCAGGCCCACCATACAGTCGACGGGATTCAACATGATTCGACGTCCATACCTTAAGTTATCTCTCGTGCACCTTTACGCATGACCACCATTCGATGGCCACCCTCCAGGTCGGACGACGTGTATCAATATCGTGCGGAGTCCTCGGTCGAAGGTTAACGCGCGATGAGGGCGGTTTTTTGGAACCCCGCCTTATGCGACATGTCAGCCAGTCTATGGAATCACTCCAAATTCTTGAATACCGCTCGTCCCACAAAATCGGTGCGATCAAACCCGCTTCCAGCCTTCGAACATTGATTGACCGCGGTTAAGGCCTTCCTTCCTACGCTCACCTGTTTACTGACTCAGGGTCAGACCTCGATTCAGGATTCAATTAACAACAAAATAGTCTATTTCCCTTATAAGCAGAGTCTTCACTACCTCGGAACAGAGTTCGACGACCATAACTATACACAGACCCCTTCCACGAGTGGAAATGATTTCAACAGAGCTTGTTCGAACAATTCAAGAGAAAATAATTGACAGAGAGATGCGAAGATTATACAATGACTCTATTAAAAAATTATACACAGACCAATGTTCAGTCGCCTCACAATTAAACAAATTCCCTCAAAAATATCAATTCATGACAACTTGAAAATCAACGAGCACTGAAATTTATTGAACCGGAAGCAATTTCTTAACACCCAGATTTTATTGCAGAAATCTCCTCCTCTCAATACATCCGGGGAATAAAATTTATATGCATTACAATGTGTCTCATCGGTTCCTCGGTGAGGACCGTTTATCTTCTAACAAAACTTAATCATACTATTTGAATAACTGAACATGACAAATAGATTGAACTATACTATTCGACTTCTACTAACTCTAACTGATCTAATGCAACAAGCAGCTAAGGTATTGACACCTTTCTGTTACAAATTCGAATGATTTTGAACCCTCCTAGCCACAACATGTGGACAAAACCTCCTACATTGCTGGCTAGTGTCTAATGCCCCTGCATCACACTCCTGAGGGAAATTTTCTTCATGGACTCCTGTCCATGAGCTCTTCCACTGATCTGCCCATCTTCCATAACATTCCTTCAGTCATCCAAGTGGCATCTTCCTCTAGTTGGTCCTTCCACTTGATCAAGTACTGAAAGTACTCTTGTCCTCTGGTCTTCTTGAACACTCTTTTGTCCAATATCTTCTCTGGTTGCAATGGTTGTGCTGGGGGTTACTGCTTTTCCCACTCAATCTGTTCCTTTTCTGCTGGTCCCTCTTCTGCACCATCATCTTCATACTTGTACAAATCTACAACATTAAAAATGGGAGATATTCGAACATCAGGAGGCAATTCAATCTCATAAGCATTTGTAGAAAACTTTCTAAGTATCTTGCATGGCCCAATCTTTTTGAACTTCAGTTTGTTGTACTGCTTCTTTGGGAATCTCTCCTTTCTCAAGTGTGCCAAAACCAGATCTCCTACTTCAAAATGGACTTCTTTTCTTCTCAAGTCTGCTTTGCCTTTGTATTTGATGTTGCTGCCTTGTAGCTGTTGTTTCAATTGTTCATGTATGGCTTGGATCTCTAAAGCAAATTCCTCACCATCAACGCTCCTTAGTTCTGCCTTTCCCAGATTTCTTAACTCTGATATTCCTCTGGGGTGAATTCCATAAACAATATGGAATGGACTCTGCCCTGTGCTCCTGTTTGGTGAGTCATTATATGCATATTCTGTCTGGGGAAAAATATGGTCCCACTGCTTTGGATGCTCTCCTACAAGACTTCTCAACAAATTCCCCAGACTCCTATTCACCACCTCAGTTTGTCCATCAGTCTGAGGATGATAAGCTGAGCTGAAACTCAGTTTGGTACCAAGTTTCTTCCACAATGTCCTCCAAAAATGGCCCACAAATCTAGTGTCTCTATCTGAAACAATACTCTTGGGCAACCCATGCAACCTAACAACTTCTTTGAAAAACAAGTTAGCAACATCGGTGGCATCACTAGTTTTATAACATGGAATAAAATGTGCCATTTTGTAGAATTTTTCCACTACAACAAAGACTGCATCATTCCCTCTCTGCATCTTGGGCAATCCCAGAACAAAATCCATACTCACCATGTCCCAAGGCCTGTCTGGAATAGGCAAGGGAGTGTACAATCCTACATTCTGGCTCCTTCCTTTGGCATATTGATAGATTTTGAAAATTTTCACAAAATTTTCCACTTTTTCTCTCATCTTGGGCCAATAATAGAAGTGACTCAGCTGCTCATAAGTTTTTTCAGTACCAAAGTGTCCAGCAAGTCCGCCACTATGCTTCTCCTTGATCAAATTTTCTCTCATGGAACATTTTGGTACACACAGTTGGTTTCTTCTGAATAGTAAGTCCTCCTGCAAGAAATAATCTAGCCACTGGCTTCTATCTGTTAGAACAGGATTACAACATGCCTCAAATGCTTCCTTAAAATCTGAATTTGTTTTATACAATTCTTTGAGAAAATCAAATCCTACAACTTCAAAATTGGTTTCTTGAACAAGCATGTGCCTCCTACTCAAAGCATCATCTACTTTATTTTCTTGGCCACTTATATGTTTCAAAACAAAGTTAAAACCTTGGAGATACTCAACCCATTTGGCATGCTTATGATTCAACTTGGGCTGCTGTACAATGTACTGCAAAGCATGATTATCATAATATAATACAAATTATTTGGACATCAAATAATGCCTCCACTTTTTCAATTCCTGAACAACTGCATAGAATTCCTTCTCATAAGAGGAATACTTCCTTCTGGTGTCATTCAGCTTTTCACTGAAATAGGCTATAGGCCTATCATCCTGACTCAACACAGCTCCAATGGCTTCTCCACTGGCATCACACTTCACTTGAAATGGTTTAGCAAAATCAGGCAAAATCAAAACAGGATTTTCAGTTATCTTTTGCTTCAAAAGTTTAAAGCTTCTTTCTGCTTCAGCAGTCCATTTAAATTGTTTTTTGCTCTTTTTTATTGTCTTAATGATGGGTGCATTAATCTTACTAAAATTTCTTATAAATTTCCTGTAAAAACTGGCAAGCTCGTGGAAACTTCTTACCTCAAAAACATTTCTGGGTGAAGGCCACTCCAAAATTGCCTTAACCTCTTCCGGGTCCATCTTCAATCCTTCTGCAGAAATAACAAAGCCCAAATACACCAACTCTTCCTTCATGAATGAGCATTTCTTTAAGATTATCAGCAGTTTCTCTTGGTGCAGCTTCTTCAAGACATAATTAAGATGCCTTAAATGTTCTTCTTTAGTTTTGTTGAAAATTAATATATCATCCAGATACACTATCACAAATTTACCAATAAATTCTTTCAATACTTCATTCATAAGTCTCATGAAAGTGATAGGTGCATTTGACAACCCAAAAGGCATTACCATCCATTCATACAGTCCTTCATTCGTTTTAAAGGCACTTTTCCACTCATCACCCTCTCTTATTCTAATCTGATGATATCCACTTTTTAAATCTATCTTTGAAAAATATTTAGCACCACTCAAACAATCCATTAAATCTTCAACTCTGGGAAAAGGGAATTTGTACCTAATTGTTATCTTATTGATTTCTCTGGAATCAGTACACATCCTCCACCCTCTGTCCTTTTTTGGGCTCAATACTATTGGTACTGCACATGGACTCAAAATTTCTTTGATCAGTCCCTTGTCCATCAATTCCTGTACTTGTCTCCTGATTTCCTCATTTTTGTGGGAGTCATTCTGTGGGCTGCCTTATTTGGCAGATTTGAACCAGGGATAAAATCTATCTGATGGTTGATCTTCCTCACAGGTGGTAGCTCATTAGTTAAATCATCCACAACAATGTCACAATAACTGTCTAACATCTCTTGGATTTCTATTGGCAAATCAGAAATATTAGTAGAAGTAAGAACTACCTTAGGCTTACAAACTAAAGCAAAGCTTACCTCTTCTTCTTCAATATACTGTAGATATTCCTTCCCGCTCAGAAACAAGGCCTTTGGATCAACCACTCCTTCTTCCATGGGTATCAATGTATGATGTACCTCGTCCTTGAAGAACTTGTAAGTGTTCTTCTTGCCATCATGCACTGCTACTTTGTCGAACTACCAAGGTCTACCCAGCAGTATATGACACACATCCATGGGCATCACATCACACAGGACTTTGTCTTTGTATTTTCCCATTTGCAGCTCTATCTCAAACTATTCTTTTACAATCAACTGGCGCCATTTATGCAGCCAGGACACTTTGTAGGGAGTTGGATGCTCCCTTGTCTTCATCTTCAACTTCTCTATCACCTCGGTGGAAACTAGATTGTCTGTGCTGCTACTATCAATGACTAGCTGACAACACTTCCCCTGGAATTTGCATATGCTTCTAAACAAAGTCTTCCTTTGTGCAAGCTCAGTGACCTCTTTGGATTGTTTCAACAGGACCTTATTAACCACCAGGGACTCTCCCCTCTCTGGTAGAATTTCTTCTTCAATTTCTGCCTCTTCTCCAGCCTGTGCAACAACAACATTTCTTGGACCAGCACCCACATTCTATGGGCACTCATAGTGCTTGTGTCCCACTTGCTGACATTTGTAGCACCTCAATTCCCTACCTTTGCCTCTGCCTCCTCTTCCTCTGTAAGAACCCCTTCTGCCTCTTGCATCACCCTCTGTAGATGCATTCTGAGGTGAGCTACTCTTGGCTCCATCTCTGGGTGTAGTAGGCTTTCCTCTACCACCCTGACTTCCCTTTCCATGGAAAGTACCTCTTCCCTTGGCAGACTGCTTCCTCAGGAGTTTCTCCTCTGCTTTCAAGGCCATCTGATAGGCCTCTTCAACTGTCTTAGGAGACAGAAGACCAATCTCATCTTGGATCTCTAGCTTGAGACCATTCACATATCTAACAGTCTTCTCTGGCGTGTCTTGAAATTGCCCAGCTCTTATACTCACTCTGTAGAATTCTTCTGTATATTCTTTTACTGTCAGCAACCTTTGTCTCAGGTTCTGCATTTTCCTAAACAATGTTAGCTGATAATCACTAGGCAATAATTTACCTTTTAACTTGGCCATCATTCTGGTCCAGCTCTTGATAGGCTGCTTTCCAACTCTCCTTCTTTCTGCTTGCACTCCATCCCACCAAAGTGCAGCATGTCCCTTCAGTTTTTTTACTGCAAACTTGACCTTCTTATCCTCGCTCATTTATTCATAGTCAAAGCACTTGTTCATTTCATTAATCCAGTTCACCAGCTCCTCTGGATTCAGTCTTCCTGCAAAACTTGACACTTCAATCTTGGGCTTAACTGCAGACCCCAGAAAATTTCTGAGGAGCCTCATGTTAGGAGGAATCTCAACAATTTCTCCAGCTTCTTCTATCTCAGGTTCACTGATATAGGGACCTAAGGCACCTGTGAAGCTTCTTCTATCTAAGGCATTTATATCTCTTTTCTTCTATTTTTGGAGCTGGTTACACAACATTTGGTATCAAATCTTTGGATTCAGCTTCTTCTATCTCAGGTGCCACATATTAAAGAGGCAATGTGCCTAGCACCGGTCTTAGCTACACCAGACTTCACAAAAACCTTTATTGTGGAATGTGATGCCTCAGGAAATGGAATTGGTGCAGTTTTAATGTAGGAAGGAAGACCCATTGCTTCAATGATATAGGGACCTAAGGCACCTGTGAAAATTCTTCTATCTAAGGCATTTATATCTCTTTTCTTCTATTTTTGGAGCTGGTTACACAACATTTGGTATCAAAGCTTTGGATTCTAGGATTTCGCTGCTCCAAATAGGTCATCGTGGTATTTTCGCTATAACTTTTTTTATACGAAGTTTCAGAAGCTGAAATTTTTATGGTGCGAAGCTGAAATCCTGAGGAAGATTGTCTAAAAATTTCAGATCTTGGTTCGCAATATTTTCGGAGATATCATCTGTGGAAGTTAGGTCCTTTTTCAAGCTCCTAAACAGGTCATCGTGGAATTTTCGCTATAAGTTTTTTTCTACGAAGGTTCAGAATCTGAAATTCATATGGTGGGAAGCTAAAATCCTGAGGAAATTCGTCAAAAAATTTCAAAGCTTGGTTCACAATATTTCTTGAGATATGATCTGTGGAAGGTAGTGCTTTTTCAGGCTCCTAAATTTCATCTCAAAGAGGTGATCGTGGGAAAAGTTCAATAACTCTCTCTTTGGGCATTGGATTTGAGTTCCGTAAAAAGTGGTTGCAAGTAAACAGACTGTAGTTTCTTGGATATCAATTTCAGAGACAAAGGATGAAACAGTGACACGTGGCAAGTCCTACAAGTTCTCTCTACTGAACCAGTCCAAAATTAGGTCATTGTGGGAGATTGGACACAACTTTGTCTTGGAGAATCAAAATTAGATCAAACCTACGGCATTTGAAAGAAGCTTCAGAGGGCTACTACAGGGCTGAATTTCAGATATTGAAGATTTTCAATTACAGAGATAATTTAATTTCAATATCGAGCTCCTCAAAGCAAGTAAAAGGTGTGTATTTTTTTTCCGAATTGCATAAGTCGTGTTTGAAGAATCAATTTGAATTGATTCCAAGGGCATATTGTAGAATAGGTATCAATATTGGATTCTAAAATGTCCCCTAAAAAGAATTCAACACCCATTAAGCCTTTAGAAGGCTCTACCATGACTCATGAAGATGAAGAATTGCAACATGATCTATCAAAATTACAAGAGCAAGTGCAACAAATTTCAGTCTCGCAAAAATCAACAAAAAATGAAATGGAAGTTTTGAAGAAAGGCGTGGAAGTGAAGATGGACAGTTTGAAGAAAGGCATGGAAGCTAAGATGGATGGCGTGGAAGGGAAGATGGACGGTTTGAAGAAAGGCGTGGAAGCTAAGATGGATGGCGTGGAAGCTAAGATGAATGGCATGGAAGCTGGCATGGAAGCTAAGATGGATGACATGAAATACAACATGGAAAACATGAAGAATGATCTAAAAACAGACATCGAAGGTTTGACAAAGTTGATACAAGAAATGTTTCCTAATGGTGAAAAGATAGTAGAAGAACCTCATGATGAGAACAAAATCAATGTTAATCTAAGAAGCTTTTAATTTTCAAGAACTTTTCTTGAAATTTTTTTCAGAAGGAAAGGAAGTTGAATTACGGGGTATTGAAGGGAAGCCGTGAAGGATAATAAGCTCTAATGTCATGACAAAGCTTCTAAAGAAAGAACAACGAGGCGTAATTGCACAATTATGCTCACTAGAAGTTCCGACATCAAAATCTTCTATTTCTGCAGATCTCCAACAAGTCTTGGACAATCATTCCAAGGTGTTTGAAACTCCCAAAGGACTCCCACCTATTCGTGATCATGATCATGCTATTCATTTGAATCCAGGAAGTGTTCCTCCAAACATCAGGCCTTATAGATATCCTTACGTCCAAAAGAGCGAAATTGAACATATGATTGCAGAAATGTTAGAGGCGGGTATAATTCAACCTAGTCAAAGTTCTTTCTCTGCTCCCGTAGTATTGGTACACAAGAAGGATGGATCATGGCGAATGTGTTTGGATTATAGGGAGCTCAATAAGCTCACCATTAAAGATAAATTTCCCATTCCTATGATTGATGAATTATTGGATGAATTACATGGAGCAATTTATTTTACCAAGTTGGATCTTCATTCATGATATCATCAAATTAGAATGAAGACTGAAGATATTCCAAAAACAGCATTTCGAACGCATGAGGGTCATTATGAATTTTTGGTCATGCCTTTTGGCCTTACCAATGCACCTTCTACATTTCAAGGGTTGATGAATTCCATTTTCAAACCCTTCCTTAGAAAATTTGTGCTAGTGTTTTTTGATGATATACTAATCTACAGAAGGTCTTGGAAGGATCGTGTTGAACATGTTGACAGGGTGCTCAAACTATTGCAGGAGAAACAATTATATGCAAAAAAATCCAAATGTTTCTTTGGAGTACAAGAGGTGGAATATCTGGGTCATATTGTATCTCACGAGGGTGTTAAAGTAGACCCTAACAAAATTAAAGCCATTAAGGAATGGAAAGTCCCCACAACCATAAAGAAGCTGCGAGGATTTCTCAGGTTAACAGGGTATTATCACAAGTTTGTTAAGAATTATGGGAGAATAGCAGCACCTCTAACAACATTATTGAAGAAAGATGCATTTTCATGGACTCCTGAAGCAACTAAGGCCTTTGAACGTCTTAAAGAGGCAATGTGCTTAGCACCGGTCTTAGCTACACCAGACTTCACAAAAACCTTTATTGTGGAATGTGATGCCTCAGGAAATGGAATTGGTGCAGTTTTAATGCAGGAAGGAAGACCCATTGCTTTTGAAAGTCATCCAATCAAGGGAAAGTATTTACAGAAACCTATTTATGAGAAGGAAATGTTAGCAATACTGCATGCACTAAAGAAATGGCGAACTTACCTAATGGGAAGACACTTCAAGGTAAAAACTGCGATAGGTTCAGCTTCTAACCATCCATCACATCATATTTAAGAGAAAATTCGAAGGTTCAAGCAGTGGAATATCACATCGAGCATCAGCAAGAAGTTCTCCAACTCTTAAAGGATAAACTGAATTTGGCACAAAATCGAATGAAACAACAGGCAGATCAACATCGTAGCGAGAGAAGTTTTGATGTAGGAGATTGGGACCTAAGGCACCTGTGAAGCTTCTTCTATCTAAGGCATTTATATCTCTTTTCAGCTTCACTGATATAGGGACCTAAGGAACTGAGATAGGTTCAGCTTCTTCTATCTCAGGTGCCACATATTAAAGAGGCAATGTGCCTAGCACCGGTCTTAGCTACGCCAGACTTCACAAAAACCTTTATTGTGGAATGTGATGCCTCAGGAAATGGAATTGGTGCAGTTTTAATGTAGGAAGGAAGACCCATTGCTTTTGAAAGTCGTCCAATCAAGGGAAAGTATTTACAGAAACCTATTTATGAGAAGGAAATGTTAGCAATAATACATGCACTAAAGAAATGGCGAACTTACCTAATGGGAAGACACTTCAAGGTAAAAACTGATCATGATAGTCTTAAACACTTTTTGGAACAAAGACTATCATCAGAAGAGCAGAAAAAATGGGTCACAAAGATGTTGGGTTATGACTTTGAAATAATCTACAAAAAGGAAAGCTTAATGTTGTTGCAGATGCACTCTCAAGAAAGAATGAAGAGGTGGAAGCATTGCTTTGTGCCATTTCTATTATCCAACCAGATTGGATAACCGAAGCAAGAGATGAATGGAAGAAGAAAAAAGATGTATGGACACTCATTCAAAAGTTGCAGCAAGATCCTAGTACATCTGATACATTTAGTTGGAAAAATGATTCCTTATGGTACAAAGATCGCTTATATCTTTGTAAGAATTCCCAACCAAAACAAAAGATTCTTCTGGAATTGCACACTTCTCCTTTAGGAGGACACTCAGGATTTTTAAAAACTTACCACAGGGTGAAGAAAGAATTTTTTTGGGATGGCCTTAAATCTGATATTCAAAAGTTTGTGGCGGAATGTTTGGTTTTCCAGCAGAATAAAGTGGAAACAATTAAGACCCCTGGACTTCTACAACCTTTATCCATTCCAAGTCAACGTTGGGAGGAGATTTCAATGGATTTTATCACAGGTTTACCTAAGTCCCAAGGAAAGAGTGTCATCATGGTGGTAGTTGATAGACTTACCAAGTATGCACACTTTTGTGCATTATCTCATCCATTTAAAGCAAGTACAGTTGCTATTACATTTATGGATAGAATTCAAAAGCTACATGGAAGCCCAAGGGTTATTGTGAGCGACAGAGATCCCATTTTTACTGGAAATTTTTGGACGGAGTTATTTTCTTGTTTGGGTACTCAATTAGCTCATAGCTCATCTTATTATCCTCAATCTGATGGTCAAACTGAGATCATAAATAAATGTTTGGAAGGATATCTTCGTTGTTTTGTATCTGATAAACAAACACAATGGGTCAAGTGGTTACCTCTTGTTGAATGGTGGTATAACACTTCCTTCCATACTGCAGCAAAAATGACCCCATTTATGGTACTTTATGGATATCATCCACCATCCATCACATCATCTTTAAGGGAAAATTCGAAGGTTCAAGCAGTGGAAGATCACATCGAGCATCAGCAAGAAGTTCTCCAACTCTTAAAGGATAAACTGAATTTGGCACAAAATCGAATGAAACAACAGGCAGATCAACATCGCAGCGAGAGAAGTTTTGATGTAGGAGATTGGGTATTTTTACGGCTACAACCATACAAACAAATGTCCTTGAAGCAAGCTAAGAAGGATAATAAATTATCGCCAAAGTACTATGGTCCTTACAAGGTGTTGCAAAAGATTGGTACTATGGCATACAAATTGGAGCTTCCTGCTTCTTCGCGAGTGCATCCAGTTTTCCATGTTTCATGCTTAAAGAAGGTTATAGGTGAAAATATTCTAGTTCAAACAATATTGCAAGAACTTGATGAGGAAGGAAAAATCATATTGGAACCTGAAGCGGTCATGGAAACAAGAACTCGACAGCTACGGAATCGATCAATTTCAGAGTATCTCATCAAGTGGAAGAACTTACCCACCGAAGATTCTACATGGGAGGATGAGAATTTTATACAGAAGCACCCGGAGCTACTCAAGCGTTGAGGACAACACTTTTTTGAAGGAGAGGGGCATGTTAGGTCCCTATATCACCAGTATAGTCCCTTATTATTGTTAGTGTAACCCCCTTATTGTTATTATTGAACCCTTGTAACCCCCATTTTGTTATTATTGTGCCCTTAAATTATTATTGTTAGGTCGGCTAGGATTACATTGTGGCCCACTAGGATTACATTATGGCCCCATGGACTCCTATATATAGAAAGGAGGTTTTGTAAATTGTATCATCCAAGAATTGTTCATTCATGTAATGTATTGGAGGTTTCCCCCTCGAAGTGGCTCATTTCTAAGGCATTTATATCTCTTTTCTTCTATTTTTGGAGCTGGTTACACAACAGGCTTTTACAGTGGTTTTTTCCGGTGTAATTTCTCTAAAATATGGTAGAAATTTATTGAAAAGAGAAGTTTGATTACTAAATTTTCACAATCGAAGTGCCCTAGGGGTTTTTGAGTGTGCTTAATCCATATATAGATTCAAAAAACCAGTTTAAATAACAAAAACCAAGATTTTACCTCAAATTTTTTCACCGAATTCCGACACCTGAAACTCCAAAAATTCGCACTAAACACAACTCCGGCATTAATGGTGTCTTTACAACAGAATTTCCTCTCATACCACGAGTACACAGAGAGGCAAACATATATAAATTTAACAGTGAACAATTTTAATAAATAATATTTATGGGCATAACAAGTTTAAAATTTCAACAATTAATAATTAATAATACCAATTATTCTTAGTGACTTAACTCTGTATTAATATATTATAATTTATATTAATTTATTAAAATAATATTTTGTAAGCAAAACATTAATATATAAGTATATTTGAAACATGAAATAAAAATTATAAATTATATTATTTTTAAAACAGTTTAGATTCAATTTAATTTTGAGATATATTTTAAACTGAAAAGAAATTTGATCAGATTGATTTTTGGTAGATCAAAAATAAAATGAATGTACGACCAGTCCAAAAAACTATAACTTATTTCATAATAAAAATATAACATATTTTTTAATTAAATTGAAAATATAAGAGGGAATAAGTACATTTAAAATAAAAATCTTGTAAAATTAAATTAAAATCTATAAAAAATATTTCCACTGATTTTTTGGGCATGTGGTATTATAAGTCATGGTATCATCCTATGACATTATAACTAAACATATTTACAAATTGAAAATATCCATAGTATAGTGGAGATGATTATCCATAGTAAAAAATCTCATTATATATAGTTTTAAATGTGTATATGTTTAAAATATATTAATTCTCTTTTAGAATTAATATTATTATAATAATAAAGTTATAATTTAGTTCATTTTTATGATTTTTTTAAAAATCTTCACAATGTGAGATGTTTTAAATGTTTTGATTCTTATTATGGATGGATCCTATTGACCTTTACCATCTATTTAACATTTTGATCACAAAGTAAAAAGGACAATTTCTTCCTTAATATAAAAATAATTTAAAATTTAACTTAAAGAACCTATATATAATCATGGCTACAATTTGAGTAGGCCTAATAGTTAATATTTTTGTTTCCTCCTAAGAGGCCTAATGTTCAAATCTAGAAGCCAGTAAAATATGCACACCTCCATAGACTCTTTACCATATGTTCCAAAACCAGTGATAAGGAAGGAAACTCTAGCCTAGGGATAATAACTTATAACTTAACAAGAGTCAAGATGTCCGAAAACCCAACACTAGGGAGGAAGCTCTAGCCTAAGGGTGGCGTGCAAAGTGGTCACCTACACTTTGAGCCTTCTCACAATTTTCTTTACTATTCAAGCTCTACCTAAAAGACACCTCCATAAACTTTAGCAATCTAATTATTTTACAAGATCCAGTCTTTTTGTCCCACAAACAAAGGAGATTGATTCACCAATTTAATATAGTATCAAATTAAAATAACTTTTTATTTTTGTAATATCTACATTAAAATAGTTTTTTTACTTTTGTAATAAAATATAAAGTTGTTATTAATACACACCAATCATTTTTATTTTTTAAAGTTTTTAAATAATAAATTAGAACCTAAACATATTTTGTAAGATTAAAAATTTACATTCTTAATTAATAAATTATTTTAATAATTATATTATTTTAATAATTATAATAAATTGAGATAATTAATAAAATTTTTGAAAAAATTATGATTTTTTTTTTTTAAATATATATTTTAAATGTATAAATATATTCAATCACATAAATTTTACAAACTACAATATCGAAATAATTTATATTTCAAGAAATCAAGAAATCTGTATAGAATCCCTAAAAAGATATATATTAAAATAGAAATAATATTATAATAAAATACACCAAAAAGAAATAAAAATTAAAAAACAGTGTAAATAATATGCAAAAAAAAATATACCAAAAGAGAAATAATATTATAATAAAATACACCAAAAAGAAATAAAAATTAAAAAGCAGTTTAAAAATAATATGCAAATTTCAATAAACAAAATTAATGGGTTCCGTAGTGGAATGTATTGACAGCGTTGTCGATAGAAATTAAAAATCAGTTTAAAATTAATATGCAAATTTGTGTAAGTTCATTGAGCAAAATTAATGGATTTTTGTAGTGGATGCATCTAACAAGAGTTGTGAATGATTTATCTAACACTATTTTCTTATAATGAATCATCAGATAATTATAATAAATTTGAGTGACTTTTTTTGATGCTATATATATTTTTTAAGCTATATTTTCATTTCATTAATGTGGTTAGGCAGTATATCTTATATTATAGTTTTTTAATGTGATTATTTCTTAGACAATAATTTCAATAATGTAATTAGACAGTATATTTCATACTAATGTGATTATTTCGTAAACTATAATTTCATTAATGTGATTGGACAATATATCTCTATCTCAAACTATAGTTTCATTAATGTGATTGCGCATGAGTATATCTGCACAATTAAATTGAAACAAATTTAAATAATAAACATACTTCCCAACCACACTAATGTAGCTATAACTTGGAAATAACAGCCGCCCTGTTACTACTCCTCGTCTCTGTCCGAGCTCCCCGATTTCCATATATTCTTTTACCATTAACGACACCAATACCAGATTATTAAACATCGCGTACTCCACGTACTTGAATTTTCAATTCATTGAAAATAACTATACACTTCACAATCTAGAATAAATGACACACTTGACTTTTCTACAGTTTGACCATTACTATAGAAACGCCACAAGTACCAAACTCGTCTAACATAATTGTTTTATTGAGAATTACTGCCCCTCCTTTGCCTGTGTTGCTTACATGCGAAATGATACAGAACAGAGAATTGGAGAGAGGAAAACCATCTGCTGCAGAAGCAGTTCTGTATATTGAAACACATTCGATTGGTCGAAACAAAATGACAGAAAAATAAACAATTCAAGTCCACGAACTGTCGTAAATTTTAAAGTTCAGGACCAAATCTGCAGATTGATACGAGTATGAACTCTTCGTCTTCCTCTGCTCCCTTCTCATCTCAGAATTCGGAAACGGGGAGGGGCACGTGGCCGACGCGTGAGTCTTCGTTGATGAAGATGCCTGCATAGACGAGACCGGCAAGGCCGCCTCCGATCAGGGGTCCCACCCAGTACACCCAGTTGTTGGTGAAGTCTAAGCTTGCAACGGCAGGGCCGAAGGAGCGGGCGGGGTTGCTGGAGCCGCCGGAGAAGGGGCCGGCGGCCAGGATGTTGGCGCCCACGATGAAGCCGATGGCGATGGGAGCGATGGTGCCCAGGTCACCCTTCTTGGGGTCGGCTGCGGTGGCGTAGACGGTGTATACGAGACCAAATGTGATAACGATCTCGAACACCACGGCTTCAATGGAGCTTACGCCTGGAGCAACGGCGTGAGGGGGTATGCTCTGCTTTGCAAACAACAAACGTCAACATCATTATTAGTGTGAGGGGGTGTGCTCTGCTTTGCAAACAAGAAACGTCAACATCATTACTAGTGGAAGGGAGTGTGCTCTCCTTTGCAAAACAAGAAACGTCAACATCATTATTGGTTTGAGGGGTGTGCTCTAGTTGGCAAAACAAGAAACGTCAACATCGTTACATCATTATTTCTTGTGTTGCTTAGTATCGAACTTTTATATGGCATAACATCTCTTCTGTGGCTTACCAAACCGCCGGTGGTGAACTTCAAAAGGAAGGAGGCAACGATCGCGCCGAGGAGCTGAGCGATCCAGTAGAGAAGGCCGCGGAGGAGCGTGATTTGGCCGCCTAGGGTGAGCCCGAAAGTGACCGCCGGGTTGACATGACCACCGGAAATGTTAGCTGAGATGGAGACCGCCACAAAGAGCGCGAGGCCGTGAGCCAAGGCCACCCCGACAAGCCCCGCCGGGTTCAGAGATGCATCCGAAGTCAGCTTATCTGCATTCATGTAATCATCATCCCACCATCACAAGTTACAGTAAAACATTATCTGTGTCCCACAGTAGTTGGTTAATCTGCAAAAACACTCTAAAAAACACTAGGATAAATAAATCCTTCTAGAAAACTAATATAAAAGCGCATTAAACAATAGAACGAACCATAGGCCACGACAGATCCGACACCGGCAAAGACGAAGAGCAGAGTGGAAATAAACTCTGCAAGATATGCCCTCAACGCTTCAAGCTTGAACGCATCATCGAAGGTGCCAAATGCTATCCTTATGCGGCCCATCCTGCTGAACCCGAAATACCACTTCCAAACAAAACCCTAAAGATTACAAAACAAAACCAAACAATGCCCGCTGAATTTCGCACTCGCTATTGATTATAGCGAGGTCTGGCTGGTTTCCTCTTATATACCAAAATCCTTGCGAGCAGGTCCAAAAACCCGCCTAGAACTAAGAATAAAGCTCGCTTACTGCCACCACACGTCGCTGTTGTGAATAATGCCACGAGGCACTTTCCATGGTATGGCAGGTGACGGATCACTATGAAATGTACCTCTGCGAATTTCTTATTATGGAATGATGATAATGCTTGCGATCACGCACCAGTCGCCTGGAATCTCTGACAGGCCAAATAGATTATTGATGACTAACACCTCTATCATTAAACTTCACTACTGCCAAGTGCATTGCCTTCGAGCATATCAGAAAAGAGTTAAACGCCATTGGTTGGTCTTTGCGTAGACGTTATTGGCCAACTAAGAAGTGACTTGGCCGCTCCTCATTATTATATAACATGGTAATAAAAAAAATCATTATTATCTAACAATGGTAATCCAAAATAATCAAACTCACCAACTGAGTTGGAATTTCAAAACAGTCACCCGCTAAATTGTAGGGTTTTCACTTTTTTTACAAGTCTTTACTATTTGAAGGAAGGACTTTGACATTTTGTAAATCTCAATTTTCCTATTAAATTCCATCTATGCTCACCAATACTTATGACGTGTAATAGAGTTGTTAGTTGGCTTTTGTTGGTGTTTAACATATATGCATGTCATATTGAGGAGCTTTATGGTTCAGTTAGAAGAACTTCCCTTATACCCTTAAGCTTAATGCAACTATTCATAATCACACTAGATCAAATAATCAAGTTTTGAACCTAGGTAGGGCTCTAATATTGGTCAATAAATACTAGATTGGTCAACAAACAACCTTTAGACCTAGCCCAAGGACATCATATTCAAATTTTCATTAAAAAATGTGTTCAAATTTTATGGGGAGCATTGAGAGTAAAAACAATTGTAGGTATTCAATATTAAGAATAACTTTGATTTAAGTAAGAGAACGATTTATCATCAATTAAAAAAAACAAATTTTTTTTTTAATGTAAATTGAATATATTAGAATAATTATTCATTTATGATTTAGTTCATATGTTTTAAACTAGGTGATTCAATGACAATCAAATTCCCTTCAACTAATGGTTAATGATTTGTGGATTAATACCTAGTTTATCTATAATCTCTATTTAAATTTATGATTAAGATAAAATAGTAAATTTATGGATGCAGGTTTTTGGGCTCCGGTTTTCATAACCCATGAGTTTTTTCATGGTATTCTTATCTAATGGTCAAATTACATTTAAAAAAATAAAATTAAATTAAAATTAAAACAATTAAAATAATAATAATAATAATTAAAATACAATTGAGATAAAATAATAAATGATCTCACTAGTAAATTTACTGATGAAGGTTTTCCCAAGCCATGGATTTTCCCGTGGTATTCTTCTCTAATGTAGCCTATTTAAAGGTACTATTTTCTAATGTCAGACATTTATTGCAATAAAAGTTTTAGCAAGATCAAAATAAATCCTAATTTACACAACAAATATCATAACCCTTAGCAATTTTCATATCTAATTTGGCAAAGAAAAACACTCAATAAAGGCACCCTATACGAAGACTTTAGCTCCACCAATGCATTTATTCCAAGTAAAAATTGGAAAAAATAACCTTGCTCACTTTGTTATACAACCTTCAAAGATTATATTTTTCCAAGTTGTTTTGTATGTTATTCATTTTATTTTATAAGTTTGAAATTTTACTCTTGAGTGAAGAGAAACGCTAGCTTGAAAATATAAAATCAGTCTTATACTTTGTTTATATTTTTTTTCCAACATTAAAATTTACTCTACATGAAAATTCATGGGAATATTTCTCTCAAATGTTCACAAAAACTTTGTTTAGATATAATTGTTATTGGGTTTTATTTAGGAGATCAAATGATAACATTAAAAATAATATTAAACCAATGACAGTTAATATCCTCAAGTGTTGTAAAGATAGAGGTATCCATTTTTATTGGGTTTTACAGTACAATAGAGGAACTTACTAGGTTTTATGATTAAATAACAGAGCTTCAAGTAGATTTTCTTAACTACTGAGATTATATATATCAAATGAGTCTAGATCCATCTAAACTCTTGATCTATTAAGTTTCAAGAGGGATCAAATATCTCAAGGTGCAAACATTTCCTCAAGTGTTGCAGTCAAAAAAGAGTTTTGCACGACGAGAGATTTGATCCCTCTTAGTTCTTTGATAGATCCAAAGTTAAGATGGATATATGATGGTTTTTATTATAGTTCCAACTCAATAAACCCCATCAATATTGTTAGGAAACTAATTCTCCCAGAGTGGGCGAAATTATGTAAATATGTAAATAGAAAATTGGAATAGGAAAATACCTTGGAATGTGAATCCCAAGGGTCACCATTCTCGATGCATATATGACACTCATCTTAACATAATAAAATTTAGTCCAAAGTTACCATCCAGCTTGACATGGTATCAAAGCATAGGTCCTAGGTTCCAAATTTAGGTGTCTCTACCTTGGTTAGTTCTCTTCTGCCATTATTGTCATACACTCAGTTCTACCATATTCACATGAGCCATTATCCATACATAGGCTGAATGTATGTTCAATATGAGAAATATCCCTGACTATGTGAAATATTAGGGATCTGACTCTAAGCGAAGATTGACCAGATGCTGATGTCCCCAATTGATGTAGAGGTAGTGAGGTTGAGTTGAAACTATGTAAAATGACAATGTCGTTGGCTTATATTTTCTTTTCCTTCACAAACCAACTCCACCCCTTTGTCAGCTTGTAACTCTAGTTTCCACTCGAATATGAGTAGTGAAATCATAAAAAATGTGCAACACTCCCACGACCACAATAATATTACATCTTCCATACTATGTAACACCCGAGTTATTCATTTTTTATCCTATGCATGTCATAATCAACATTGTTAGTGGAAATGAAGATTATTCTAATAGAAATGAACTGTTGTGAGAAGAAATAGAAAATATATATATAAAGGGATATATAAACTTGGAGGCCACTTGGTGCGCAACCACCTGAAAATATTCATTATGTTGGTTTTAGCACTTCAAAGCTAGTTCTCAACATTTTTTGTTGGTCATGTACACGCAGGGTCTCAATCTCATTTCTACTACTGTAATTACTAGTACTCGTCCACTCTATCGAGATCTCAGATCCACCCTTCACTTTGTCTTAGACTTGAATGATGGTTTGTCAAAATTTCATAGTTCCATATTGGTATGGATGCTCTTCACCTCTCTAATAAAAGCAATGGTTATTTCTATTATGGGTTCCAAGGCAAAAATGGTAGCATAGGTTGAGTAGTTGGTGTTTCCCCTCAGTTATGGGGGGCTTGAGACTGTGGACATGTCTCTAAATTCTTTCAAATTTTATAGAGATTTGTGTGCATGTATTTATGTCCATTAGTAAGGTCTGAGGACCAGTAATAAATCTATGAGAAGCGTATGAGATTTGGAGCAGTGTGGTCGTCTCTAGGGGTCAAATTTGGTGAAAAACATGGATTTGAAGCTTAACAAAACACTCTAGTCATTTTATTGTTGCGCGTTGGTATCTATTGTTGCACACATTGGTCATTTTATTACTGCACGTTGATATTCTATCATCGCACCTTATTGCTCATGGTGTCGATATATTGGTAATGCTCATGCCTTAGCTCAAAAATTATTGGATATTATTTCCCTAAAGAGGAAATAGAATCCTTAGAATTATGAAGAATTTTCATGCCTTGCACATAAATGGAAGAACAAAACACCATACTAGTTTGGAGGAAGGGGTGGAAGAAGAGGATATGGAAGGAAGAATAATAGAGGTAGGGGGGTAAACGTCATCAAGGAGGAAAATATGATCTCAATTGTACTCGCTATGACAAAGATGGACATGATGTATCCACATGAAAACTCCATTGCAATGAATCCAACAAGAACAAAAATAAGAGAAAGGTAAAACCCTAGATCTAGGGAAAGGTAAAGCACCTAAATCTTCTGAGTATATTGTTGCACATTGAAATATTGAAGTAACTAAAGACCTTCTTCATGCTACATTTACCTCTTGGAAAGATGCATGGCTACTTGACACATGTGCAACCATCGACATTAACTTTCGGACATAGGTTTTGAAGACTTTAGTGATAATGTAGAAGGAGAAATATACTTTGTAGACAAGTCAAGCCATCTAAACTTGGGACCATCAGACTCAAACTAAATGGACTCCTTGAATTTCTTCTGCATGAAGTTATCGACCTCCCAAAGTTGTGGAGAAACTTGTTATCCATGGTTAACATATGCTAGCAAGGACACTCCATTGACATATTTCATGGAAAATTTGAGGTGAGAAATGTTTCAGACAGCATAGTCGTCGTGACTGGAATATAAGAAGAAAGGTTATTGAAACTGCAAGGGACATATTCTCATGCACAAAACTGTGAAAACAATCATTACTACAATGAAGGTACACTTTCATCTAGTATTTTATGGCATGAAAGATTTGGACACATGAATTATGAAAATATTCATTTATTGAAAAGAAATGGTGTTTATTTTTTTCCAACAATTCAAAGATCATTGAAGCAATGTGATGCTTGTATCCTAGGAAAACATAAAAAACAACCATTTCATAATTCCATTTCCAGAGCACATATAAAGGTTTCACTAATTCATTCTAATTTTTTTGGACCTATTATTATTCCTTATACAAATGGAAATAAATATATGATGGATTTTATTGATGGCTGCATTAGGATATGTTGGGAATATTTATTGAAAATTTAAAAAAATTTCATGCATGGATTCAAAAGGATGCACAAACTCATATTGGCTCTATTTTTATTGACAATGGAAAAGTATATACTTCAAATGAATTTTAAAACTATATTTGTGTTACACATAATTTTTTCACCATTAGGAAAATGACTGTCAATTTGGATCTCTAGCTATTCGATGAAGTTTTTAAAGCATTCCCCTACAATGTTGGAAGAAAAAAATCCCAAAGACAACAAGAATCATTAATTAAATTACTGAAAAACCTACTTTTAAGTCCTTGCGTGGTTCCCTAGCCAGTATCAACGTAAGCAAAATTTTTACCATTATGTCTAGTGTAATTCTGCGCTCTGTCTTCGACTAAAAACTGCACAAATCTCTTAACATGGGTAAAAGTAAAAAGTGATATCTAGAAGCCTTTTTGGAGGAATTTTTCCCAACTAAAGGCCTCGAGAATCTACATACTTGGGCCTCATCCCTCTGTTCATGGATCAAACTTCTTCCCTTTTTGGAACGCCAATCCCTCCTTTTGAGGATCTCATCCCTTGAGAAGAGGATCTAAAACGTCCTCCTCCTGGCTTATAAATTCAACACAGATCATAGGGTAAAAGAGGACTTTGGAATGTAAAATTATGCTATCGTATTAGGGCTGAAGGATTGTCACATAAGGGCAGGATTGAAGATCATTCGGAAGAGGCTTGCATCAAAAAGGTGAAGGTTGTATTGATCCTTCTTGTTCAAAATAAGTACAAGCAGTTGTTTCTTTCCTATTTGCACTTGCTATGAGACTTTTGCAAAAATCATTGATGTTTTGCATAGTTTATAATTGAATATGGGATTAATATTATCATATGTGCTATCTTGTAATTCCTATTCATTTCATGTTTGAATCTTTATCTACATTATGCTTTTATTCCTCATTTTTTTCTGTGTATACAGATCTTCTCTTGAAACAACGAGGAAGGGATTTTGAAAGCATCAAAAGGACATCTAAAAGAATTTCGTAGAGAAGTAAGAGAATATTGCACATTTCATATATCATGTTTCATATGTTGATTAAATAAAGGTAACAACAACTTGTCTGTTTGCTTCAAGATTTATCTTTGAATCTAGGGAGATCACTCTTGTTCATAAGAGGGATTTATCCTCCATAGAAAATGGGAAACCATATTTGGTAAAGGAAAAGAAAAGAAAAATTCTTCTCAAAATGAGAAACCGAAGAGAAATGAACCTTAAGAAGATAAAAATAAATCTTTTTATTCTTGTTTGATCTATAATGAAGATCATTATATGAAGTAATGCCCACATCGTGCAGAGGTTAGTAATTTCTTAAAAGGTTTCCTGCACCTGTTGTTTTGAAGGATCATTTCCCTTCTCAAGACAATAAAATGGTTGCACATAATCCATCATCTTCATCCACATCGAAAAATATCATGATGAAGTCTTCACGAGTTTCTGTAGCAACTAGATCTAAATGTTATGGATCTAAAAGTCCTATAGCAAACAAAAATGATACTAGTCAATATGGACAGCCTTTCGTATCAGTTCCATCTCCTTCTGAACCTTTACATATTGAGAAACCAAATTATTATATGGTGATCCTCCTGCCTCCTAAAGATGTTGTTCGAAATTAAACTTTTAATGCACATGATAGAGCGACTCAAAATTACAACATTGTTGAATACCTAGCTAAGTCTTCTTCAACAATTTCAACTCTCAAAATGCTGCAAACATGTCCAAAACAAAGTAAATTACTATTGTTAGCTATTGGAGAAATTGAACATCAAGAATATAATCTCATAGTCTTTGATCTTGAAAGTTGTATACCTATATTCCTACATCAACTGGAATTTCAGATACTGGTTTTTTTAAGACAAAAAGAGTTCTTCATACAGTAATTGACGAAGGAGCCTCTACATGTATTATGTCAATTGCTTGTTTGAAAGCTTTGGGTTATCCAACTATCAATCAATATCCTACCACTCCCAAAGCCTTTAATGGAAGTGTTTTTCATCCTTATAATATTTTGAATAACCTACTAATGGAGTTAAAAGGTAAAAAAATTGCAATCGAAGTAGAAGTTGTTGATGCTCATCTGATTACAATATTTTAATGGGTTAAAGTTGGACCTATGCTATGTTTGTAGTAGTCTCGCCATTGTTCTGAATGATATTATTTCCTCATCAAGGAAGGATAGTGAAAGTATACCCGCTATCTTATTATACTTCTAATCCTAACTCTACTAGTAGTGTACCTTTTATGGGAAAGTGATTACTCCTTATGCATATATTAGTGCCGATTTTCTTAAGGATTCATCATCGATGGGAAATTTTTTACTCCCTCCACCCAAAATTTATTCTAATGTTTCCAAGGTCAATATGATCTCATCAAGTACCTTAGAATAATACGATCCTTGGATTGTGCCTTTAGAATTTGAATTGAACAGGCATGGTGACCAAATGCCTCTAAGCCCATTTGAATTAGCTTATCACATTGTTCAATTATTTTCAGAACCATTACCCATTAAGAATGATCGAGTGAATACGATTGTTGACGAGTATTCTCAATCTTATTGGATGGAACCAATATCATTTTCTGATCCTTTTGATAACATGTATCCACCATATGTGGGTATCATAGAAAACATGACCTTGGATGAAATGCCTTGGGACAATTATTACCATCATTCATATTTTCTTCCTAAATTTAAGAACATTGAGAATAACTTATCTACAATTTTTCATCTGATATTGTGGATAACGTTGAATGATTTATATCAATTGTTAAATCTAAATATGAAAATAATTTATGGAATATATCTACAACCGTTCCAGTTAATATCTTTGTGAAATCTAGAATTATATAGAACATTCACAGAGGTGCTTCACGCTCGCTTGAAGAAGTTCAGACTTACAAATCCCTATTCCAATAATTTCATGACATTTTTTCCTGGTCTTATGAGGAAATCCCAGGAATCGACCCCAATATTGTTGTTCACGAAATTAAGACATACTCGGATGTTAAGCCTATCATACAAATATTACTTCGAGTGCATCCTCGAAAGGTTGCCTCTATCAAAGTTGAAGTTGAAAAACTTCTTAAAGTGAGATTTATCTATCATTTTCCCTTTACTAATTGGGTTTCCAACATTGTCCCTATTATCAAAAATCAAGGGAAAATTAGAGTATGCATCGATTATAGAGATATTAATAAGGATTGTCCAAAATACAACTATCCTACTCCCTATATCGATCAAATAATTGACGATTGTGCTGGTAATGAAATATTCTCTTTCATGGATAGATTTTATGGGTACAATCAAATCAACATACTCCCTGTGGATCAACATAAAATCACATTCATTTGTCCATGGGGAACTTTTTCTTATCGGAAACTCCCATTTGGACTGAAGAATGTTGGTGCCACCTTTCAACTTTCAATGTCTTACTCTTTTCATGATATTAAGCATATTGTACAAACCTATTTAGATGATCTACCAGCTCATTCAATGAAGTTTGAAGATCATCTAATGCATTTAAAATCAATATTTACCATATTTCGACATTATAATCTACACTTAAATCATACGAATGTGTTTTTTGTGTACAATCTATTCCGTTACTGGGATTTTTCGTGTCAAAATATGGCATTCATGTTAACCCATTTAAGGTAGAGGCTACTTTGAATTTTCCTCCTCATTCCAATTTGTGCTAACTCCAAAGCTTGCAAGGGAGATAATTTTTTTTTTTTTTTTAATGTCAATTCATTCTGAATTATGTAGATCTAACTAAAGGTTTTACTCGACTATTGAAAAAGGGCATCTCTTTTGTATGGGATGAAATTTCTCAAAAGGCTTTCGATGCACTCAAACACGTGTTAACTCACACACCTTTGTTGTGTCTTCCCAATTATCATCGAGATTAATTTTTATATTTAGCTGCATCTGATGTTACCATTGGCTCGGTATTAGTTCAGGATGATGGATTTAATTATGAACATGTGATTTATTATTTAAGTAGGAGCCTTATGAAATCTGGAATAAAATATGCACATGTGGAGAAATTGGCCTTGGCAACTGTACAAGTCATCCAAAGATTTTTTCACTGTATTATTTTGCGTAAAAAAAAGTGATATCATATTGCAATCCTATGGTTTACGTTACTACAATACAATTACTTAGGGGAAAATATTCCAAATGGATTGTTATCCTACAAGAATTTGACTTATAATTTTAAAAATCCAAGTCAAAGAAATCATTGGTGTTTGTTGAGCTAATTTGTGACTTTCACTATTCTTAAACAGAAACAGTGGCAGAGGATTCTCTTCCTGATCAATCATTATTTCTCATCAGTAAATTAGAATCTTGGTATGGAGATATTATTGTTTATATCCAAACTCAAAATTTTTGGCCTGAACTATCTTGAATTGATCGTTGTCACATTAGGTACCAATCTCAACAATATACTATTAGTGGAGATACACTTTATCGTTATGGTGTTGATTATATTGTGAGACAATATTTGATGCATGATGAAGATGAAAAGGCATTAAATGACTATCACTCTAGAGCATGTGGTGGTCATATGTCATGATTTTCCACTGCCCAAAAAATCTTGTGCACTGGATATTTTTGGCCTTGCATGTTGTTGAGATTGCAACAAGATGATGAGCTTAGTGGAAAGAAGTCGCCTTCACTAAGTGGGCCCGCAGGCTATTTTTGGCGCAAAGTCTATTTTTAGACTAAGTCTATTTTTAGACATATGGATCATGTTCTATGAGTTGCAGGATGTTATTTGTGGATGGTTGGTCAAGTTGGAAAAATATATAGACTTCTATTTTTAGACATATTGGGCGGAATCTATTTTTAGATTGCCAGTATAAAAATAGATATGTCAAATATTATTAGCTCTTAATAATATTTGGACTATAAACATTATCTTATTCTCTTGGAGCACTTCAGTTAAGTGCAATATGGGCAGATTTAAGCAATTACGTATTCCGATGGTTATGGAGCATGGCATGAATATCATGGCTTAGAACTCATGTGACAGAAGTTTGGTGGAGTTGGATTGAGGAGTTAATGGAGTCGTGGTTCAATTTAATCAATCAAATATAATTTAGAGCTATTTAGTATCCAGTTTAATTGATCGATACAATTAGTGAGAGTGGTGTGAATTAATTATTAATTAATTCACTAATTATAAACTCATTAACTAACTAAAGAATACATCAACAACTGGAGGCATGGACGCTTTAGTGGGAAGGTGTGGAAGAGATAGTGAAAGAGTTAAAGGTGACTATCACAGACTATATATTGTTAATATTTGAAACACACTGAAGCATCGATGCCTGAGATTACAGATAAGCTGTGTGGTTCAAGTTATTTAATGAGTTTATCCACATCATTACGCATTAGAGGTCAGGCTATCACGCAAGTAGATTGGAGCATGTGCTTTGCTAGATCTAGCTTGATTAGTGTGTAGGAATTGGAGGTTTTACTGAGAGCTTGTGAGGAGCTTTGTACAATTATTGTTACATGATCTCTATGACATATAATATATAGATAGTTGGGGTTTTTATCTTTAAGCTTTCCAATGAAATATTGTGTTCATATTTGTGAATGTTTATGGTTTTAATGTGCGCATGCATTTGATTTTATTTCCGCATGTGATGATCAATGGTAGAAGAGATTCTGTATTATGCATGAAGCTAAAATAGTGTGTGATCAGGAGAATCTCGGTGAATAATATATCAATTATTCAAATTTCTACATGGTATCAGAGCGATATTGATCATTGGAGCAATTGCAAAACATTGAAGCGGTTGAGTTTTGTGCTGGTGGAATTCGAATTTGCAGTAGTGTTTTCTTGGTGTCGAAGTTGAGATGTCTTTCAACTGATTACATTGAGTATTCCCTTTATAAGAATAATTATGTTGCATGGAAGGATAGGATGGAGGCGGTGCTGGATGAAATGGGTTGAAGGAGTTCATAGATGCAGAAATTCCAAAGCCTACTTCTAGTGATGTTGCCGTACTTGAAGCATGGCAAAAGAAGATAGCAAAGTGTCAAAGGGTTCTATTGGAGGGCATGAAGGATCACATAGTATCCAGCCTTCATGGTAAGGATTATCCATTTTGATGTGGAAAGCTTTGACAGATTTATTTCAAAGCAAGAGCGACCAGAGGAAGTTGGCGCTCAAGGACAAACTCAGGAACATAAAAATGGAGAAAGGTGACAGTATGCCCAAGTACCTCACAAATTTCATCCAATGCAGGGATGAGAAGGGAAGTGTGGGGGTGATTGTTGATGATGAGGACTTGGTGAGCTAGGCTCTCCTTTGGCTTCTGAAGAGTTGGCATTCCTATCAGGACTCTATCAATGGTCGGGAGAAATTGCCAGGATGGGAGAGACTTTGGTCGGATCTTGTGCAAGAGGAGATAAGGCGAAGTACCAGGGACAGATCTTCATCAAAGAACTCAGATGAAGAAAATTGCACTTTGGCTGCCAAAGTAAAGAAGGGGAAGAGCAAGAATAATGCTTCTCAATCCAGTGAGAAAGCCAAGAAGCAGGACATGTCCAAGGTGAAGTGCTTTCACTGTCACCAACATGGACATTACGCCACTAATTGTCCACAGAAGAAGAAAAATAAGTAGGCTGCTGAATCTACAGCTGGAGAGGCCTTAGCCTCGCAGTTTGAGCTGGATTTTTCACTTATCACATGCTTGGTCTCAAGTGTGATGGGTTCAGTGTGGTTTCTTGACAGTGGTGCATCTTCTCACATGACAGGAGATCGAGATTTTTTTACTGATCTGGATGAGAAAGATCTTGGAGTGCACATCGAGATGGGAGATGATGGTAGATACAGTGCGACCGGTATCGGTACCATTTCCTTTGAGAGGGATTCTAGTAAACCCTTCGTATTGAAGGAAGTGATGCATGTTCCAGGATTGAAGAAGAATCTGATCTCTGTGGCGATGTTAGAAGACAAGGGATATGATGTTGTCTTTAGCGAGGGAAAGGATTTCCTGAGCAGTATGGCAATTGGTGAGACCCGGAGGATAGGGGTTCGAGTTAAGAACCTTTATCAATTGCAGGTAGATGGCTGTGCAGTAATGGCAGGCAAGGCAGAAGGAGTGGTGAGCCGGGATGATGGCGATTTTTGGCACCGAAGATTGGGCCACCTTCACCATGGAGCTTTGAAGATACTGCAACAAATTTCTACTGGGCTTCCTAAGGGTACCCTTGCACATTCAGATCAGTTCAAGGGATGTACCTTGGGAAAATTTGTGAAAGCCACCTTTCACAAGAAGGATAGTTGCGCCATGACAATCCTTGAGAGAATTCACACAGACGTGTGTGGACCTTTCTTAGTAGCTTCGAAAGAAAAGCACAGGTACTATGTGATATTTGTTGATGATTTTTCTCGGAAGTGTTGGATCTTCTTCATGCAGAAGAAGAGAGAGACATACTCAAAGTTCTGTGAGTTCAAGGCACTGGTTGAGAAAGAATCGAGGAAAGGTGTGAAGGCTCTTAGGAGCGACAATGGTAATGAATTCCCCGGTGAATTCAAGGACTTTTACAAAGCAGTGTATGAATTAAGAGAGCTCATAGCACCTCATAACCCATAGCAGAACGGGGTTGCTGAGCGAAAGAACAGAACGATCGTGGGTGCTTCACGGCGATGTTGCATGATCAGGGCCTACCCATTCACTTGTGGGCGGAGGCATGCAATACTGCAGTATATGTGCAAAACCGTTGTCCTCACAAGATACTTGGCATGAGTACACCCGAGGAGGCGTTTTCTGGTAAGAGGCCTGATATTTCCCATTTGAGGATTTTTGGTTCACCTGTTTACATTCATGTGACGAAGGATGCCAGGAAGAAGCTGGAGCCGACTGCAGAGGTTGGGATATTTGTGGGGTACACTGATACGCCCCACAAATATCGTGTGTATTTTCCAGACAGTCGCAAGATTGTTGTGCGACGGGACATCAAATTTCATGAGGAGAAAGCCATGAAGTGTTCGCTTGAGAGGGAGCTACACTTGCATGCAGATGAGGAGCTATTAGTTCCTAAGGATGAGCCTCAGGATGTGGATCAGCCACAAGAGGAGGTTCATGGAGTGGAAGAGACCACTCATGTAGTGCCAATCATCAGAGGGTGGAAGTGCACTATAAAAGCTGAGCGACTGGATCAAGATACAGAGAAGGTTGTAGGAGCACCTACATCATAGTGCAGACAGAGACAGTTACCTGATCGGTATACTGGATACATGGCTCTTATGAGCAAGTGTATCGTGATAGAGCCATCCTCTTTCGAGGAAGCTGTGGAGGATCCCGCATGGGTAGATGCCATGGTGGAAGAGTATGATTCGATTGTCAGAAACAATCCATGGGAGATTGTCCCAAGGCCGGAAGGGAAATCAGTGGTGGGTTCGAGATGGATCTACAAAGTGAAGCAAGCAGCTGACGGGAGTGTGGAGAAGTACAAGGCAAGATTTGTTTCCCGAGGCTTCTCATAGATTGAGGGGATCGATTATGAGGAGACCTTGAACCCGTCGTAAAGGTACTCTTCCAGGCTGCACGCATTCTTGCTCTCTCAGCGCAGATGGGTGGCACATTCATCAGATGGATGTGAAGACTGTGTTCCTCAATGGAGTCATTGAGGAGGAGGTGTACATAGAGCAGCCCGAAGGTTTCGAGATCTTCAGCAGTGAGTCGCATGTGTGCAGGCTCAAGAGAGCGTTGTATGGGTTGAAACAAGCACCTCGTGCTTGGTACACACGGATAGACAGTTATTTCACCGAACTTGGATTCTCCAAGAGTGAGGCAGATCCTAACCTATACCAGATTGTGGTGGAGGGTAAGTTGCTGATCATTGTACTTTATGTAGATGATTTGATTTTGATAGGTGATGAACTATTGATACAGTCATGCAAGGCTGATCTTGCAAAGAAGTTTGAGATGAAGGACTTGGGCCAACTTCATTATTTACTGGGATTGGAAATTTGGCAGCGCAGTGATGGACTATTTTTTTCTTAAGGCAAGTATGCCCAGGAGATACTGGAGAAGTTAAACATGCATGGCTACAAGCCTGTTGATACTCCTCTTCCCGGTGGATGGAGGAAGGAGGACGCTACTTTAGCGGAGGTAGTGGATGCCACTATTTATCGACAGTTGGTGGGGTCACTTATGTATCTGGTCAATACACGACCCGACATATGCTATGTTCTTAACCAGCTTTCACAAGCTATGGTTAAGCCTACCAAGCTCTACTGGAAGGTAGGAAAGCATGTATTGATATATCTCAGAGGCACATCGGGATATAGATTATGGTACAGACAGTCGGATGAGGTGAAGTTGTGTGGCTTCATGGATGCAGATTGGGCAGGGAGCCCAACGGACAGAAAGATCACATCTAGAGGGATTTTTAGTATTGGGTCGACAACAGTTTCTTGGTACAGCAGAAAGCAGAGATCCATGGCACTCAATTCAGCAGAGGCCGAGTATATGGCACTTGGTTTGGCCGCATGGTGGGCTATATGGTGAGGAAGATCTTGGTCTCAAGCACCCGGTTCACACTAGATCCTATTGTGATTTATTTTGATAATCGAGAGTTGCATCACAAAGTCTCGGTTAATCCAGTATTTCATGATAGATCTAAACACATTGAAATCCAGTATCATCATATCAGAGATTGTGTGCAGCGGAAGATCATGTTACTTTCATACATTCCCACGGAGGATCAGGATGCTGATATCTTGACGAAGGCGCTCACCAGGAGAAAATTCGAATACCACAGGGGCAGGATAGGGGTGGCAGATAATCCTTATCTTGTTGAGAGGGAGTGTTGAGATTGCAACAAGATGATGAGCTTAGTGGAAAGAAGTCGCCTTCACTAAGTGGGCCCGCAGGCTATTTTTGGCGCAAAGTCTATTTTAGACTATGTCTATTTTTAGACATATGGATCATGTTCTATGAGTTGCAGGATGCTATTTGTGGATGGTTGGTCAAGTCGGAAAAAATAGATGGACTTCTATTTTTAGACATATTGGGCGGAATCTATTTTAGATTTCCAGTCTAAAAATAGATATGTCAAATATTATTAGCTCTTAATAATATTTGGACTATAAACATTATCTTATTCTCTTGGAGCACTTCAGTTAAGTGCACAGATGTGGCACATGAGTTGACAGAAGGAATTATGCTATTCCTGAGGGTTAAGTGGAGCTATTGCATGGATACTTCAGTTAGAACTCATGTGAGAGAGTTTGGTGGAGTTGATTGAGGAAGTTAATGGAGTTGTGTTCAATTTAACTAATCTAAACATAGTTGAGTTATTTGTATCTAGTTTAACTGATTGATACAATTAGTGAGAGTGGTGTGAATTAATTATTAATTAATTCACTAATTATAAACTCATTAATCAACTAAAGAATACATCAGTTAACTTCAGTGCATGGACAGTTTCAGTGGAGACCAGTGAAGAGATAGGTGAAAGAGTAGTGTGACTATCAGTTGTGACTATACTGTTGCATATTTGCAACACACAGTGATCGGAGAAGCCCATGAGGATTGCGCAGTACAAGACAGGTGGTTCAAGTTATTTAATGAGCCACCCTACAACATTTATTACACATTAGAGGCTAGCTATCAGGTGGCAGAGATTGGAGCATGTGTTTTGCTAGATCTAGCTTGATTAGTGTGTAGCAATTCGAGGTTGTGCTGAGAGCTTGTGAGGAGATTTGTACAATGATTGTTACATGATCTCCATGACATATAATATACAGATAGTTGGGGGTTTTCAGCTTTAAGCTTTCCCATGAAATATTGTGTTCATGTGTGATTGTTTATGGTTTTAATGTGTGCATGCAATTGATTTTATTTCCGCAATTAATGATCAATGGTAGAAGAGATTTTGTATTGTGCATGAAGTTAAAATAATGTGTGAACGGAGAATCTCGGTGAATAATATATCAGTTATTTAAATTTCTACACATGTTTAAATATTGCATTATTGTAGTCCAGAAATGTCATAATTGTCAAATATATCATCCCAAAATGCGTGAACCTCCTGCTCCTCTTCACCCAATTATCTAGTCATTCCTTTTCTGAAATGGGGCGTCGATTTCATTACGTGTAACCCTCACTCGACCATGGGGCATGGGTGAATTATATTAGCTATGGATCATAATATTGGCGGAGGAAATGCTTACATATAAGGATTATGGTGACACTTATTCTCTTTTCATATTCATTCATGTGATTTCTAGGTTTGGTGTTCCACATGTGATCGTCATAATCCATGGCAACCATTTTCTAAAATTTATGATGATTGAACTAACTTTAATTTTGGGCTTGCCCCATGATCACTCAAATCCTTACTCACAAGAAAATGGTCAGGTAGAAGCTATAAATAAATTTTTATCTACTATTCTTCAACAACTTATAGGAATTCATAAGTGAAATTGGCATTTAATTTTTTTTCAACTTTGTGGGCATATTGCACCTTAGAAAAAGTTGCAACTGGATTTACTCCCTTCCATATGGTTTATGGTTTGGAGGAGGGCTTACCCATTGAATGTGAAATATCTTCATTGAAACTAAAAATCGAATTATTTCCTAGTACTTTTGCAAAGGAAGAACATTTTTTATACTTAGCATGTTTAGACAAGACTCATCGTGATGTTGCACTAGTTAGTGAGACTCTAAAAAACGAGTTAAAGCACATTTTGATCAAAATGTAAATCCTTGTACTTATTTAGAAGGTTACTTAGTCTTGGTTTATGATCAAGAGCATGAAAAGTTAGGAGTCGGTAAGTTCGAACCTATGTGGCATGGTCCCTACATCACAAAACATAGATTGGAAAAAGGGCTTATGAGCTAGTAAACTATGACGGTATTCCTTTAGGAAATCCCATAAATTGGATTTACCTAAAGAATTACTATGATTAATTCATCGCATGAGTACTTTGTACATTGTTTTATCATATTTTTGTGTGGAGATTTTACATCCTTTTATGATCTTCTTCTACTTCCCCTGCTTCTCTTGTGTTACAATTGATTTGTAGATGTTGACACTCCCTCAAACTTACGTTGGATATGCCAATGGCCCTAGTTGTAGTAGTCAAAATTTGTATTATGTAGCCTTGTACATTTATTCACCCATCGATGATTTAGTAAGTCTCCATGGGATATTCCTTGGTCGAACAACGACTAATATTGTAGAATATAGTGAATTTATTGAAATATTATCTGATGCCATTTAATTTGGAAAGGGTCATTTAATCATTAGGTTCGATTATTAACTCATAGTATTACATTTAAATTGAATTTATTTAGTAAGAAGTTTTACAATGTTAATAATGTTTTTTCAGCCCAGTCTCTTGGAAAGAGAATTCGATTACATTGAATACCAACATATTCAAAGACATTCAAACACATTAACTAGTGCATTGGATAATTATGTGTTAAATCAACATTCGAAACATTTGTAAAAATAAAACAATAATCATTCACATATTGTACAAAATAAATCAAGAGAATAGAAGTAGTCTCCATTAATCATAATGTCTATAAAAAGTTCGCGTTCAAAAAAAATCATCAAAAACATATGAGGCCGTGTGGTATTTATTATTTGAACATGCCGATAGATAAAAAAACAAAATATATCCCTATGACTAGAAACTAAGCACGCTTATCATGATAACATACTATATAATGTACCACTCTTCTTAATAGAAAAATAATTGACCCAGGAACTCCTATTGTATGCCTATGGTAGCTGAGAGGCAAATCATCAATTCCGATATCTACGATATCTAGAGTTAACTTCTCTGGGTTATGCTCAATATCGGTCAAAGCCTATATTTCCTCTAGGTTATATGCTGCAGGAGTAGCTAGTTGCTCGTCATGTCTGTAAAATCATTGCATAACTATCGGTCTGACAGGGCCCACATCTACATTATAATTTTAGATGATTTTTTTTGGATGAAAAAACAATTTTTTTTGAAACAATAAAAAACAACCAGAGTGATAGTTTTTAGCTATATTGCCCCACTGAATTCTTGCAAGGAGTGGGATGTCTGGATCACCGGCGTAGTCCATACCCACATATGGGTTATCCTTAATCATGATAAGCTGGTGATTCAGCCACATGAAAAAAATAGGAGTATATCTGACTATCAGACCATCACCACCTCTATGGTGAGCCATCAATCTAACCCATTGTAAAATGTGACGATCTTGTGGTCCTTCCATCTCCATGGACACCTGTGGAAAAAAAAGAGGAATCATCTCCAGATAAAATGCTACAAATATAGCACCATATCAAAAATTGTTTAGTTCTCCATTCTTTTCTCTAGTGAGCTTCCCTTTGATATTGGAAACAACTCCTTTTCATCAGTTAAACATAGTGGGCTGCAAACACTCTAGTGAAATTTTCATTTCGGTTTTAGTAACAAGGTGAATTGCAACACTTCCACCTACATGAGAAACAATAAATGCAATGGTACTCTATGGAATACTTTGGATTATTTTAATCTCAATTCTTCCATTTCTAAGTTTGGACCTCAAAGCACAATATTGATCCAAATAATCTTATGTTGGTTCACCACCTGACCTACCTACAAACAATTAAATCTCAATGACAAAACATGGGACCCTCATTAATAAATAAATTTCATCGACATCTATGGTTAGCTTCTGATCTCCAGTCAGAAAACACTTCTATTGGACATTCCAAGCTCTTACTACCGTGTCAATAAATCCACTTCAACATTCATTCCTAGAATCATAAAATATTTGAGCATATCAAAATTTCTCGGAGCTTGCAATGTATCTAGATCATTCAAAGCCTCAAAATCTTGGGCTTCATGTTATCTATCTCTCCATTCCATTTTTACACTTCAAAAACTTGAAATCAATGATGGATATCAGTTAGAAGAAGAATATAGAAGGCTTTTGAAAAAATAAAAATGGGTTTTTTATTATTATTTAACACAACCCTCAACGCCTTGCGTAGTTGTATTTTAGGGAAAATGTGCATTTTCTTAGTTCCCTTTCAGGTAAACTATGAAATCATAATTTTCTAGCAATGGAAAAAATCAAGTTTTCGCAGTCCCAATGAAGAGGAACTATGCAAGCCCGAGGGCTCATTTTAAACTAATAAAAACCCTCAAAAAACATGAAATCACTATTGAAATGAAAAATAAAAACCATCAAAATGAAGGGTAAGGGATGATCTTATACCTGGAGAAAACATCTCGTGAAATGGTCCACTGGCCTGATCACAACCTATTGCTAAAGTTTTGGGTGAAAATGCACTTTCAAAGAAATCCCACATGCTAAAAACAAAATGGTAAAGAAATTTTTACTTTTTGAAGTTTTATAAGCAAAATAGGCCTATAAAAATAATATTTTTTTTCTTTGGCTTCTAAAAATTAAAAAAAGTTATGTTTTTTTACTATTTTGCGAGCAGTTATGATGATTTTTGAGTTTGAATGTGTATTTTACAGGTTTAATTACGAAAATATATCATTTTGGACATGAGTAATCTTTTATAACTTTTTCAGGCTCTTAAAAATTACGAAAAAGTGAAATATTGGAGTTGCCTTTAAGATATTTTTTGACTCTCGTAATATGAAATATTGTTGAGTATGCTTGTTTATTTCGAACTCGTTAAAGAAAGTGAAAAACACTTATTTGATATCAGTTTACCCATTTTATGGATCATGTAGATAATTTACGAAAAATGACATTTTAGAGTTTACTTATGTTTTTCTCCTTACTCCCTAAAGATGAAAAATTTTAAGCTTTACTTTCTCCGGGCTCATTAAAATTTTACACTGAGAGAAGTGTATGAGTTTTCTTTTTGTGTATTTTCAAACTCTTTAAATATGAAAACAACATCGAGTTACTCCTTCACTAGACTCGTAAAATGAAAATAGTGTAGGACTTGTCAATTGCGACAAGACCAAACCACTCCTTCCTAGGGTTCATTAAAAAAAATCCTCAGGACTTATCTGAAGGATGAGCTTAAAAGAAAACCATATGTTATCTTTCTCAAGCTTGCATAAAAATGAAGAGGTACTTGTGAGTAATAGTGGGGGGCATTGGAAAGAAACTTTTGTTTTTGTATTAAAAAAAGGAATTATGTCGCTCTTGAACATGACACTCCCTCACCTTTGTGTTTGGGTTGGGAAATCCATTTGTTTGTCATTCGACTATACCTCATTGAAAGTCTTCTGTTTGGTTTTGGGTCTTATTTTTTACTAAAATTCTTCTAAGAAGAAATGTTGTGTCGCTGATATGTTCAAGAGAAGTCCAGCCGCTATTAAAATTACCTTGCAATTCATAGCCCTCAATCGCGTTGGCTATCCTTGATTCAGCCCTGAATTACTCCAAATTTGTTCTTCAAAAATTGATATGATTATTTTTTCATAGGCCCTCCTACGATGGGTCATTTTCTATCTACTTCATCTCATTATCTAGGAATTTTATATAGAAACATTCTTTAGTACCTTGGAGTATGCATGCCTCAATAGTATGTTTCTCAATTCGACGACATGTTCTTGTCATTGACCTTCAATCGAATGATTCTATGAGTGTCCGACTTCAAGACATTTAATCACACTTCATAGATTGTATTAGGGTACCTTGAGAACCATTGTCATTATTGGTGGTTTCTCTCGTGCCTATTAACAATTTACATCATTGATCGGTAATCAAGTGGTTTCTACCTTGTTCGACTTCGAGATATTCACTTACATGGTTATATTTGTACTATGGATTGAAAAATATGAACACCAAGACCCTAAATCTAGTTTCATCCATCCAGGCTATGTGGAGTTTTAAATTTTCATGATTGTAAAGATGGATCGATATTTATGGCTACGTCCATACTGTGTTTAATGTTGACATGGATCTTTGTATATTTCCATACTAATTCTTTGAGATACTTTTTCTCTGAGTATGGGAATGTCTACCTCAGTGATGATTATATGAATATATTGTATTATAACCCTTAATTGGTTGTTTCAGGTCTCCAAATATGATCTCTAATTCAAACTTTGGCATGATAAATTGCTTCATTCCTCAAACATATTTCCTGACATTGCACTTTAGGGGGAAATCTATTACACATAATTTTGTCACCATTAGGAAAATGACTACCAATCTAGATCTCTCTCTATCTAATGAAGTGTTTCAAACATTCCCCTACAATGTTGGAAGAAAAAAATTCCCAAAAACAAAAAGGATCCTGGATTACATTACTGAAAAACCTATTTTTAAGAACTTGCGTGGTTCCCTAGCTAGCATTTGTGCAAGCGCAATTTTGACCATTGTGGCCTGCGCAATTATACACTTTGTATTCCCCTAAAAACTATGCAAATATATTAATATGGGTGAAATAAAGAGTGATTTCTAGAATCCTTGTTGGAGGACTATTTCCCAACTAAATCCGTTGATCCTCTACATACTTGGGCCTCATCCCTCTATTAATGGATCAAACTTCCTCCCTTTGTGGAACCCTAATCCATCCTTTTGAGGATCACATCCCTTGAGAAGAGGATCTCAAACATCCTCCTATTGGCCTATAAATTAAACATAGACGAGAGGGTAAAAGAGTACTTTGGAATGTAAACTTATGTTGTCGGGTTAGGGTTGAAGGCTTATCACCTAAGGGGAGGATTGGATATCATTGGGAATAGGCTTACATCTTCAAGGCTAAGGTCGTATTGCTCCTTCTTGCTCAAAATCAATACAAGTAGTTATTTCTTTCCTATTTGCACTTGTTATGAGGACTTTTTAAAAATTACCTGATTTTTTTCATAGCTTATAGCTGAATATGGGATTCATATTATGATATGCTCTATGTTGCAAGTTATTTCATGTTTTACTCTTTATCTACATTATTATTTTATTCCTCGTTTGCTTCTATTTATGCATATATTCTCTTGGAACGGTGAGGAAGAAATTGTGAAAGCATAAAAAGGACATCTAAAATAATTTTATAGAGAGGCAAGAGTATCTTGCACATTTCATATATCATGTTTGAGTTGTAGATTAAATAAAGGTAGCAACTACTTGTATGCTTGTTTCTAGATTTAAATTTGAATCTAGGGAGATCGCTCTTGTCTGCAAGAGGGATTTATCCACCATAAAAAATTTCAACATGGGATTCAACATCAAACAATGGTGCCATACAATCCTCAACAAAATGGTGTAGCTAAAAGAATGAATAGGACAATCTTAAATACATTTTGTTCAATGTTGTTTTTCAAAAATGTAAATCTATGTTTTGGTATGATGTAGTTCTATGTGCAGTATATATTAAAAAAAATGTCCATCCCATGCTATCATAAACAAGACTCCTTATGAAATGTGGTATGGACACATTCCTTTGGAAAGACATCTTGGGACCCTTGGTTCTATATAAATTATTTAGAAATTGAAACTACTCAATATTTCAAACCAAAAAACAAACTAAGAGACACAATTCTACTCTACTGGTCTGCAGAATGGAAATCACAATTTAGAAAAACATGCATAGACATGAAACAAGAAAAAACAAAAGTACACAGTTATTTGTAGGGGAACCCAATGGGAAAAACCCCTCAATAATCTCTGCATTAATTAGTTGAATAAATAAATTATTACAATTGCTTGCTCCAACTTTGAGAACAACCTGGAAAAGAATAATTTTTCTCTTTGCTAAATGAGAAACTATGGCCAATACTTAGCGAATTATCTACTCATATAGCCTCTAATTTCCTTCTGCAATCCTTGAGGAAATTAGCTCCTAAAATATAGGAATTTCCTCCTATTTTCTTGTGAAATTACCAACGATTCATCTATTGACTCATGCAGCACCTATAGACTCAAACTAGTATACAAATCATGTTACAATGGCCTTAAATCCTCCACCTCAATTGAGAAATTCGAATTCCATGCATGCATTAGATATTTTGGGCTGATTGATCAGTTAACTTACATATCTTCGAGTTAGACTATTGTCCCACTGTACAACTGATCTTTAACTGACTCTATCAATAGTTAGAGGTCAGTTAACTGAATACAAATGAAAATAACTAAACTAGATTGATAAATTTTAGCAATCAACACAAGCATAATTGAACTGCAAGCCCATAAATCTAATTTACTGAGCTAACTAAGTGACAAGAGCGATGTCACACTAGTTAAATGCTTCCAAGTTGTCCTGCTAACGTGGAATTTTGATTTACTCAATTTGAATAAGGCTAAAGTCAAATTGAGCCTTTCTTGCTAAATTTTTAAACACTCCCTCTTATCAAGAAAGGGAGTTTTCACCACCCCTATCCTCCACCTATGGAATTAAAATTTACCTCTTGACAATGCCTTTTTTAATATGTCAACATCTTGTTCCTCAATTGGAATGTACTGTAGCAATATATTTATCCTCTGCACATAGTCCCGCAAATGATGATAGCAATTATCAATGTGCTTGGACTTGTCATGAAATACCAGATTCTCAGAGAGCTTAATGCAACTTTGATTATCACAATATATCACTGTCATATCTGTCTCTTGACCGAAAAAACCCACAAGTATTTTCCTCATAGATATGGCCTCACATGTTGCTTGACTTGTAGCCATGTATTCAACCTTTTCTGAGCTGAGTGCCACAAATATTTATTTCTTTCTATACTAGGAAATAATTGCAGACCCAACACTGAAGATAACACCTGAATTACTTTTCCCATCTAATGGAATCCCTGCTGAAACTACATCAGTGAGGCCATGAAGCTTCACTCTCTTTGTCCTCCTATACCATAATCCATACTTGGTAGTGCCTTTGAGGTATCGTAGCACATGATTTGCTTCCTTTCAATATATCTTGGTAGGCCTCACCATAGTTTGATTCACCTGATTTACTACATAACTTATGTCGGGTCTTGTGTTCATAAGATACATCAAAGACCACACAAGTTTCCTGTAAATGGTACCATCAACCTCTTCACTTGAAGTGGCATTCTCCTTCCTCCACTTTGTAGATATATGTGTGTCCATAAGCTTACAACTCTCCATGTGAAATATATGAAGTATTTCAGAGGCATACTTACCCTAAGATAGAAACAATTCACCATCACCTTGCCATACTTCCAGCCCGAGGAATTAATGCATTAAGCCCATGTATTTCATCTCAAATTATATTTCAAGATCCCCTTTGCAAGAGTGTATCAACTTCTCATCACCTGTCAATATTAAATCATCAACATAAAAAAAAGAATAAGAAACTTACCATCTACCAAAATGTGATAGAGGTTTGTATATGCTTCACTTTTGGTGAAGCCCAATCCACTGAGATAGTTTTCGATCCGAGTGTACCATAGTCAAGGCACATATTTAATACCATGCAATTATCTCTCGAGTATGAAAATATGTGATACTCGATCATATTTCTCAAATCCTTCTGGCTACTCTATGTAAAGTTCCTCCTCAACAACATCGTTGAGAAAGGTTTTCTTCAAATCCATCTGGTGGATTTTCCACCCCATCTGCACAACCAATTCTAGAAGGGATCTAATGGAGTAATATCTTGTGACTGATGAAAAATTTTCCTCATATTCCACTCCCTCTACATGAGAGAATCATTTGGTCTCAAATCTAGCCTTGTAATTCTCGATGCTCCCATCAACTGCATGCTTCACTTTGTAGATCCATATTGAACCAACCATTGATTACCCCTCTAGTATCAACACCAACTCCCACACACTATTCTTCATGATGGATTCATATTCTACTACAACGGTAACAACCCAAATAGGTTCAGAAATTTATTTCTCAAATGAAGAAAGGTATGACTCAATGAGCTCTGTCATGAGATCCATGTAACCATTGTACCTCTCAGGTGGCCTCTCTTCCTGTGCTATGATTTAGGCGATCCCACATTATTCTTAGCATCGTGTAACAATCTATAAAATTATTTGGTTCTCTTTCTCCTCTCTCTAAAATATTATGGTTGAGAGGGTGCCTTCACTCTACCTCTTTTCTACTTTGCAACATGTAGCTTCTCCACAACCTCTTGAAGCTCATATTGATTCTCCTCCTTTGGAGCTAGAAGCTCCTTCTTTGGTGGGATACTAAGCTCTCATTATAGAGAGTATCTTATAGCCTTTTCCTTATCTAACTTGACATCTATCCTTAAAATTTTCTTCCTCAGTGAAGATAAATACACCCAGTAATTCTGTGGAGTTTTAGTGTATCCTACAAAAACTCCCAACTCTGTTGTAGGCTCAATTTTCTTCCTTAAATCCTCGGAGACATGACAATAAACGGAAGCTCCAAAAATTCTGAAATGAGACACATGAGGCTTTCTCCTAGATAAATATTCCTCCAGTGTGATCATGGCAAGTATTCTATGAGGACTCTGGTTATGCAAGTATATTGCGGTGTTGCATGCTTATGCCCATAGATGTAATGAAAACCCCTGATAATGCAACATGGATCTTTATTCTCCCACTATGCTCTTTTTACTCCTCTCATCTACCCCATTTTTTGTGGGTTATGGGGTGTTATTAGTTCTCTTCGAATACCTTCTTTGGCACATAAATCCTTGAAGACATTCAAAAAAAAATTCACCTCCATTTCCGCTCATGAGATATTTCACCTTCTTTCCAGTCTCCTTCTCAACCAATGCTTTGAATTCAAAAAAAATTGATAAAAAACATCCATATTCCGCATGAAGAATATTTAGCATTTTATAGATAAATCATCATTAAAAATAACATAGTACTTATGTTTTGCTGTGGAGGTTGTAGAAAAGGGTCCAAAAACATCAAAGTGGATTCACTCCAAGATTACATCTACTCTGATATATCGACCATGGAATGTGGATTTTACATATTTCCCTAATGTGCAACCATTGCAAACATCTTTATGGTCAAGGGAAACTAGAATGGTGATAATTTTCTGCATGATTTTTAAGGAACCTTGGTGTAGATGACCCGATCTCCTATGTTAGATTTCTCCAACATCTCAACTCTAAAATTTTTAGCCTTGCTACTCAATGCAGTGCAATCTTCTACCTCAAGTTTCTTCACTCGAACTCTAATATGATTCACTTTCCTAGTATATATGTGTCTCAGAAAGTCGTTTCCTTTACTGAAAAGAACATCACACCCTTTATCCTCCAATACTCCTATAGAGATCAAGTTCTTCTTCAGACCAAGTACAAAGAAAATATCTTTGAGGTTAAGGAGAGAGGATTTCTCCCTCTCAAAGGTGACATTACCTATTCCAACAACACTATACCTCTTGTCATCCCCCATTTCGATATGCATCTGGAGATCCTTCTCCTCTAGGCTACTAAAAACCTACTTTCACCCTGTCATATGGAACGAGGCACCAAAATCAAGGTACCACATACTCCCCATAACAGTGTTGGCCATGCATGCTATTAGTGTGAAGTCTAATTCAAATTTTGAAGCCAATGCTTCACCTTTTTCTCCTCCTGAAGGCTTCATGGTAGATAAATTATGAAAAATTTTTGTTGAATAGTGCCCATATTCATGGAAGTGGAGGATTTTTTTTTTTTTTTCAAGTATTTCTTCTTACGATTATTTTGGCTGGAATCCGTTTTTCTTTGGGTCTTCTTTCCTTTGAACTTCTTCACCTTTCCAACCAAGCACAAGTACTCTTCATCTTATTCTCTTAATGAAGTTACATATCTAGTATTTCTCTTGAACTGTTCTTGAACCAAATTGGACCACAACCTTTTCCAATTCGGTAATTTTTACCTTCCATACACAAAGTCCTCATAACTGTGCAAAGATTTTGGAAGGCCTAGAAGAGAAAGGCTCACTAGGTCATATTTTGATACATTCACCCCAACCCCTCCAATCTCATCTCAAACTTGAGAAAACCTGGAGAGATACTGAAAAATAGTGTCTTTTTTCTGTATCCTAATGTTTCGAAGTTTGTGTTTCAGGGAAACTTTCAATGGCCATTGATATTTTCGAAAATCTTAGTCATTGTCTTCCACATAGAAAATTGTGTCTCTTTTCCATGGAGATTTGAGACCACATGGTCTCTCACACCTTCCAGAAGAATTCTCCCAGCCTTTGCAAAAAGGTAGCCTAGTCAACAAAAAGGAATCTTCTAGAATATTCTTTAGGTTTCTGGCAATGAGGTTGTGACAAGTGGCACTTTCTAATTCACCAGTTTGGTCTATGTGGGTGAAATTCTCCTAATGGTTTTAAGGTGGAATTGTATTTTTAATTATTTATTTAATTATGATTATATATATATATATATATATATATATATATATATATATATATATATATATATATATATTAATATATATATAATGTAATATATTATATGTTTAGACATATTATATATAATATAATATATATGATATATGTTTATATTAAATTTTAATTTTAATTAAACCAAACTCAAATCCACATTCTAAACCAAAGTCCGCGTATAAATTCAAACTATAGTCGATGGAATATATTTAATATCAATGAAAAGTTTCGATGTAATCCACGCCAAGGTTCATGTATATATGATATGGTAAAAAGCATTATAGAATGGGGCAGGGTCAATTTTGAACCTCAGACCTCCGCCCCCCAAGCCACCCCTTTAACCAACAAGCCACGATGGGAGTTTTGAAATGTAAGATGCCAAAATATATTTAAGTGTTATGCAGCGGACCGACAGAGCACGGAGGGGCCAAACCCTCCACCATGTGACCTTCACCACATGACCAACGCCAAGGCTAACCACTAAGCACGGTTAGTGCGGGAGTTATTAAATAAAATTGTAGTTAAACCATTAATTAAGTGTATATTAATGTGGTGGAAGTCCTAGCGGAGGTGCCTTTTTAGGAGAAACTTCTAAATTTAGCCATGTTAGCTGGAGTTCCTCCAAAATTAGTGGAGAAATGATGGGGAAAATTAAATGAAGCTTATATGGAGCAAATTTCGACTATATTTTGAAAATCAATAGTCAATATTAGATGATTTTTGCATTCTAGAGACAATGGTATAGGTGTTAGAATCTTAAAACGACCTCTACAAGTGATTTTTCTACAGGGAAGTTCAAGGGAGCCTAGGGCCACCAGGGAGGGAGGTCAAGTCTGGACTAGCCAGAGTCGTTTTTCAGTAATTGGACATTCATTTTAAGATGATTTGTATGTTATGAAGGCAATGGAACAGGTTTCAAGAGTAACTAAATATTTTACACAACACGTTTTCCAAATTTGAGCTAATACAAGAGGCCCAAGATATGGAGCTGGACTAAGGAGATGTAGCCTAGGAGGGGTGAACTCTTTCATCTAAAACTTGTGTTGATGGCTCTATTTATGGTTTGCTATACATGTTTATGTTGATATTAATTTCTTACTTATGTTGTTTATTTGTCATTAATTTCAACATAAAACACAAGACAATTTCCTGTTTTGACACTCACCTGCACCAAGGAAACTAATGCACCACAAGAAAACAAGAAGAAAATAAAATATAATTATGAACTTGTAATTAGAAAAAAAAACTAAAATATAATTTCAGATCAAGTGGTATCAGAGCATCGGGTTGCTTAAGGTAATTTTTTTTCTTTGCTAGAGTTTGTTCAAAAGAGTTTTAATGGTTACAATTTTGTGATGCTTACAAGGTTAAGGTTGCAGAGAGGAGAAGGGAAACTATTGGTTTCTAGTCTTGAGGTTAGGACCAGAAGAGGGAGAGGCACAAGGCCACCATATTCACCTGGATTGTCACTCCCAATTGCACCTAAAGCACCTCAAGTGTTATCTCTGTTTGAGATTGAGGAGGTCCAAATTGCACCAAAAACTGAAGTTGAATCTGAATCCATCATGTCAGGCGTTGGAGATAATGAAGGACTCTCAGAAGAGGAGGATACCAATAAATACTTCAATGAAATGAAGAGGATGGACAAGATTATGTTTGATGCATTCATTTTTGTAATGGTAGGAGGAGGTTCTAAGTTCCCACATGGAGAAGGATCTTCAAACAGTAAGAAGGATGAAGAGAAGAGCTCAAAAGGTAGTGGAGGAAAACCAACACCATTTAAAGGTAGCAGAGGAAAGCCACCTCCATATCCACTATATTCATCATCACCATCTGCATCATCTTCCACTTCCACCATAAATATCACTCACACTCACTCAAAATCCACAAAAGGAAAGACTCCATTACTCAAATTGGACATTAAGTTTGAATTACCCATGTAAAATGGTGAGGTAAATCCAAAGAATTTGGACAATTGGATATGCCAATTGGAGATGTAATGCACGATTCAAAACCTTCATGAAGACGACATAAAGATCCAGTTGGCTTCATTAAGGCTAGAAGGAGAAGCACTAGTCTGGTGGGAAGAAAAGAATCAAGAAGAAATGTGAATTCATGGTAAGATATCCATTTATTGGGTTGAGTTTATTTCTACCATTGAAGATAATTTTATCCTTTAGATTACATGAACAAAGCTATTATGAGTTGGCAAAATTTTGGGTAGCTCAAGGGTCAAACAATTGAAGATTATACTTAGGAGTTTAGAAAGAGAGCTTTGTTGTTAGGAGTAAATTTGAATTCCCAAGATACACTCTTGAAATACATTGGAGGTTTAATTTCATATTTGAAGCATACTATTATTATGTTTAACCCAAGAAATTTAGACAAAGTTTGTGTCCAAGCAACACACTTAGAGGCAATGGGAAAAAAAGGCATAGAGGAGAAGGAGGAAAGTGAGGGTAAAGGAAAAGGAAATTTTTATGGAAGATGAAAAATAAATAGTTCTGTAAAAAAAGAGAAGGAAAAACTCACATGCAAAAATTGTTCAAATACTAGCCATGATGAAGGCCATTGTTGGCAACTTCATCCAGAATTGAAACCAAATAGACTGAAAGCCAAAGAGAAAGGGAAAACTATTGCTATAGATGAACATGACTTAGGGTTAGATTCAAGAGATGAGATAAAAAATACAGCGATGGGTTTGAAAGGTAAACATGTTGCAAGCACTAGTACTTCAAATTATTCAAATGATACTCATGATGAATATACAAGAATAGAACTTTTCCACATTAGGGTTGTCCCTAAACATATGAATATTGATACACTTTTTGATAGTGGTTCACAAGCTAACTTGATTTCCAAAGATTTGGTTAAGCACGTAGGACTTGAAACAATTAGACATCCAAGACCATGTCCTTTGGGTTGGATTTGCAAGAATGAAAACTTGTAAGCTACAAGGAAGTGCTTACAAATATTCGCCATTAACTCAAATTTTTTTGAAGAAGTTGAGCTTGTATTGCGAAGTCCTTATCTATATGATAGGAAAGCTGTATTTAATCGCCATGATAACATTTATCACTTGTTTAAGGATGGTATTGAGTACATAAGTAGAGCACATAAGAATAAGACATGTTTGTCTCTTATGCATGAAGGTGAAATGAAGAGGATAGTGAATGAAAGTCAGAACTTGACATTGTTGATGATCAAACAAAGAGATGTGTTGAATCAAAATTTTCATAAATATGCTTATGCTTGTAATGATTTGTTTCAAGATGTTAATAGGTTTCCTTTGAAAGAAGGTGAAAAACATTTGCAGCAGTCAACATTGGTGTTGAGCAGTATTGGAAACAAGATGACGGTGCAAGAGAGTGAAAAGGTCAAAGAGGAAGTGACAAAGCATATTGGAAAAGAAGGCATGGTTTCCACAAATTCTTATTTATGATTTCCAAAAGGTACATGGAAATGACAAAGAAATTTGGTCAAGAGTTGACGCAAGTACAAAGTGAGATTAGCTAAAAATCACCATAGTGATAGTGTGCAAGGTGAGAAAGTTTCTATGTTTTCTTTGATTGTTAAAAAAGGTAGATAGAACATGGTTTCTGCAAAAATGGATTGTTGTTCTACAAATTCAGATATATTGTAGCATGAAGGTGTCAATGATAGCAAGAGAAGGTCACAAGAATCGAGGAAAAATTTGACTTTTTATGAAAAGCTTCAAATGATGAAATTGGGAAAATTTTAGTGGATAGAGTCTGGAAGGGTGAGGGCATAGTCCTTTCATCCACATAATCAGTAATAAAGAGATATTTTGGGGTCCAAAAGGCTTCTAGTGGGGAGGAATGATCAAGTGCTCTTTATTTAGATCAAAAATCAAAATTTTCAAAATTGCTTGAAACTAGGGCTACAATGTAGACCTTGTCATCAATATTCCAACGCAACTTGTTTCATCAAAATCCAAGTTCGTATGGGTAATTTATGGGCAGGTGTCTGTTTTCTCAAACAACTAGAAAAATTACAGAATTGGACAGGTTTCTCACATGGCAGCCCAGTAAGCAAAAATGAATCTTCTGGACTATTCTTCAGGTTTCTGCCAATGAGGCTGTGAAAAGTGGTACTTTCTAATTCACTAGTTTTGTCTATGTGAATGAAATTCTCCAAATGGTTTTAAGGTGGAATTGTAATTTTTTTTATTTAATTATGATTTAATATTATATATATATACACACACACACATTTACATATATAATATAATATAATATATTATATGTTTAGGCATATTATAGATTATATAATATATATTATTATATTAAATTAAACCAAACTCAAATTCACATTCTAAACCAAAGTCTACGTATAAATTCAAACTATAATTGATGGACTATATTTAATATCAATGCAAATTTTTGATGTAATCTACACCAAGGTTCATGTATCTATGATATGGTAAAACGCGTTGTAGAATTGGGCGAGGTCAGATTTGAACCCCAGACCTCCACCCCACAAGCCACCTCATTAACCAACAAGAAATGGTGGGAGTTTTGAAATGTTAAGCTGCCAACCTATATTTAAATGTTATGTAGTGGACTGGCAGAGGGGCCAACCCCTCCACCATGTGACCTTCACCACACGACCAGTGCCAAGGCTAACCACTAAGCATGCTTGGTGTGAGAGTTATTAAATTAAATTGCAATTAAACCATTAATTAAGTGCATATTAATTTGGCAACGGTCTTAGCGGAGGCACCTTTTTAGGCAAAAATTCTAAATTTAGCCACGTAAGATGGAGTTCCTCCAGAAATAGTGGAGAAATGGTGGGGAAAATTAAATGAGGCTTATATGGAGCATTTTCCGACCATTTTTGGAAATGAATAGTCAAGATTAGATTATTTTAGCATTCCAGAGACAATGGTACAAGTTTCAGAGTCTAGAAATGACTTCTACGTGTGATTTTTCTACAGGGAATTTCAAGGTTGCCTAGGGCCACCATGGAAGGAGGTCAAGTCTGGACCAGCCAAAGTCAATTTTCAGCAATTGGACAATCATTTTTAGATGATTTTATGTTCTGAAGACAATAAAACATGTTTTAAGAGAAATTGAATATTGTACACAACAATTTTGCCAAATTTGAGCTAATACAAGAGGCCCAAGCTATGGAGTTGGACCAAGGAGATGTAGCCCAGGAGGGGTGAACTCCTTCATCAAAAAATTGTGTTGATGGCTCTGTTTATGGTTTGATGTACATGTTTATGTTGTTTTTCAATTCTTACTTATGTTATTTATTTGTCATTAATTTCAACATAAAAAACAAGACAATTTCATGTTTTGACACTCACCTACACCAAGGAAACTAATGCATCACAAGAAAACAAGAAGAAAATAAAATATAATTATGAACTCGTAATTAGCGCAACAAAAATGACATATAAGTTCAGATCAGTTAACTGAATACAACTAAAAATAATTGAACTAGATTGCTAAATTTTAGTAATCAACACATGCATAACTGAACTACAAGCTCCTAACTTGAATTATTGAGCTAATTGAGTGAAAATAGCCATGTCACACTATTTAACTGTCTCCAAGTTGTCCTGCTGGCGTGGAAATTTGATTTACTCAATTTGACTAAGGCTAGATTCAAATTAAAGCTTTCTTGCTACATTTTTTAATAGGATCCACATGCTATTCCTTGATTCCTAAGGAACAAAGAAATAAAATTGGTGCAAGGAGTCAATAACATATATTATTGGGGAACTCAGATACCTACAAAGTATGTCATCTTTGTGATGAGGTAAATAAGAAGTTTATACAATCTAGAGATGTGAATTTCTTGAATCTTCCAAGACTGACACTATTATTGAGTGGAAACTTGACCCTTTGGATAGATTCAATCATGATTTTTTTTTGGGAATTTGATAATGAGATTCCAAATCTTGAAGGTGGGGTCCCTATCCTGGATCAATTTGTGGAATATCCTTCTGAAGAACTCTCTCCCCCTCGTGAAGTTCCAACCGCTTCTTCAGATCAAGAAGACACTTTCAGTGATGTGATTGAGAGGATTAAAATGATAAATCTTAATGCAAACCCATCTTATTCAACAGAAAAGATTCGAAAATCTCAGAAAATTACTCCAAATTGGTTCACTAAAACACTTGAAAGTATTCATATTGATGAGGTTGGAAATACATGAAATAAAAGTTCCACCGAAAAAAATGGAGGTGATGTAGATGTTTACGATTCAGTTGATGATATAGATGTTTCATGTGCTTGTGAATTAAAAATTTGTACTAATTTTGAACCAAATTAAATTAAATAAGTTGCAGCTCATGATTAATGGAAATGAGCAATGCAGAAAGAGTATGATGCTCTCATAAAGAATGGAACATGGAAGTTAGTGTACCCTCCATTTGGACCTAAACCAATTGGATGCAAGTGGGTATTGAATAATAAGTATAAATCAAATGGATCACTTGATAATGAGAAAGAAAGGTTTGTGGTAAAGGTATTTTCTCTGAAAGAAGGGGTCGATTATGAGGAGACCTTTGTCCCCACAACAAAATGGAATACCATTAAAACTATCTTTTCCTTGGTAGCTCAACATGTATGGAGAGTCCAAAAAATGGATGTACAAACTGCTTTCTTAAATCGAGACTTGATTTTTCATTTTTTTATGTGTCAACCATAAGGTTTTTTTTATGAAGGAAAAATAACATAAATTATGTAAACTAATATGATCATTGTATGGCCTAAAACAAGCACTGTGATCCTAGTATGAAAAATTGACTAGACATCTTCTGAAATTAAATTTCAAACACTTTATTCTTGATAAGGCAAATTTTTTTTATCAAGAAAGTTGAAAAAACTGTTGTCTATGTTGTGGTATATGTAGATGACTTTTTTATGACAGGGAATAATGAAAATTATATTGCCTCCATAATTAAAGAATTGAAGAAAGGATTTGAGATGACATATTTGGTAAACTTCACTACTATTTGAATATTGAAGTAACCCAAAATTTGAAATATATATTCCTCAAAATAAGTACATTGGATAATTATTGAAAAAAATTGGTATGGTTGAATGCAATCCTGTTTCCACTCTAATGGAACAAAATTTAAATCTCACTTCTAAAGAAGGAAATTAATTTGAGGATGCAAGTATAAACAACTTGTAGGTAGTATTATATACCTCACCACTACCAGACCAAATATTTCATTTGTTTTTGGGATCCCTTCCAAGTTTATGAAAAAGCTTTGAGATGGACATTGGTATACTACAAAAAGAGTCCTAAATTAATTGAAAGGAACTCAAAAATTTGGACTCAAATATAGGCATGTGGATGACTTCATCTCTATTGGATATTTTGATTTATACTTTGATGGGAAAAAGGAAAATGGAGTATCTACTTTAGGCTATGTTATGAATTTTGGATCAGGAGTTGTCTCCTAGAGTAATATGAAAGGAGTGTATTAGTTTTGTTGTGCTAAGAGTCCTTTTAGTAATAAAAACATGTACAATTGTCTCCATAAGTTTGCTTAAGGAATGAGTGTTTTAACCATGAAACATAGATGAATTAGTGAACTTTAAGCATGAAAGAAAGCCTTAAAAACATTGAACAATAATGTATAATAGAGAAAAACATTCACACATAAGTTTTACACAGTAGGCATGATGAAGCAGTTCACCCCTCCTGGGCTACATCTGCTGGTCCAACTCCCAATGGCATGTCCCTTTTTGTCATTATTCTCAAAATTGTAAATTACATGTGTTTATAGGCCTCTAATGGCTATTTTCTCTACACCAATGGCTCTAGAATGCTCCAATTAGTTTAGGTATATTCTTGTTTCACAAAAATTGGTCAAAAATCAACCTCCCAATGCATTTTTCCCAATGGGAGCTAGAAAATATCCACTAAAAGTAGAGACAGACACTTAACTGGAGTTAAATTTAATTAATACCCTAAATTTAGGGTTGACACTATAACTCCTGCCATATAAAACTGTTTCAATTAACGTGAAAAGGTTAGGGTGGAGTGGTCACAAGTCGACCCTCCGCCTTTAACCATGTCATTATTAAAGTTTGGATTAACTCCACAATAGTGGAGGGAACCCAGAGTTCATGTTTCTGCCAACTGTTTCATTTAACCGTCGCCTAAATTCCATGTGAAATTGTTAATCCACTGGGGTTTGCGTTTTATGTTACCAGCACAACATATGTCAACCCCGCCTTGCATGTGAACGCAACCTTTGCCGCCTGTTTAGCCTCCCATCAATTCATCGACTGCACGTTTTATGTAACCATCGGATGGTAGTTTAATGTCACATCGACATGTGACCACACCTATTGCAAACTTCCGAGATCAAGGTTTGGATAGCCGTCGGGTTAACGTTAAATTTTGCGGATTTGGATATGTCATGTGACTACAACACAAGGCCGATGTTACAGTTTGCTGCCAGTTTAAAAATTTGGATCTCGGTCATAGATGCCAGCCGGTTATGGTGGTTGGGGCTGGCACCTTTTTTTATCTCACCGAACTTTCATTAAACTTTATATGGAACCACCAATCCTATAGCTGTATGAACTAACACATAGGAGAGACGGTAAGAGCTTTGGGCATGCAGGCCAGTGGTTGCGGGGTCGACCCCCCACCCGTCGATGCCATAAAATTTTAACATAGAATATTGAGGACACGTGGTGGCCTTTGGGCTTGCCACATGTCGCTCATCCGACGACGTGTTTCAAAACATATCAACGGTCAATATCACATCTCTGTACCCCCAAAAATCAATGGTCCACAACATGCCATGTGGCATGATCTGGTTGGTAGGAGAAAAATGAAATATTCCCGAAATATACCTACTAACTGTACCTGCATGGTGACTAGGCATCCAGTCACAAAATTTTTGCTATTTGGGAAAACAGATAGAATGCGATATCTTCCTCATACAACATCAGTTTTTAGAACCGTTCATAGCACCAAAATCGCAATGACGAGACCTTTCCGGTCGCTCAGGTTCAGACCTATTTCAAACACTTTCAATTTTGACTATAACACTTGATATCCTAATCACACCTCCCCACTGGGAAGATTTTGGACCCCAAAATATCTCTAGATTACTAAACATGAATATGAGGAGACTGTGTCCCCACTCTTCCAATCTTTATCCACTAAAATTTCCCTAATTTCATTAATTGGAGATTTTCATGAAACGACAAATTTTTCCTTGATTCTGTCAACCAACCATTGTTGTTTTTGACATTGTCATGCTGCACATTTTCTGAACATGGAGTACAAAAATCTAAATTTGTAGTAAACATCTTGTTTCTACATTGGTCTATAATCAAAGGAAACTTTGAATTGTTCTCACCTTGCACTCTGTCCTTATGGCAATTATTTGCTGAATTGGCCTTAAACTTATGTCTATTCTTGACCAAGTTTCTTCGCCATGGTAACATGCCTTCTTGAAACCAGCAGTGAACATTTCCAAATCTCGTGCCTTATTTGTCAAGTTTCTTTTCCCTCTCTTTGACCTTTGCAACTTCTTGCACTGACACCTTGTTTTCAGCACTGTTCAACACCAATGTTGACTCCTGCAACTGCTTGTCATCTTCTTTCAAAGACAACCTGCTTTCAAACTAAAAAAACTCATTACATACATCAAAATTTGTTTGAAAAGGATTATGTAAAACTTCTCTTTGTTTAATCATCATCAATGTCAAGTTTTGGCTTGCATTGACTAGCCTCTTCATTTTACCTGCATTAACTAAAGAAGTGTCTAGTTTTTTGCGATGAGCTCTCACAATATACTCCTTGCCATATTTGAATAAATGGTATTTGTTCTCATGGAGATGGAAGATTTCTTTCCTCTCATACAAGTAAGGACTACCCAACACAACAGCTGTAATATCGAGCGGAACAACATCTAATTCAACTGTGTCAATAAAATGTGCAGTTATTGCAAAGCGCAACATGAACTGCTTTGAAATCTATAAATTTGCATCCTTACAAATCCAACCAAGTGGATATGGTTTCAGATTTGGAATGGTCTCAAGATTAATTTTATTGACCAAGTATTTAGAGATTAAATTTTCTTGTGACCCACTGTCAAACAATGTGTCAACCTTGGTATGTTTGGAAATGGCCCTCACATGAAACAGTTCAATTCTCTTTTCTTAATTTGGAGCTTGTATGTGACAGTTAGATACACTAGAACTGGGTTTAATTTCAACCTCTTTCCCCTTCAAGTTCTTTAGTCCCATAGCTATGATTTTTGTTTCATCCCTTGAATCTGACCCTAGGTCTTGTTCAAATATTGCAACATTTTTTCCTTTCTCCTTGGATTTCTCTTTGGCCTTCAAACTTTATTTTTTCAACTATGGATGTTGTTTCCAACAATGGTATTCATCATGGCTAGTTTTAGAATAGTGTTTGAAAAATAATTTTCCCTTCTCTTTTTTGACATTTTCATTTCTCTTTTTCTTCCAATTACCTTTAAACTCATTTCCCTCATTCCCATCTAAGTGTTTTTTTCCCCTTGCCTCTAAATGTGTGGCTTGAACACAAATTTCATCTAGGCTTGTAGGGTTAAACATGAGGATAATATGTCTTAGGTAGGTATGTAAGCCTCCTATATACTTGAGAAAAGTGTCTTGGCTCTGCAAATCTAATCCTAATAAAAGAGATCTTCTCCTAAATTCTTGAGTATAAACTTGTACATTTTGTCCTTTTAATTGTTTAAAATTTTGCCAGTCCATTATGGCTTTCTGCATGTGGGCTAATGGATAATACTGTTGTTTTATTGCAGAAATGAAATCAGTCCATGATAAAATAATCTTACCATGCTTCTTGATCTCCTCCTTTGTCTTGGATTCCCACCAAACAAGTGTTGCACCTTCCATCCTCAATGAAGCTAGTTGGATTTTGGTATCATCATCATGAAAATTTTGGATTCTCAAATAGACCTCTAGTTTCCTAATCCAATTATCTATATTTTCTGCATTAACTTCACCATTAAACATTGGAAATTAAAACTTAACATCAAGTTATAGAAAAGGAATTTTACCCATGTTATTTGACTTGTATGGCTGATGTACTGAAGATGAAGTAGAGGATGATAAGGATGAAGATGAGGGTGATGATGGTGAATTTTCACTGTCTCCATTTCCTCCATTTCCCTTCTTTGATTTATATTCATCATTGTGGCTTCTTGATGATCCTTGTCTTTCCTTGTGAAGTTTGGACCTTTATTCTTATAGCTTCTCATTCCTTTCTTGATAAAGGGATCTCACCATTTCAGTTAAGTCAAGAAATGATTTTTTGTACACTCTTTCTTCCTCTTTGGGATCAATCTCTTCATGGATTTATCCTTATCCTGGAGGCATGCTTGATGCTACTTCTACTTCTTTTCGAGGTGAGCTAGGTGGTGGAGAATGTGGCAATATTTCGCTCCTTTTTTGTGGCTCACTTTGAGAACCTCTTGGTTCCACAAATTTTCCTTCTCCTCTCTTAAGCTTGACGTAGTAAGCATGAAAACCCTTGCAAACAACTAACAAATCTTTGCACATAAAACACCAGAGATTAAAATCTAGCTCTGATACCAACTTGATCTAAAAGGAGTGTATTAGTTCTGCTATGCTAAGTGTCCTTTCAGTAATAAAAACATGTACAATTTCCATAAGTTTGCTAAAGGAATGAGTGTTTTAACCATGAAACATAGATGAATTATTGAAATTTAAGCATGAAAATAAGCCTTAAAAACATTGAGAAATAGTTTATAAGAGACAAAAAAATTCACACATAATTTTTACACAGTAGGCATGATGAAGCAGTTCACCCCTCCTGGGCTACATCGACTGGTCCAACTCCCAATGACATGCCCCTCTTTTTCATTATGCTCAAAATTGTAAATTACATGTGTTCACAGGCCTCTAATGGATGTTTTCTCTGCACCAATGGCCCCAAAATGCTCCAATTAGTCTAGGTAGACTCTTGTTTCACAAAAATTGGTCAAAACTTGCCTAAAGTTAAATTTAATTAAAACCATAAATTTAGGGTTGGCATTATAAATACCTCCATATAAAACCATTTGAATTAATGTGAAAAGGTTAGGGTGGAGTGGTCACAAGCTGACCCTCTGACTTTAACCATGTGGTTTTTAAAGTTTATATTAACTCCGCAATAGTGGAGGGAATTCGAAGTTCCCATTTCTGCCAACTTTTTCTTTTAATTATCACCTAAATGCCATGTGACAGTGTTAATCCACCGAGGTTTGCGTTTTATGTTACTGCCGCAAAATATTTCAACCCCACCTCGCATGTGAAACCAGCCTTTGCTGCTTGATTAGCCACCCATCAAACCGTCGACTGCGAGTTTTATGTAACCACCGGATTGTAGTTTAATGTCACATTGACATGTGACCACACCTATTGAAAACCTTTGGGGATAAAGGTTTGGATGGTCATCGGGTTAACGTTAAATGTTATGGATTTGGATATTTCATGTGACTGCAACACGGGGTTAGTGTTATGGTTTGTTACTGGTTTAAAACTTTGGATCTTTGTCATAGCCACCGGTTATGGTGGTTGGGGTTGACCCTCCGGGGCTGGCCCCTTTTTTTATCCGACCAAACTTTCATTAAATATATGGAACCGCCAACCCTATAGTTGTAAGAACTAATGGATAGGCGAGACGGTAAGAGCTTTGGGCATGTAGGCCAGTGGTTGCGGGGTCGACACCCCCCCGATGCCATTAAATTTTAATATAGCATCCTGAGGACACGTGGCGGCCTTTGGGCTTGCCAGGTGTCACTCATACGACGACGCGTTTCAAAACACATCAACGATTAATATCACATCTCCATACCCCCAAAAATCAATGGCCCACAACATGCCACGTGGCGCGATCTAGTTGGTTGGAGAAAAATTAAATATTATCGAAATATACCTGCTGAATGGGCATGCAATCACAATTTTTTGTTTTGTTTAGGAAATGGACAGAATGCGATATCTTCCTCATACGACATTGGATTTTCGAATCATTCACAGTGCCAGAATCACAACGACGAGACCTTTCTGGTCGCTCAAGTTCGAACCTATTTCAAGCACTTTAAATTTTGGGCATAACACTTGATCTCTTGATCATAGAGGTCATGCGAACAATCAGTTCCAACAAATTTCACAACAAAGACATAGTATGTGGTAACTGCAGAATCAACCAAGGAGATTGTGTGGCCCGCAAAAATTCTTGAAGTTTTGCATGAGAAATAAGTGAAATCTACTCCTTGTCTAATTGAAAATACTTATAAAATTAAATTTGCCAAGAATATAAAATTCCATGATTGAGCCAAACATATAAATAAAAAATATCATTTAATCTAACATCATGTAGAGGCCAAGACTATTCACCTATGACATTGTTGCACAAATGAGAAAATTTCAGACATCTTCACCTAAGTTCTTGGAAGAGAAAATTTGAAAGATATAGGATGATGCTTGAATCAAAAACACACCTTCAGATTAAGAATGGGAATGTTAGACACCTAATCCCAAATATTGGGAGAAATAATTTAAATATGTAAATATAAAATTGCAATAGGAAAAGATCCTGAAATATGAATCCCAAGGGTAACCTTTTTGGTTGTATACAAAAAATTCATATTACTGGAATAAAATTCATTCGAGAGTTACCATATTGGCTTGAAAAATATCCAAACATCCTTTTTGATATATATCTTGACTCCTCATTACATTATAATTCAACAAAAATAAAATCTTGGGTATGCCTTGATTTCTTAGCAGTGAGCCATTTCTTCTTCTTAATTATAGGCTCTCTCTAACTAAATCCTCTAAATCTCGTTTAATGATTTTTCCATATATTGAAAAATATCATCAAGGTCTGTCATGGTTTCTTTTTTGAATTCACCTCTAAGCCTCTCACTCCCATTTATGTTTATTCTTCTAGTGTTTTCTTTTATAACCAACTTTTTCTTATGGAGAGATGTGAATGTGGATGGGCATGGAAGACATAGCAAATGATAGTTATCCACATCTCTTGGGTTATTTGAAAATTGGAGAACCATGGAAATTATCATCATGCAACCAATTCAACCACTAAATATTCAACCTAATTTATGTTACATGGAGGATTTGGAAACTATAAGTTAGTACAATGTTAGTGCTTATAAAATATATTTTTACATCACTTTTCAGGAATGACATTTTTTTATGAAGTGTATGATATAAAATACTCAATGCTTGGCCAACTTCTACATACCTAGAGACAATTACCCACTTATAGAGTTAAATAACTTGATTTTAAAACTTATTTTGAAACTATTCTTGATTAGATATCATATTGTAGTAAGTATAGTTATACTTTTCCAAAGGAAAATAGGAAAAGGGTGTTTTCTATTTTAGTTATATATGCAATGATCATATATTTCTCATTCTAAATATCCTTTAATATGATACTTGGAACTTTTATTAATTAATATGTCAAGCTTTCCTCATAGTGATATACCTTTTGAGATAGAAGCCCCAACCTCTCTATTTTAGGTTTTCAAACACTTATGCATAATTAAACTTCTAGAGAATGAGGATCATGAAAAAAGATTAAATTATTTGCACTGCACTTCAAACTATATTTTTTCATTTTGAGATAAGCATTATTCATGTTATGAATCTTTATATTGTATAATTAATAAATACTGAAAATAATTAACTAATGGACTCTAGAATTAGAAAAATAATGTTTTCATCCTCGTGTTCTCAACTTTAAATGTTTATCCAAGTTTTGTACAAACTTAAGTAGGTGCCTTGCATTATATGTGTAAGCCACAATTTCTTGTACTCCTAATGCAAATACTGATCCTAGATAATGAAGGCTAATTCCATTCTGCTAGTGTGGGTGGAAGGAAATAAACCTATGGTTGGTTACCTCAATTTGTTCATAAAAAAATCCATTAAATCAAATTTCAACTAATTTTACTTGTGGGTAAAGAAATAAACCATCATTAAGTTGTAACAAGGGAAATTCTACTAGTACCAACTTGAATAATTCCTAATGCTATCAATAACATTGTAGAAATAAAGATGTTATCCCTAGATGAGAAAAAAAAATCATCCAAATCACAAAATTTAGAAATGCAAGAAATAAAGAATTCATAACAAACTTCAAAAGTTGATTATTCAATTCTTGATTTCCTTTTCCTAAAAATATGTTTCATTGTGATATTAATGAAATGAGATACAAATTGCGCACTAAAATGGAAAAAATGCTCAAAAGGAATATTTTGGGAGTATTTTATAGGAAAAATCACAAAACTATAGGAATCTTTTGCATAAAATTATAGATTGAAATTTAAAGAAAAAATGTTGTTTTGAGGTTAAATATTCATTATAAAGCCTAAATATTTCATGGAAAATACATGAAAGTTATTTGGAAGAGTGAAAACACTAATAAGTGAACCTTTTGTAGGAACATTAACAATACACCATTCGCTACTCTATTGCAATAAAAAGAAATGCTATGAATAATTAAACATAAAACCATGTAAATGACAAGGCAAGAGATACACAATGGTATTTAGAGCTCTTGTGGGTGGTAAATTCCCAAGGTCCTCAAAGACCTACAAAGATTCAACAATGGATGGCTATAAAATAGGATTTCCACTTCATTAACTTGCTAAATAAAAACACATAAGTTCTTGATAAAAAAACCATGAAAGACCAGAAAGTAGTAGGAAAATAATAGAAAAAGACTAACAAACTTGAGGCCTATCCTTGAGTTCTATTTATTCACTAGACTGGGGGAACAACCTCCTTGATGGAGGGATGATTTCCAAAATCCTAAAATCTTGGGTGGCTTATTTCCTAAGACCAATTACATAGGTGAACTCAAGTCTTATGATTGTTGAGATGTCCTATAGTTTAAACAATATTGAACCTTATGTAAGAATCCTAGGGAAAAAAGATCCTAACTAATTGCATTGTTGGTAGGATATTCCTCGTACAAAACCTATCAATGTGCTCTATTTCCAAAGACCAAAAAATAACATTAGTACAATAATATTACTTAGGAAATTTAATTAAATAAATGTTTTACACATAAAATGTAAAAAACTGATATCAACATGATTATAAATGCATGTTTTAAGGTGTAAAGAGGGTTGTAGATGGGCCATTATAACATTCATTGCTAGGGCCCATCATATCACCCTGTTTTGAGTATTTCCCATCCTTGTTAAAATGTACCTTTTAATATTGTTTCTTTTTCCATTATTCCTCTTGGTCATGTTGCCTCCTACAATCTTTCGTGATATCCCAAGCAACAAAATTGGCGATCTCTATTGGCTGATAAAATCCTCTTATATCTTCAATTATTTTCCACTCCTACTCCTCTTCTACTTGGCTAAAATATGGTTTAGGCCTGAGCAAGTGTGCTGGAATGAATTTTAGCCTTTCTAACCTTCTACCCATGGTTTGAATTGATTTCTTGTACAATGAAGCTCTTTCCATGGTTTCTTGTAGGTTGAGAGGAGAATGTGGTTCCTAGATTTGGAGGTTATATGGTAGTGATTTCCACCTTCTCTGACAAGAAAAGGTGGCCTATTCTCCTAATAGTGTCTAAGTGTTCCCTATATGTGTGACACAAGATCCTCTTGAATTTTTCTCCATATAGGGACAATCACTTGATTAGAAGAGAGGATTTAATGGGTTTCTAGGATTACTTCTAGGTTAGAAGACTCATCCCTTATCCATGGAGAGCTAGGAAACTCTTCCTGCTTATATCTCTTCATCTCTTCAACTCTCATTTGAACATGCCTCAACCATGATTTTAAGGCCATAAATTTTACTTCACCCATAAATGATTTGGATTCCGTATGTGGGGGTGAGAGATTATCAAATTATGAAGATAAAATTCACATAGTTTTGATTTATCCTCCATGCTATTGCCGAAAATACTTGTATCAGTGCATGAGGTGTTTGAATTTTAAATATACCACATGTGCAAGGCTGGAAATATGATGTTTTCACTATTTTTCTTTGAGGAATAGGGTGTAAGTCTTGGTTTGGGATCTATACTCCACCGTATCCATATCCAAGTGAGCTATTGTCCCTAAGGATGCCTCAATTGTTTCAATTTTATTTTCTTTGATTGAAAATTATTTCTTGGTTTCTTCCAATTATTGCTTGAGGCATCTATTGTATTCATGGGAATTTTTATAATTTTCCCTTTTTTCCAATCCTAAGATCATTATTTCATCTCAATTTAACCACATCTTTCATTCCCTTTCTTGGAACTATCCTCCTCCACTTGTGTTCTTCAAATTTTTACTTTTCAACATCCATCATGGAATGTAGTAGTAGGAATGCATGAGTGACCCTTCTTAAGGTTGAAGGGCCTACTACTGCTTAGGGATCTTGGTGCCTTGGGGATGTAGGTTTTTTTTGAGGTATTTCATCCCTTTTTGGAGGTAATCTTGTAGGACCAGGAGAATATTCAACTTGAATTAATATTATATATGGAGGTTATATTTTCCCAAAGGTATTTTGATAGCTTGTTCTATCCCACCTGTAAATCTTGTGCTTAGTTGAAAAACTGTTGTTCTCCTCTTAGGATTAGGTGATTTTCCAAATTTTATGATGGTGTATATTATTTATTTTTCAAAGGGATCTAGTTTGATATTTTGTTTTGTGTTTTGTTTATATGGTCTATGACTTGTGATATTTTGTAATAGCCCCAGGTTAAATTTACATGTAAATAAATAATGTATGGACATTATAAAAGAAAAAATACAACCAAGTTCATGGGACACATATTCCAAGATGAATGAGGGGAAAAACATTACATGGGGATCCACTTGTGGTTAATTATTTTTTTGCTATGGAAATTGGCATTAGCAAGAGGCAAAAGGAAATAAATGGAAAATTAATTATTACATGCTAGCAAGGACATGTGAAAAAGTGAAAAAAAATAAATGAAAATGAAATAAATTCCACTTCAACAAGTGGGGAAGAGTAAGAGACAAGAAAAGGTGAAAAATAGTAAAACAATGTGCATGCAAGGGAAAATGAAGAAAAAGGGAAAAAAAAAGAAAATAAATTTGAGAGAGAACATTGTAGCATTATTTTTTGGGGAAAAAGGAAGGAAAAGAAAGGGAGAAAAGAAACAAACAAGAAAGAGAAAATAAAATAGTGCAAGAGGAATTTGAGTGGCAACCAAGAAGAAGGATTGAACAAAAAATATCAAAAGGGTAGAAAAGAAAATTGTAGCATTATTTTTTGGGGGGAAAAGGAAGGAAAAGAAAGGGAGAAAAGCAACACACAAGCAAGAGAAAAGCAAAGAGTGCAAGAGGAATTTGACTGGCAGCCAATAGAAGGATTGAACAAAAAATATCAAAAGGGTAGAAAAGAGTAGCTAACAGGAGGATTTATGCAAGTAAAAACATGCATGTTTGATTTACCTTGCTGGGAATTGAATGCACAATTCATGCATTTGTTTGTTGATCATTTTTATTTTCATTTGAATGGTATTTTCCTGGATTGATAGTCATGTATAACCTTTCCTTATGCCATTTCCTAGATAGCCATGATGTAGTGGGTTCCTTGTTTTGGTTGAGCTTTGGATGTCGATAGATTTTGAAAATTCCCAAGGGTTGAAGGTGGAGATGGTTTTCTCCTAGAACTCTCAATAGGTGGGTGGAGACATGAAAATTCCTTTGGGCATGGTGAAGAAATTCTAAGGCATTCTAGCTTGTATTAATTTCGGTGATTTCTGGACCTGGTATTAGGTGAATTCACTTTGACTTAAAGGTGGAGGGGGTTTATTTTGGATTACCTATTTGGTTTTTTTTTGGTTTATCCCATGTGATCCGAAATTCAGGATTGGAATATGGCATGGTGGTGATTGGGCCAGAAGAAATATTTGGTTCATCCAAATATATGATCAGGTGGTACGTGGAAGCCCTTGACTTGGTTGGCACTATGCATATGTTATTATGTGTTTTTATTCAATGATATCAATAAGCATAAGTTTTGGTTAAATGTGTGGATTATGTGACTGGTTTTTCATGGTTCCATTACTATCTAAGTGCATGTTACATGAAGTGCTCTTGTTATCGATCTTGTTCATGGTTTTGACAGGGTCATGGATCTTTTATATGGATGCATGATATAATGAGTGTTCTATTCCAAGTAGTATGAGAGGGTAGAAATATTTATTGATGAATTTTTGATAAAACTATTGAAAAAAGTGAATAAATTATACATCCATGACTTACAGGTAGCATGTTCACAATATTGGTTCAAAATATTTTAGGAATTATGATATGAGGAAGATGACCTTCCCATAACACATATTTAAAAATTTCATGTTGGAATTTATACCATAAATTATTTTATGTTAGGTTCCAGAAGCTCAAAAATTGCCCACATTGAGGGTAAATATCGATGATAATTGGGTAAAAATTCTAGATATTGGGTTGTAATATTTTGGGATATATGAGTAGAGGAAGCCGAGCCTTTTGAATGATCCTAAAATCAAGCCTCAATTAGTGCATGTTGGAACTTCTACTATAACGTTTCCTCTGAGAGGTCTCAACAGCTGAAAATTTTTCCACGGTGAGGGGAGATTTTAGTATTAGATGTTGGGTCACTACATTTTAGGATATATGACCAATGGAAGTCGAGCTTCCTAAATGGTGATAGAATTGTTCACCAAATAATATTGTGTTGATATTTTTGTTATAAATTTTCATATGTGAGTTTCCAGAAATTAAAACGTGAACCATAGTGAGGGAAACTCCCACTGATAATCTAGTTCAGTTCCCATAACCTTTATTGCGACAATTTAAAAAATAGGCTCTAAATCATTTGCTATATTAGTTTACATGCAAAATGTTTGGTGAAATTATTAAATGGCTCAGTGGCTCATTGCATACAAACTTTTTGATGAAGAATTCCAATGAGTATGATGTTTTGTGGATGGTTAGTATTGTTAATATTGTTGTAGTTTGTCTATGCATATTTTCATGCTAGGAATTTCAAAATTTTCATGCAAGGAAATGGAAAAGGGGCAAGATTATGTGGCATGTTTTCAGTGAGTATGTTACAAGTGGAATAAGTCTAATGTTTATGATTTAATACCTTACAAAGTGTTTGAAAAAAGGTATAAAAGAGAAATTCTACTCAATAATTTTTATAAAAAAATATTTGAAGAAAGGTTTACTTGGAAAGTGATTTACGAAATGTATGGGAAATGAAAATCAATTTTTTTCAAGTTAGACCCCATTTCCATAATGACATCTTGGAATTTGGGTCATGCATAGTAACTATTCTCTCATGTTTACCTTGGTAAGTGTGTTAAAATGGGTAAATTTGGGTTTGGTGTTACAGAGTGGTATCAGAGCTAGTTCACAACACTGGACCTTGGGGTAAAAGAAGATTGGTATGTATATATGTATTTTCATATCTTTTTGTGTTTATCATGCATGCATGTCAGTTATTTTATTTGTTAGTACTGATTATATTGTTACCGTTTTTTGATATTATCTTGATTCATGTATGAAATGATAACTCTTGATATTATTATGTGCTAATATAGACCTGTGCAGATGCAGTAGCTTCACTAGAAGTAAATTGAGGTAACAATTTTGATTGTGCCTTTTATTTTTTTTATATAATAGTGGTATGTTGCTGGAAAACACAAGGCTAAGAAATGAAGAGTAGGGTGGTTGAGTACAATTCATAAGAATCCCCACACAGTGTAGAAGAGAAACCGGTAGGATGGGAGAAATTAGTTGAGCAATAGTAAGATGAAGATTCTCTTGATCCGGAAGATACATTAAGAAGTTTGAAGGAAAAGATCAAAATTTTTAAAGTTAATAATGAGTGATTGATTGAAGCCCAGGAAAGGTTTGCAAAATCTCAAGAAAAGTAAGCTGAGGTTAATGTGGTCATTCTTTAAAGGTTTTCAAATTTATAGAAACATGGACAACTGGGAACCGACCATGGAGATAAGAAGCAAGAAAAGAATAATGGAGCAAATGGAATCTGATCTCAGAAAATGTATATGATGGAATGTGATGATGTTGAAAATCAACAAGAAAATGTGTCTAATTTATTTTTCCCTTAAATAAATTAGACAGTAAATTGTAATCTTATCTAATAACAACTTGTATTAGTTAAATAAGTAAGAAAGACTTAATAAGCTCAATAATTTTTATTTGAGGGTCAAAGGTGAGTAATGTAGAGTGATTCTATTATTTTGGGGGTCCATGTGCAGTTAATGCACTAGTGTAGTGTGAGTTTAATCAGTTAACTCAAATTAATTGAGTTAAAATCATTTTAACTAGTTATAACTGAGTGATGAGCTAGTGAGAGGTCAAGTGAATTAAATTATATTTAATTCACAAGTAGTGATATATCAAGTAACTGATGATTTTCTATTATTAGCTGCATGCATGTCAAATCTGATGAAGACCTAGTTGAGACAAAGGTTAAAGGGAAGATAACTATCAGTTGTATTATTGGAAAAATGCATAGGTGAAGTTATAAAGACACAAGATGCCCATGATGGATTTTGTAATCAAGGAAGGTAGGATTTTGTATTTAATAGGGATTTAATTGCCTAGGTATTTTGTAAGCAAGGCAGGCTAAAGGTGGGCAGGAAATTGGCTATGTGTTTGTCCAATTTTGCCTAGATCAGTGTGAGATGATTGGTAGAGTGTATGAGGTTCTTGTGAGCACACATGCATTGTATTGTTTCATGATTCCTTGGATTATTATAAAATATAAATAGAGGGGTAATAGTTGCTTTCCCCAGGAAAATATTGTGTTGTGCGATTGATTTACTTCTTTCTCTTACTTGCATGTGATTGAGCGATCATGATCTATATTCTGCAAATATTATAGAAGGATTCAGTATCTTTTTTTAGTACATTACATGATTGGATTGAATCCATTGGTGTAATTTATACATGGTATAAGAGATCTAGGAATCACAATAGTGAAGAAGAAATTGAGTTTGTGTTGAACAATATTCAAATTTGCAGATACATTCTTTGGAGCTAGCAGCTGACCAGGATGTCTTTCACTGGATTGAAACTCGAATATGCACTCAAGGGAAATTTGAACTATATTTCATGGAAGTAGAGGATGGAGGTGGTATTGGAGGATAATGGGTTGAATGATTTTATTGACATGGATATTCCTAAACCTAATCAGGAAAATGTTGTGCAACATGAAGCATGTAGGAAGAATGTTGCAAAGGTGAGGAGGATATTATTAGAGGGAGTTTGAGATCACATTGTCTCGAGTCTCCATGGATAGGAAAATCGGTGTTCTATGTGGAAGGCCTTGACATATTTGTCTCAAAGCTACAATGACCACAAAAAATTGGCACTCAAGGACAAGCTCAAGAAAATAAAAATGGAGAAGGGCGACACAATCCATAAATACTTGACCAAGTTCACTCAATGTAGATATGAGATTGGAAGTGTTGGGATTACTATAGATGATGATGAATTGGTGAGCGTAGCACTTATAGGCCTTCCCAAGAGCTGACATAGTTACCAGGACCCTGTGAATGGGAGGGAGAAGTTACCAGACTGGGAGTGTTTTTGGTTTGATTTTGTACAAGAAGAGTTTCGGCGGAATACCAAGGATGGATCGTCATCCAAGACTAATGACGAGGAAAATTTTGCCTTGGATGGTAAGGATAAGGGGAAAGGAAATAATTCCTATTCCAAATCTGACACCAGAAAAGAGGGCAAGAAGCGAGACATGACAAAGGGGAAATTTTTCAACTATCATGATCATGGACACTATGCCATAAATTGTCCACAAAAGAAGAAGAAAAACAAGAAGGCTCCAGGAGCTACAGTGGGTGAAGCTTTGGCTTCATAGTTTGAGTTGGAATTCTATATCATCATATGCATGGTGTCAACTATGATGGGATCTATGCGGTACTTGGATAGTGGATCATCTTTTCACATGACTAGCAAAAAATAACTCTTTAGTAGCTTGGAGAAGGATCTTCAAATGCAGATAGATATGGGTGATGACAGGAGGTATAGGGATATCGAGATTGGTACAATTACTTTCTAGAGACAGTCAGGTAAAATTTTCATATTAAAATATGTCATGCATGTACCAGGCTTGAAAAATAATTTAGTTTCAGTTGCTATGTTGGAGGATCTTGGATATGATGTGGTTTTTAGTGAAGGAAAGGTGTTACTTTGTCACAAAGCCACATGAAAGGTAAAGAATATTGGGGTTCGTGTGAATAACCTCTTCAAATGATGTAGATGGCTTTACAACATTGAGTATTAAATCAGATGAGATGGTGAGTCGGGATACTGGTGAGTTATGGCACATGACGTTGGGTCATCAACACCACAATGCTTTGAGGATCGTGCAACAGATTTCTACAAGTCTTCCAAAGGGTACACTTGCACAGATAGACACATGTAAGGGATGTATGATGGGGAAATATAAAAAGTCCAAGTTTCATGAGAAGGAGAAACGAGAAGCGAAAATCCTTAAGAGAGTTCACTTAGACATGTGTGGACCACTCTCAACATCATCCACAACAAAGCATAGGTATTATGTGATTTTTGTTGATGAATTTTCTAGAAAGTGTTAGATCTTATTTCTATAGAAGAAATATCAGACGTTCTCCAAGTTTTGTGAGTTCAAAGCATTGGTAGATAAATATACAAGGAATAAGGTGAATGCTCTATGGAGCGACAATGGTGGTGAGTATATCTCTAATGAATTCAAGGAATTCTTCTCCAAAGAAGGAATTCAAAGATAATTGATTGCACCTCATAACCCACAATAGAATGGGGTTGCAAAATGAAAGAACTAAACAATTATGGGAGCAACACGAGCTATGTTACATGATCAGGGCCTACCATTGCATATGTTGGCAGAGGCATGTAATATAACGATATTTTTGAAGGACTGTACTCCTCATCAAATAATTGGCATGAGTACACGAGAGGTGGAATTTTCAGGTAAGAAACCAAATGTTTAATATTTTAAAATGTTTGGCTCATCTGTCTATTTCCATGTGACCACAGATGCCAGGAAGAAGCTACAACCAATGGAAAAGTTTGGGATATTTTTGGGGTACATTGATACTCCCCACAACTATCAGATGTATTTGCTAGCTAAGAGGATGAAATTTGTCAGGAGAGATGTTAAATTTGATGAGGATAAAGCCATGCGATTGTCCCTTGAGAGGGGGCTTGAATTGCATGCAGAAGAGGAAATCTTAGTTCCAAAGTATGAACCTCTGGATGTGGAGTAGCCACAAGAAGAGGATCATGGAGAAGAAGAAACCACTCATGTAGAACCATCCACCAAAAATGGTAGGAAGCACACCAGAGAGGCTGACAGATTGATTCTATATGCGACAGAGAGTGTAGGTGCACCTACAACACATCGCAGGTAGAGAGGGTCCCCAGATAGGTATACTAGATACATGGCTCTTATGAGCGATTGTATTGTGATAGAACCATCCTCTTTTGAGTAAGCAGTGCAATAGCCAACATGGGTTGATGCCATGATTGAGGAGTATGAATCCATTATCAGAAAAAATGCATGGGAAGTTGTCCCAAGACCAGTGGGGAGGTCAGTGGTTGGATCTAGGTGGATCTACAAGGTGAAGCAAGCAGCATATGGGAGTGTGGAGAAAATCAAGGCTATATTTGTGGCCAAAGAATTCTCACAGGTGGAGGGGATTGACTATGAGGATACTTCTATACTGGTTGCAAGGTACTCATCGATTAGATCCATCCTTGCACTCTCAGTGCAGATGGTGTGGTAGATACATCAGAATGATATAAAGACAACCTTTCTCAATGGAGTTATTGAGGAAGAAGTGTTCATTTAGTAGACAAAATGTTTTGAGACCTTCGACAGGGATTCGCATGTGTGCAGACTCAGGAGAGCATTATATGGGCTGAAGCAACCACCTCGTGTTTGGTACACCAGGATCGACAACTATTTCACCAGGTTGGGCTTCACAAAGAGTGAAGGGGATGTGAACCTATATCATATTATAGTTTATGGTAAGATTTTGATTATTGTAATTTCCATTTATGATCTTATACTGACAAGTGATGAGAAAATCATAACTTAATTCAAATAGGATCTTGCAAGAGAGTTTGAGATGAAGGACATGGGGCTCTTGCACTATTTCCTTGGCTTGGAAATATGGCAAAGAGATGGGGATCTATTTGTATCTCAAGGCAAGTATGCCAAGGAGATTCTAAGGAATTTCCACATGGAGGGAAAAAAACCCATTGAGACTCCTCTTGTAGGAAACTGGACGAAGGAGGATGCTACTTCAAGTGAGGTAGTTGTTTCGGGAATTATTACCCTAAAGGTCTTGGGTTGGATAACCTTCACAGATCAGAGGCATGCCATCACAAGAAGGACTCACTAAACCAACTTCTATGCAAATAACTAGAATATACAGGTTGCATAACTTACTCGGATATCCCTCGGTTATAGTAGATCCCGCGGGGTGCAAACCCCCTGCAACACTTTGCGCTCTGAAATCTGTAAATCAACAAAGAACGAACACAAAAACCTAGTTGTAAAACATATATATGTTCTATATGTTAGTGGAAATCATGCATAACATCATAAAAACAATATTAAATGTTCAATTGATGATCATTACACATGTATAAAATATAATTGACATGTAAACATCGGGAACAAGATGGCTTCTTCTATTATTAATGACATGTACAATACATAAATGTGAAGAGATCATCTGAAATATGCCATGGACTTCGAGCATAATGTCCTCTGGATCAACCCAACCCTATCCTCTCAAGGTTTCTTCTGAGATGAGTGCACAATGGATGTGATATAGGGTGATGAACATCTCAAGGAAACTGTAATGTTCCAAAATTTTAGCCTCCAATCTAAATGGAACATTAGAGTTAGCAACAACTCTAGCTGGTGAATAAATGGGAGGAAAATCCCATTAGCCTCCTAAGGAGGAATAAAATACTCCAAATGTGAAAGGGTACACTCTTTCAAGCCTAATAAAACACCTCCATGTGTGAACAGGGTTAAAATCAAGCTGCTTTGACCAAGTCAACATGGCAGTTTTAGTGGAGGAGGAATCCAAGGAGGAATAACGCAATTTTGGAGGGAGATGCATCTTTGGTTAGAGATGACCTAATTGAGTGGGTACAAGGGAAAGAAAACTCATATATTATATAAGGAAGATGATTGCAGCATTATTCTCCATGTCTTAGATTATTATTCTTGTCTGCCAAGACTTGTTGCTGCTTTGCTGCCTAGCAGAGCTGCAGTGCTGTTTAGCACTGGGTGTTATCGAGCGAGAATCCCACCTCTTTCCTTTGAGGAGCCTCATTGGGAGAGTTTTCATTCATCATTCCACATCAGGTTTTCAGGCCAAGCTTCATCCATCTTCATCAGCGCATTTTTTCAAGAGATTGTGCAATGTTGCTGGGTGCAATAGTGGAAGGGATTGGAATCCCAGTTTCTGAGCTAGTTTCTCATTGGAGGAAGGTTTAATTCACTTGAGAGATCGATTTTGAGAGCTCTAGAGCTCATTTCATATCTGCGGTATCATACCACACATTTTCCAGACGTTCCCAGCACTGTTTCTGATAGGGAATGTATTATTTTGGAGGCAGTTCTCAGTGCATGGTTTGGTGGCTCTGTTGCTGAGTTTCCTTGTGATTGAGAGATTCATCCTTTCATGGGAGGAAGCCCTTGAGGGATCTACATCAGATAAAATATATTTTAAACCTTGTACACTCATATGCTTCAGTGTTTTAGTGATTATTCAGTAAATTACTGAATATCACATTGTGTATCCAGAGTGTTTGACAAGAAACCCTTGCTGGTTTCTTTTGTATTTTGTATAAGGAGATTAGATCTCTATTTTTCAGAATTATTTATCAATACATGAGTAGATCTATTTTTATCCTATTATTTTATGTGTAAAACCTCTCTTAGACTGTGCAGTCCCTTGAGCAACAACTCCGATATTTTGCAGTCTTGGGGTTTTAGCACTTTTTGGCAATCCTAGGTGTGGGAGATCTATTTAACCCACCTATTTTGCTTTTTTTTGGTTCTGATCTTGGATTTAGTTTGTATATTGATTATTTTATTGGATCCAAGGGTCCATTTCAGTGTTTATTTTAAAATGTTGCTGGAAATGCGTTTTTGATGCATGATTCATGACCTGTTCCAGATTTGGAATATTACAGTGGTATCAAAGCATGATATCTGGCTCAGCCTGTGAGATCCAGCCATTAGAGGAAGGAGAGATGGACAGAATCCAGAAAGCTTCAGTATGTGAAGGAAGAAATGAAGATAAGCTTACAAATATTCTTCCAAAATCTATGCAGAGCTTTCAAGGAGAGCCGAAGAAGATGAGATTGGAGGTGAGATCTCCAAAGGAGGTTGAATCTAGAGCTGAATCTAGATTTTCACATGATGAGTGTGAGCATGCAGCTACACTCCATGATGCACAGCACATTCAAGTGACTAGAGCTATCTTGAGATGGATGGGAGGAGGAAAAATGCTTAAGAGGAGAAATCTTAGTGATTTGTTGCAGGAGTATGAATCTCAAACTGAGAAGTTTAGAGATCATTATGATTTCAAAATGTTTTGCAAGGTCTAGGTGGAGAATAACCAGTAGTAGGATGCAGGTATATTTCTTCAATATACTTTTTCCGGATCACCTACATGTTCAGGTGGAGCTTGGGTGAAGGAGCTAGAATCCTATTTGTAGCTGCACCATATTTTCGGAGATGAAGTTATCAGAGTTTCAGCGCTGCATTTCAGAGGTAAGGCTCATGTATGGTGGATTTTTGAATCTTTCTCTTTAAGAAATGCAAACACTTCCTCTTATGCAAGATTCATAGAAACTTTGATGGGGAGGTTTGGTGCAAAACTTCCTAAGACACATGAGTAAGGAAAACTTGATAAAACAAAACCCTTACATGTGATGGAGGAAACCCCACTTCAGAAAACCATGGGAGGAGCTGACATCTTGCATTACACATTTCCGGAAGCAAGACCTCCAGTTCATATTCTTGAACAAGAGGGCATGAGGATCTCCTTTTCACAGGACGATCCAACTGTTGAGATGTTGCCCATACACATTGAGGAAGATGAGGGCAACAACGCTATCACATCTAGGGCACATCTAGTGCCTCATGCAGAGGGAGGAGGAGCACATGCTCCAACAAGAGGGATTCTTGTGCCTTTTCAAGAAGTTCCCCAGGATCTCATACATGGAGGTCCAAGCACAATCAGTGAGCAACATGATTGTGCAACATTGCAGCTGGAAGTAGGAGGAAGGGAGGAAGAGCAGCATCATTTGATGATAGGTACACACCCTTCTCTATTTCAGAGAGCAAGTGCAAGAAAGAGGCAGAATGATTTGCGCTATAAGGGCAGGGGCAAGGTTTCCCAACCACATGAGCAGTCTAATCTTGACATTGATGTCTCACCGCATGGAGGCATTCCACCTAGGAGGCCACCTGATCTAGAGTTGATAGAAGACATCTTGTCTTTGGATTCACCACTCTTGAATTTTGGAGAGGTGAAGAGTTTAGAGGAGAAATTTGGCATGAGGGATGTCAAAGTAGCAGACAGTTGCATGAGGAGAGCTTCACATGCCAGATCACCAGTGCTCTCTCGTAGGAGGATTGATACTTATTAGAGGTCTCAGCTCTTGGTAGAGTACTCCAAGGATCTTGGTTCATGCATGATTCTTGATGACCCGGATGGAGATGATAGATACATGGTGGATGATATGGTCATCTATTCCTATGGCAGGGTCTTCTTGACTAGATCTTCTAGTCTCAATGAGAAGCTACTACATGCAGCACATGAGGAATTCTATTCTATGCACTTTGATGCATATTTCCATTTGATGGAGGAGTTCACTTGGGAGGGCATCCAGCATGACATATATCAGCATATGGAGAGATGCATAGCCCGTATGGTAATGAAAAGGAGGTCACAACCACTTCCCTACTCTTTGGAGGTGTGGGAGAATTTCCAGTTGAGCCATTTCAGCTCAAGATATCAAGTACATGATGGAGGAGGTATCATTTCATATTTTTTCATTGTACTCCTTTTCCTTATTTGAGCAGCATGATGTAACAAGAAGAATTATCTCTTCTTGCATATTGTATGTTGATGTACTTGCAGCATTGATTGTGGCTATCTTTTTGATGGCTTGGGGTGGAAGCCACATGATTCTTGGTGTGCACCATTGACACCATATTGTAACTTCATGTTTTCATCTCATGAGATGACTGTGGTAGAAAACAAGTGGCTGGTATAGCACTTGTTGTTTCTTATTTCGATGCAGGCAAAGGATGCACTACGCTGGTTCCATGAGAGGGACCATGATTCACTCTCCGGTTGTCATTTGACAACTTTTTTTTATTGTATCTTGCTTCCATGTATTGATGATGTGTTTTTGCTCAAGGGAAGCTTTGTATGGAGAGAGAAACCAATTGGATGGCATGGCACCCATATGATAGAGCAGCAAAATACTTGTTGGTATGGGGCATCATACAAGTTGACCATCATGATCTCACTTCATGACTTGTATGAGGGAGAGATGAGGAAACAACAAAATTTTTTGTTGCTATGGTTACACTTGGGAGAGTATGGAAAAAACACTTCCCATAATTTTCATGATATTTCTTGAAAGAAGAAAGGCACATTCATGGTGCAAGGAGGCTACCCTTCAGCATTGGAGGATCATGAGAGACTTCCATGTAGGAAGGAGATCTTCTCACATAGCAACATGATGGTGGATGGCTTTGGCATATGGAATGTCAAAGGGAGGAGTCATGGAGCCTTATTTCCAAGGCCTACAACACTGACACATGGGAGAGTGTTCTTATTGATAGAGTGTTCTAAGGAGTATATGTATCCCTTCTTCTTGAAGATTTTTATGTGGGAATCCTCATGGGGAAACTTATACATGGACCTCGCTTTCAGCTCACACATGATGCATGGTAAGAAAGACATTTATGTTCTTTTTGATTAATCTATTGAGCATTTGTACTTTCTCACCATATGTAAATAGTTCATTTCTCCATATGAGAGCAAGATTATTTATGGGTTTCATGGTCACTTTAGGGCCAAATATTGTATTATTGATAACCCATATTTACATAACTTAGGGCAAGTATTGTATTGTGTTGATTGTATACAACTTCTCTGTATTTTTGCTTACTACTTTATAGTAGATGAGCTAACATGAATAGCTGGAAATTCCATGGAGGACAACTTGCCACTTTATACTCTGAATCAGCAGTTGGGAGAACTGCGCTGCATCCACCAGAGAGACCATATGTATCATCCAAACTTGCACATAACCTTTATCCATTTTCTGATTTGGATGGCATGTGGTGATGATGTGCCATTCATCTTGAATGGAATGGTTTGGGTTGGCATGTCTCATGACTTTGGAGGAAGAGTCCTTGGAGGCTCAATCTTCTTCTTGACATTGGAGGGAAATCATGTTTCAGCCCAAGATCAACATTCCCTCTACACTTATCATGAGTGGAGAGGAGGACAGCGTGGGATAGGCCCTCTTGCCTATCATGTTCACTTATTCAGCCCACCTATATTTCAGGAGCACAAGGTGGATGAGATTTTTCATGAGTTACCATGTTGGAGGGTGACTCGGATGATAGCATGGGCACTCATTCACCATGATGATCATCAATCCTACTTTTTGGAGGCCATGAGATAGCAAGAAAGTTTCCATTCACACTTACCACCTTTGATTGATGTGGACCATTTGGTTTTGCACACTTGGGAGGAAACATTGGATTATAGTTTATTTGCAGTTTCTCGAGATGCAGTGATGGGGGCTATTGATGGGAGGCCACATGAGGAAGAGGGGAGAAATTTTCTTCTCCTTATGCATTTTCTTGAGTACAAGACTGTAATGTTCCAAAATTTTAGCCTCCAAGCTAAATGGAACATTAGAGTTAGTAGCAGCTCTGGCCAGTGAATAAATGGGAGGAAAAGACCATAAGCCTCCTAAGGAGGAATAAAATACTCCAAATGTGAAAGTGGAGACTATTTCAAGCCTAATAAAACACCTCCATGTGTGAACAGGGTTAAAATCAAGCTGCTTTGACTAAGTCAACAATGCAGTTTTAGTGGAGGAGGAATCCAAGGAGGAATAACACAATTTTGGAGGGAGATGCATATTTGGTTAGAGATGACATAATTGAGTGGGGCCAAGGGCAAGAAAACTCATATCTTATATAAGGAAGAGGATGGAAACATTATTCTCCATGTCTTAGATTATTATTCTTGTCTGCCAAGACTTGTTGTTGCTTTTCTGCTTAGCAGAGCTGCAGTACTATTTAGCACTGGGTGTTCCCGAGCTGGAATCCCACCTCTTTCCTTTGAGGAGCCTCATTGGGAGAGTTTGAATTCATCATTCCACATCAGGTTTTCAGTCCAAGCTTCAGCCATCTTCATTAGTGCAGTTTTTCTCTTGATTGTGTAGTGTTGCTAGGTGCAACAGTGGAAGGGATTGGAATCCCGGTTTCTGAGCTATTTTCTCATTGGAGGAAGGTTTCCTTCACTTGAAAGATCCGTTTGTATAGCTAAAAAGCTCATTTTAGATATGTGGTATCAGACCACACATTTCCTAGACATTCCCAGCGTTGTTTCTGCTAGGGAATGTGTTATTTTGGAGGCAGTGCTCAGTGCATGGTTTGGTGGCTCCGTTGCTGATTTTCCTTGTGATTGAGAGGTTCATCCTTTCATGGGAGGAGTCCCTTGAGGGATATAAATCAGATAAAACATATTTATAGCCTTGTACACTCATTTTATTCAGTGTTACATTGATGATTCAGTAAATTACTGAATATCACCTTGTGTATGCAGAGTGTTTGACAAGAAACCCTTGCCGGTTTATTTTGTATTTTGTATAAGGAGATTATATCTCTATTCTTCAGCATTATTTATAAATACATTAGTAGATATATTTTTCTCCTATGATTTTATGTGTAAACCCTCTCTTAGACTGTGCAATCCCTTGAGCAGCAACTCCAGCATTTTGCAGTCTTGGGGTTTTAGCACTTTTTGGAAATCCTAGGTGTGGGAGATCTGTTTAACCCACCTAGTTTGCTTTGTTTCATCTCTAATATTTGATTTAGATTTTATATTTATTACTTTATGGGATCCAAGGGTCCATTTCAATTTTTATTTGAAAATTTTGCTGGAAATGCGTTTTTGATGCAAGATTCATGAGCTGTTCCAGATTTGGAATATTACAGAAACAAGGGTTTCCTGAATATATATGGGAAGTGCAGGAGGAAAGGGAATACATCCGACTTGGATAGGGCTCCAACAGCATATAATATCTATATTTATCTCTCTCCTCCGCCTTAGGCCATTCCCTTGAGGGGCTTTTATACTCCTTCAAATTAGTTTTTATAGTTGGGAACAGTTAAGCCACGGGCTGGGGTGGTTAAGTTACTGGAAAAACCATAAAACCCACCTCTAAAATAGGAAAAATATTTATTTTTTAATGATTAAAATGGCATATATGGTTCTCTATGTATGGACTCGTGTATATACACAAAAACGTCTGGGCAAAGTCGCGTATGGGATTTAAGATACTATTTTTTGAGAAATAATTCCAAGTCCGAAGGAATGGGGTGCCCAAGGCCAATGTATAAATCATCAAGTATAAGCTGGTGATAAATGATGTTATAACATATTCCCCCTAATATATGAGGTCAGAAGGGGTACATGATGGCCGAAATGTATTATATGCATAGAAAGAACCTTGAGAGGACTAGAGAGGACTTCACCAGATTTTAGCCTACCAAAAAACCAATGAGAGAGATCAGAAAGATAGCTCATGTCTGAGGCAGGCATACCCATGCTCAGTGAAAGAAAAGCATGTCCGCATATGAAGTATAGAGTGGATCCAATATGTATACAAGTATAGCTGAAATGTAAAGTACATAGTGAATCATCTGATCACTGCCCGAAAGGACAAGTCAAAATCAAGTCCAAGTATCACATATAGAAGATTGATCAATGATGCTGCAACAAATATTTGATCACAAAAGTCACAAATGAATATCCAAGTACCAAATCATAAGTGGTGGAACAAATGGTACAACACGCAACTCGGGAGCTAACATATAGAATGCTATTGTGATGAAACTGCAACATACAAGGGTGGAAGGTATCACTGGTATTAAACTGAAAGCGCTCTCAAAGTGAACCAAAGCATGATGATGCAAACCTGAGGTCTTCACTGATCACTATGGAATAATTATACACAATGGGAATAAATGAGCTGAAGTCGACCATGTGAGAAATCGTTTGATTACCAGTCATTGATTTATACCATTAACAAATGCAAGACAACCCACCGATAATGATAATGAGTGTCAGGGTGCCCCTGTACAATCTAGCAAGTGCGAATGAATGAGTTGAAGTTGAACACTTGAAAGAATCTATCAATCAAGAGGAAATGATGTATCCTCACTGTCGACAGTGAATAGTCTGCAACTAATGACTGCAAACCCTAAGGTACTTACAAAAGGACTCTATACCTTATTCCCAGAGAAATGAGTCGGAGTTGATGGGAAAAGATCTGCTGGAAGGAAGGCATTAAGGCATCCCACATCAATCCAGCATGAGTGTAACCCATAGGCCAAGATTTGGAAGGAATCAGATGAAGTAGAGTGAAGTAACCGACCCGAAGTACATTTCTAGCATGTACAAGATGAAGCTAGCACATGACAGAAACCCTTTGAACCAACCAATAATAAAAGCTGACAAAGAGGTGAGATATCCACCGATAGGGTCAAACGGAAATCAATTTACTGCACGAATCCCAGGTGTGATAATGTAAGTTGAAGTCAAACACAAGGGAAACCACTCAGTGAAAGACCCATGATGATGATCAAATGCTAAGTACAAGGTCACCTATCAATGATATAAATAGGGCTAGGGTGTAGCTCTAGGTTTACTCTCAGAGCAATATGTCGTAGTCGATAAGAGACAAACCCACCGGCAAGAAGTTAGTGGAGACCTTCTCAAACCAACACGAGCAAATGACCAAATATATGATGTGATAGAACAAGACACTGACAATACTGGGAAGGCCGACTGAAAAATGAGTCAAGAGACACAACATAAAGGCCAACTCAAGTTAACTTCCCTTGAACAAAAGGATGAATCATGTTTGACTATGGCAGCAAATGATAACTTTGTATAAGTTTTTCATGTAGAAGGCATAAATAAACCCTCCATATGATTGGAAGAGATAACCAACTGGGGGAGTACTGACTCATGAAACAAGGTTATGGCTTCTCCTAAGTCAAAACTAAAACCATCCCAAATGGACAAAAGACTTAGGTTTTTTTTGCTTTGTTCAAGGGAGACATAATTGACACTGTAGCTACCATCAAATATGGAAGAAATATCCCATTCCCTCTCATTTTCAAAATATTTATGTTTTTTGTCTTTTTCATATTAAATCCTGAAAAAGAATAAAATAATGCTATAGTGTAATGGATAGAATGAGTGTTGTGACACAGATGCACTAGTTCCTGGGATAGGAACAATCCTATGCTCAATGCAAGGTGGTGAAAACTAGTAAGTGACACTCAGAGGAATGTTCCATCCATGGGTAAAGGTGTCAATTTGCAGAAGCTAAGTGATTGCATGGTTAACTTGTACAGAGAGACATGGTCAAAAGATGGCTTAAACATGAGTCCATATGAAGCTGGATAAACGCCAAGATAAACAAGTGGTCAATATGCAATGCATTAATACAAATCAACAACATAAGGGAGCCTCTAGGGTAATGGCCAGAAAAATGACAGCGAAGAGGAATAATAATGAAGCTTCAATGCATTAGACATGGTGGGCCTAAAGAGGACTCCCAAGCCTACAAGAATTGCAGCATGGGAGACAAATTCTAGCAAGGAACTAACTAGGAAGCCCATGTAAAGTAAGGCTCTACCACAAAGTCATGGCTAAAGAATCGGCGAGTGAAATGGGTTAAGTGCTCATGACATGATGGGATCTACCCTATGGCAAGTGATCAGAATGGAGGCTAGTATGCAAAATGAAACGAAAAGTGGATTCCCTAACCTATATGCTAGTTCGAAATCATATACCTTCCATGACAGGTCAGCGGTCATGGATCCAAAGAAAAACTAAAAAATCTCTAATTCAGCAATATGCACCTGAAAAAATACCTTGCCCAACACTTACAAGCCAAACGGTTATACTGCCTTAATCAAATTTGGAAAATAAGCATAAGGAAAATTTCAAAAATTTTCAAATTCTAGGCATAAATACACCATTTGACTCACATTTGGCTCATTTTCACATTGCAGAAGTGGAGAAGGAGCTTTTGGAGAAAAAAATCCTTTTCTCGAAACTAGAGTAATCATCCATCAAATCGCACCAAATCTATCAGCTAAGCTCTAAACTCATCCTTTGCATCAATTTCGTTACTGTTTAAGGTAAAATTTTGGAAATTTGACCGCAGGAAAGAGATTTTTTGATGAAAACCTCTATGCATATGCAGGTTTGTGTGGATGGACCTGCATATCATACGCAACTGTGTACAAGTGAAGTCGTGTATGCATAGAGTGAAAATTTAAAATTTGAATCAAACCAATCATTTAATGATTTTTCAAAGATGTCTATCAGTTGGAGAGAGCGTGAACATAGTGCAATTGACAATGAAGTAATTGAAGATCAAAATTCATTAGATGTTCTCCGAAGTTGTGGATTTCTCAAGTTTTTCGAAATGCCAAATATGAAAAGAAATGTATGGTTTCTTCAAATTTTGATTGATCATTGGGAATCGGAAGAACACTGCTTCATTATTGATCAGATGCCACTACTCATATAAGTGGAAGATATATATTTCATCACTGGACTCTCTCGGAGAGGAGACCCAGTAGACTTACACACCAATATTAGTGGAGGGCTTACCGTGGTGGATTATGTCCAGGTCTACTGCGTAGATAATGCACAAAAATTAGGAACTCAGATTCATGTCAGAGACTTGAAGGATTTATACATGAAGATCCTTCTCTTCACCATTGGCAGAGTAGGAGGATCTGCTTCTCTGCATCAGGCTTCGAAAACAAAAATGAGCATAGAAGTAGAATGCCTGATTCATCTCTTTGATTGGTGCACAACCTTAATGAGCAACATGAAGAAACAGTTAGCTTTAATCTAGAAATCAAAGACCAAACATTTCGGGTAATGGTACAATATTGCTGAAATTATTCGAGAGAGAGTCCCAGGGCTTTGGCCCAACGCCATCTCAACTATCAACAGCCCGAGAGATCCAAGAATAGCCCGCTAGGCTGATCTGATGAAAATATTGGGGGGAAGTGAAGTTCCCTAGACGACTTGGGATGATGAGTTCTTTCAATGGTGGGAAGAACAAGTCATCGCAGTGGAAGATTATCCCGATGCTAGGATGGACGTTGGCGGTGATCCAGATCTACCCCTACCACCCGGTGCAACATGGGGCACAATCGGTGAGACTGCAGTTTTGATTTTTTGATTATGTGATTTATTTTTTATTTTTTCAAAGTATGAAAATGAAATAATATTTTTGATTGGAATAAATGAATTAAAAAATTATGATGATCATGATGCAGACATGGGACCAGTCAAACCTGAGTGGTACCCAAGGCACAAGCGCCGCAGAGGTGAGGCAAATCCTGAATACCCTGGCAGAACACTCCATGCCATACAGAGGAACTTGGAGAGTTTGACTCACAAAGTGCCTATGTTTGCTATAGAGGACCTACCAGAGGCAATCCAGAGACAGGTGGTAGGAGTATCGCGAGATTGGGTGCTATTATTCCACCATGTAGCGACTGTCATTGTGTTCTATAGGAACACAAATTTTGGGCAGGGACCTCAGGAGTAGATTTTATAGATATGATCGGATGAATGTAATATTTTTTGATGATAGACATGATCGGGAATAAGCCCTAATTTTGTAGGACATGATGGTCCAAATTTTGTATATTTTTGAACACTCTGACTATATATATATATACAACAATTTATATGATATGATGGCTCAAATGTATGAAAATGTATGATGTATTTGATATATTTTTTAAAGTATTGAATGATTAATATGCCAATCAATTTCTTGATTAGCCAATAATTCTGCTATCCAATTGTTAGTTCGAGGAATATGAATGAAAGTTATAAATTGAAATGATCTTTGTAACAAACGTACCCTAAAAAACAATCGATGTAAAAATGGGTCTCAGACCTGATATGTGTTGTTCAACTGCAAAACCACCAGCTGCGAATCCAAGAAAACTGCTAATGAATCAACACCCAAGGATATTTCCTTCGAGAGTAGATTAATCACTACAATGTATTCTGCTACGTTGTTTGAAGCAGGACCAATGCAGACACTTGTTGATACTAACAACTGAATGGATGGATAATGAAGTACCCAAGCTGTGGAAGCTAAGTTCTGGGTATGTCTACTAGCACCATCGCCGAAACCAAAATGACTCATGACATCCAATCACACCTGCCAATGCAGATCAAATTCATGAAAATCACATCACAAAATCGAAAACCCAGATATGTACAAAAACAAAAATATATATAACAAAGCAAGATGCCAATCCAAAGCCTAGGCATAATACTTTTTCAAATAGAGCCCATTTCTAGGCTCCGCCAATTAATTTACGTCGAAATCAATCAAGGCATAAGATCCTTTCTTCAAGACCTTTTTAATGAAGAAGGGGCCATACCACATGGACTTAAACTTACCTGCCCCTAAGGCATCCTTCTCTTGGGTGTAAAACAAGACAAGGCCACCTTTAAATAAGACCCTAGGTTTGACTGCCTTATCATAATGAACCTTTACTCATTTCTTATGTGTCTCATTCATCATAGCTGCATCTCAACGCTGCTCATCAAGATGTTCTAAATGAAGGAGGTGTTCTTCGAGACAAGAAGTGTCAGGAAGAATATCAACGACTAACTTAAGAGAGGGAATTTTTCACTCAATAGGAAATATCAATTCCAACCCGTAAGCTAGTTGAAACAGAGTAAAACCAGTTGTAGTTTTGACTGACATCTAGTATTCCCAAAGTGCAAGGTACGACATAATATGCCAATTGGATCTGGCTTTATCAATTGTCCTTTGAAGAATTATCTTCAAGGATTTTTTCACAGCTTCAACCTACCCATTGGCTTGAGAATAATAAGGAGATGAATGCTCCTGCCAAAAACCTAATTTCCGAGCCAATTTAGCCATCATGCTTCTTTAAAAGTGACTGCCATGATCAGTGACAATATCTTTGGGAATAAAAAAGCGAGAAATGACTTGATTGAATAGAAAAAGAGCTGGTGTCTCACCGTCATTCCCAAAACTAGGCATAGCCTCAACCCACTTCATGAAGTAGTCTATGGCTACAATAATTTACTTGTGACCTTTAGCCAAAGGCGGGTTACAAGTAGTAAAATAAATACCCCACTTTGTAAAGAGTCTGACAGTAATGACAGGAAAGAGCGGAGCTGGATGAGCATGCATATTTCAAGTATAAACCTGACATGGATGACACCTTTTAACCAATTCCATACAATATTTGAAAATCGAAGGAAAAAAGTATCCTGCATGCAATATTTTTTGGGCTGTAGCAAGCCCAGATAAATGACCACCACAAGCTCCACTTTGGAAATCATTCAGCACAACCTTAACTTCTTCGAGAGTTAAGCAGTGCCTGAGGATCGAATCGAACCTACGATGATATAAAGTGTCACCAATAATCATATAGATTTTTGCTAAGTGACATTACTTTCTACGCTCATGTTTCAAAAATGTTGAGGGGAACTTCATAGTTTGGAGATAAACTATGAGATCCCCATACCAAGGATCCTGTGAAGAAATGAGAAAAATATGTTCATCAAGAAATGATTCATCATAAAAAATCTCTTCTCCACAGGGCAACTCAGAAATCAATTCCACAAAAAATAATGATTTATTGGACTTGACAAACATAAACTGAAGATCAAATTCCTACAAAATCACAATCCATCGATTGTATTTTCCCCCAATCACTTGCCTACTGAGAACAAACTGAAATGGATTGACTACTGCCAAAACATAAGTTTTGCATAGAAGAATGTAATGTCTAAGCCACTGAACAGCTTGAACAGCTACTAAAGCTAGCTTATTTATCGGAGAATACTAGAGTTTAGGTCCTACCAAGCCTCGACTAAGGTAGTATATAACATGCTCAGAAAGAGCATCGTCTTCCTGAACCAAAACCATACCAATAGTAGATTCTGCTACCACGAGATACAAGAGGAAATCCAAATTATAATCCGGTGGACTCAGTAAAGGAGAAGAGGTCAATGTTTTTTTCCAAGCATCAAATGAGCATTGAGCAAAGTCATCCCAAAATAATGGAACTCCTTTCTTTAATAATCTCATAAATCCTTTTTTAATCTCAACATAATTTACGATAAATATCCGTAGAAAATTAGCTTTTCCTTGCAGACTTTGAAGTTGATGAATTTAATACGGGGAAGGAAACTGAAGTATTGCCTCAACCTTGAAGGGATCTACCCGAATCCCTTCCGTAGACACTATGAATCCCAACAACCTACCGGACATGACAGCAAAAATGCACTTGTTCAGGCTCAACCGGATTTTATAATTCTGACATCGTTCAAAACTTGACGGAGGTGAGAAGGATGATCCATTCTCTTATGAGAACGAGTAGCTAAATCATCCAAATATTCCTCGATAATATGTTTGATGTCGTGGAAGGCATAATACATGGCTCACTGAAAAGTAGCTCCAGCATTTTTTAGGCCAAAAGGCATTTTCTTGTAAGAAAAAGTACCCCAGGGATAAATAAATGCATTCTTATGCTGATCATCATGATGGATAGTAATTTTATTATATCCAGATAAACCTTCCATGAAGGAGAAAAGCTCATTCCCTACACGCTCATCGATAATATGATCTATAAATGGTGTGGGGTAGTTATCTTTAGGACATGCTTTATTTAGGTCTCCAAAGTCGATGCAAACTCGAATTGTTCCTTGTTTCTTATCCACAAGAATTGGATTTGAAACCCACTTAGTTAAAGGAACTGGGTAAATGAACCCTGCCTTTAGTAGCTTCTCCACCTCAGCTGTGATAGCTACAACCTTCTTAGGGTTGACCAGACGAAGATTTTTCCTTATAGGCTTAGCATTTTCGTATACCTTGACCTCATACTGGACAATAGATGGATATATACTAGGCATTTACTCATAAGAGTAGGCAAAAACATCTCTAAACTCTTGAAATAGATTGGTGTAAATTTGAATCTCTTCAGGGGAACATTAAGCTCCCATGAAGACATTCTCTATATGTTAGGTCCCTATATTACTAGTATAGTCCCTTATTGTTGTTAGTGTAAACCCCTTATTTTTATTATTGTACCCCTGTAACCCCCATATTGTTATTATTGTGCCCTTAAATTATTATTGTTAGGTCAGCTAGGATTACATTGTGGCCCCACTAGGATTACATTATGGCCCCATGGAATCCTATATATAGAAAGGAGGTTTTGTAATTTGTATCATCCAAGAATTGTTCATTCATGTAATGTATTGGAAGTTTCCCCCTTGAAGTGGCTTATTTCTAAGGCATTGATATCTCTTTTCTTCTATTTTTGGAGCTGGTTTCACAACATTTGGTATCATAGCTTTGGATTCTAGGGTTTCGCTGCTCCAAACAGGTCATCGTGGAATTTTCGCTATAATTTTTTTTCTATGAAGTTTCAGAAGCTGAAAGTTTTAGGGTGCGAAGCCGAAATCCTGAGGAACATCGTCAAAAAATTTCAGAGCTTGGTTCACAACATTTTCAGAGATATCATATGTGGAAGTTAGGTATTTTTTGAGGCTTCTCAATTTAATATAAACAGGTCATCATGGAATTTGCACTATAAAACATTTTCTACGAAGGTTCAGAATCTAAAATTTTTAGGGCACAAAGCTGAAATACTTAGGAAACTTTTCGTAAAATTTCAGAGCTTGGTTCGCAATATTTTCGGAGATATTATTTATGGAAGGTAGTGCTTTTTAAGGCTCCTGAATTTCATCTCAAAGAGGTGATCGTGGGAAAATATTCATAACTCTCTCTCTGAGCATCAGATTGGAGTTCCATAAAAGGTGGTCGCAAGTACATGGACTGCAGTTTATTTTCTAACAATTTCAGATCTAAAAGATGAAACAATGACACGTGGCAAGTTGTACAAGTTCCCTCTACTGAACCAGTCCATAATTAGGTTATTGTGGGAGATTGGACATAAATTTTCTTTGGAGAATCCAAATCAAGTCAGACCTGTGGCATTCGAAAGATAATTCAGAAGGCTACCTCAATGCTCAATTTCAGGTATTGAAGAGTCACAATCGCAAAGATAATCCAATTTCAATATCGAGCTCCTCAAATGTAAGAAAAAGGTGTTTATTTTTTTTACGAATTACATAAGTCTTGTTTGAAGAATCAATTTGAATTGATTCCAAGGGAATATTATAGAATATATAACAGCATTGGGTTCAAAAAAATTCCCCGTAAAAATAATTCAACACCCATTAAGCCTTCAGAAGGCTCTACTATGACTCATGAAGATGAAGAATTGCAACATGATCTATCAAAATTACAAGAGCAAGTGCACCAAATTTCGCTCTCGCAAAGAGCAACGAAATATGAAATGGATGTTTTGAAGAAAGGTGTGGAAGTGAAGATGGATGGTTTGAAGAAATGCATGGAATCTAAGATAGATAGCATGGAATCTAAGATGGATGACATGGAAGCTAAGATTGATGAAAAAATGAAAGACAACATGGAAAAAATGAAGAATGATCTAAAAGCAGACATGGAAGGTTTGACAAAGTTTATAAAAGAAGTGTTTCCTAATGGTGAAAAGATAATAGAGGAAACTCATGATGAGAACAAAATAAATGTTAATCGTGACTTCATAAACTCTAATGTTAGCGGGAAGAACCACCATATTCTAAAAATGGATATGAGGAATTTTGATGGAAAGGATCTTGTAACATGGATACTACAGATGGAGCAATATTTTGATCTCCATAATGTGCAAAACACACAAAAGGTACGCATTGAAACTTTACATTTAGAGCAAAATACATTTATATGGTATCGATGGCTTTGCTCCCGTAAAAAAATTGTCACTTGGTAAATTTTTACAGAGGAAATGATAGCACATTATGAGGATACAAAGAGCAACACCTTCTTTAGCCAATTTATAAATCTCAAACAAAAGGGTTTAGTGGGGGAGCACATTGAGGACTTCCAAAAATTGAATATAAGGGTAACTGATATTCCAGAGGAACATAGGATTGATCTCTTCATAGGTACTTTAAAGGATAACATCCAACATGAAGTTCGTGTTTTGGAAACTGATTCATTGGAGAAGGCATTCAGGTTGGCAAGAAAAATTGAATGTAAAATTATGGCGACAAGGAAGCCTACCACTCACTTCTATAAAGAGGGAAGTGTTGCTACTCCTAGATTTCCACAACCTACAAGGTTGACACCACAACAATTTGAAGAAAAAAGAGCAAAAGGGCTTTGCTACAGTTGTGATAGAAAATACACTAAAGGTCATAAGTGTGCTAAGAAGAAATTATTTTACATAGATTGTGAAGAGGAAGAAGAAAATGAACAAGAAGAGGTTATACACCAGGAACCAGCCCTAGAAGAGGAAGAAATGAATCCGACCATATCGTGTAATGCACTGGTAGGAATTACCACTCCTCAAACTCTCAAGATAGAAGGACAAATCAAGAAGAAAAAGGTAATAGTGTTGATTGATTCAGGTAGCACCCATAATTTTATTCATTGTAAGGTAGCCAAGGAATTAAATTGTTTCCTATACCCAGCACCAGAATGTCAAGTGATGGTTGCAAATGGGGGAACTATAAATTGCTCTGGAAAATGCCATAATATCAAGCTAACCATGGGGGAATATGTATTGACTAGTCCAATGCTTTCCATTCCTATAGGAGGTGCTGATGTTGTACTAGGAGTACAATGGTTACAATCTTTGGGGACGGTAGCTTTTAATTTTCAAGAACTTTTCTTGAAATTTTTTTCAGAAGGAAAGGAAGTCGAATTACGGGGTATTGCGGGGAAGCCAGGAAGGATAATAAGCTCTAATATCATGACAAAGCTTCTAAAGAAAGAACATCGAGGCGTAATTGCACAATTATGCTCACTAGAAGTTCCAACATCAAAATCATCTATTTCTGCAGATCTCCAACAAGTCTTGGACAATCATTCCAAGGTGTTTGAAACTCCCAAAGGACTCCACCTATTCGTGATCATGATCACGCTATTCATTTGATTCCAGGAAGTGTTCCTCCAAACATCAGGCCTTATAGATATCCTTACTTCCAAAAAAGCGAAATTGAACGTATGATTGCAGAAATGTTAGAGGCGGGTATAATTCAACCCAGTCAAAGTTCTTTCTCTGCTCCTGTAGTATTGGTACACAAGAAGGATGGATCATGGCGAATGTGTCCAGATTATAGGGAGCTCAATAAGCTCACCATTAAAGATAAATTTCCCTTTCCTGTGATTGATGAATTATTGGATGAATTACATGGAGAAATTTATTTTACCAAGTTGGATCTTCATTCAGGATATCATCAAATTAGAATGAAGACTGAAGATATTCCAAAAATATAATTTCAAACTCATGAGGGTCATTATGAATTTTTGGTCATGGCTTTTGACCTTACCAATGCACCTTCTAAATTTCAAGGGTTGATGAATTCCATTTTCAAACCCTTCCTTAGAAAATTTGTGCTAGTATTTTTTGATGATATACTAATCTACAGCAGGTCTTGGAAGGATCATGTTGAACATGTTGACAGGGTGCTCAAACTATTGCGGGAGAAACAATTATATGCAAAAAAATCCAAATGTTTCTTTGGAGTACAAGAGGTGGAATATCTGGGTCATATTGTATCTCACGAGGGTGTTAAAGTAGACCCTAACAAAATTAAAGCCATTAAGGAATGGAAAGTCCCCACAACCTTAAAGAAGTTGCGAGGATTTCTCGGGTTAACAGGGTATTATCGCAAGTTTGTTAAGAATTATGGGAGAATAGCAGCACCTCTAACAACATTATTGAAGAAAGATGCATTTTCATGGACTTCTGAAGCAACTAAGGCCTTTGAACGTCTTAAAGAGGCAATGTGCCTAGCACCGGTCTTAGCTATGCCAGACTTCACAAAAACCTTTATTGTGGAATGTGATGCCTCAGGAAATGGAATTGGTGTTGTTTTAATGCAGGAAGGAAGACCCATTTCTTTTGAAAGTCGTCCAATCAAAGCAAAGTATTAACAGAAACCTATTTATGAGAAGGAAATGTTAGCAATACTATATGCACTAAATAAATGGAGAACTTACCTAATGGGAATACACTTCAAGGTAAAAACTAATCATGGTTGTCTTAAACACTTTTTGGAACAAAGAATATCTTTAGAAGAGCAGCAAAAATGGGTCACAAAGATGTTGGGTTATGAATTTGAAATAATCTACAAAAAAGGGAAGCTTAGTGTTGTTGCATATTCACTCTCAAGAAAGAATGAAGAGGTGGAAGCATTGCTTTGTGCCATTTCTATTATCCAACCATATTGGATAACCGAAGCAAGAGATGAATGGAAGAAGGACAAAGAAGTATGGACACTCATTGAAAAGTTGCAGCAAGATCCTAGTACATCTGATACATTTAGTTGGAAAAATGATTCTTTATGATACATAGATCACTTATATCTTTGTAAGAATTCCCAACTAAAACAAAATATTCTGTTGGAATTACACACTTCTCCTTTAGGAGGACACTCAGGATTTTTAAAAACTTACCATAGGGTGAAGAAATAATTTTTTTCGAATGGCCTTAAATCTGATATTCAAAAGTTTGCAGCGGAATGTTTGGTTTTCCAACAGAATAAAGTTGATACAATTAAGACCCTGGGACTTCTACAACCTTTATCCATTCCAAGTCAACATTGGGAAGAGATTTCAATGGATTTTATCATAGGTTTACCTAAGTCTGAAGGAAAGAGTGTCATCATGGTGGTAGTTGATAGACTTACCAAGTATGCACACTTTGTGCATTATCTCACCCATTTAAAGAAAGTACATTTGCTACTACATTTATGGACAAAATTCAAAAGCTACATGGAAACCCAAGGGTTATTGTGAGTGACAGAGATCTGATTTTTACTGGAAATTTTTGGACGGAGTTATTTTCTTGTTTGGGTACTAAATTAGCTCATAGCTCATCTTATCATCCTCAATCTGATGGTAAAACTGAGATAGTAAATAAATGTTTGGAAGAATATCTTCGTTGTTTTGTATCTGATAAACAAACACAGTGGGTCAAGTGGTTACCTCTCGCTGAATGGTGGTATAACACTTCCTTCCATATTGCTGCAAAAATGACCCCATTTATGGCACTTTATGGATATAATCCACCATCCATCACATCATCTTTAAGAGAAAATTCGAAGGTTCAAGCAGTGGAAGAGCACATCGAGCATCAACAATAAGTTCTCCAACTCTTAAAGGATAACCTGAATTTGGCACAAAGTTGAATGAAACAACAGGATCAACATCACAGCGAGAGAATTTTTGATGTAGGAGACTGGGTATTTTTATGGCTACAACCATACAAACAAATGTCCCTCAAGCAAGCTAATAAGGATAGTAAATTATCGCCAAAGTACTATGGTCCTTACAAGGTGTTGCAAAATATTGGTACTATGGCATACAAATTGGAGCTTCCTGCTTCTTCACGAGTGCATCCAGTTTTCCATGTGTCATGCTTAAAGAAGGTTATAGGTGAAAATCTTCCAGTTCAAACAATATTGCCAGAACTTGATGAGGAAGGAAAAATCATATTGGAACCTGAAGCGGTCACAGAAACAAGAACTCGATAACTACGAAATCGATCAATTTCAGAGTATCTCATCAAGTGGAAGAACTTACCCACTAAAGATTCTACATGGGAGGATGAGAATTTTATACAGAAGCACCCAGAGCTACTCAAGTGTTGAGGACAACAATTTTTTTAAGGATAGGGGCATGTTAGGTCCCTATATTACTACTATAGTCCCTTATTGTTGTTAGTGTAAACGCCTTATTGTTATTATTGTACCCCTTTAACCCCCATATTGTTATTATTGTGCCCTTAAATTATTATTGTTAGGTCGGCTAGGATTACATTGTGGCCCCACTAGGATTACATTATGGCCCCATGGACTCCTATATATAGAAATGAGGTTTTGTAATTTGTATCATCCAAGAATTGTTCATTCATGTAATGTATTGGAGGTTTCCCCCTCGAAGTGGCTTATTTATAAGGCGTTGATATCTCTTTTCATCTATTTTTGGAGATGGTTTCACAACACTATAATGTTGGGATCTCTAGAGATGTTCACCGGTATAGTAGGAGAAATCACAACCATGTTACCTTCAGCAAAAACCTGTGTTGGTGCTAAAGGGTTCAGGACTGGTTGAACATGACCAGAAGACTGAGGGATAGGAAAACTTGACTCAACTTCACGCAAGTCTGGGAGAAAGTAAGAATGAGGATGCAAATCATCCCACGGTCTCTCTACACCAGTCATTGCTTGAAGGATGGCCTCTTTAGATGGAAGAGTGGTATCAAGGAAATCCTGAGCCGAAGATGAACTAAGAGTCCAAGCCGGAGCCACATCTCCATCCAATTCCTCTGGTGAAAGAGAAACTGGAATGGAATCTGTAGAGTCAACAATAGAGCTATAAGAGATTTTGCATGCAGACATAGGAAATTCCATTCCACCTGCTTAACCTTCCTCTAATGTGGAGGTAGGATAAGGTAAGGTCCAAGGGTCCAAAAAATAATGGGTTCTGAAGAACTCTCTTCGAATAGGAGCCCTGGAGGATGAAATAGCATTAATATGAATCGAAGGAGGTGGAAGATCAAAAGTACCCATCAAAGAAGTGTACATTCCAACCCCCAGATTCTCAACAGGTGGCTTGGTATCCTTCACCAAAGGAATGGTTGAGTCAGATGATGCATTCGGATCTATAGGAGAACAATCCAGTTGGTCAACTGTGACAATTCTCCCTTCATGAGAAAAAAAAACGATGTGAAATAATGAGGATGCTATGGCATCCATCTCATAGATCCAGTTTAACCCCAACACAAGGTTATAGTCTAGGATTGCATCAACTATTTCAACTTCAATATTAATATTTTTTCCCCCAACACAGATGGGCAAAGCTGGAACAATACCATGTGCTCTGTGAGAATGACCATCAAACACAGTCAGAAGAGTGGCTGAAGTAACAGCTGCGGGAGATCCAATACCCTTCCAACATGCAAGAGACATTACACACGCGGAAGCACCCTCATATACGACTATTCAAAAGATATTGAATTTCCAGTAAGTCGATCTAATATGGAAAGTTGTATGATGAGGAAGTCTCTTTTTAAAATTCAAAATATTAAATGTGATCATAAGAGAATTCTTTGGATCAACAGCCCTAATAGCAGTGAGAAAAGCACTCCACTGAGCCGAACAAGACTAGAGCACCTCTAACGCAGACATGGCGCAAAGAATTTGATCTAGATCTTCTACAATCGAGTAGTTTTGGGTAGCCTTGGCATTAGGATCAATTTTCGAATGTTTTGAAGACCCTTTCAACATCCGAGGTATAGGCTCAATAGTAGGCCTAGTAATATGAAGTGGCTCAGTACTATCAAGAGCACCCTTGGCTTTCGAAGATTTAGCTTTTCCATAATCACGAGATCTCGTAGCGATATTTGTGTGAGCACTCATTATGTATATTTTTGATGTATTTTCCCCTTCTTGGCTGCCCCTAGAGGAAGCCCCAGTATTTTGATTTGCGCCAACAATTAATTATTTCCCTTGGGGAAAAGGGTTTGTTTGGAAAATCTGGGAACTAGAAGAATCCTGTTGAGCTAACAAGCACTGCGCATCTTGAATTTTAGGGAAAATATGCATAATATGATCTCTAGTGCATAATTTGCATGGAAATTTCACTTTATTTTTATTATCCTTTTTACCCTCTCCAACATGATCGTTGGATTTTTTTTCATTCCCTTTCCCATCCTTGTCCTTTTTATTATTATTCTGTCTCTTCTTCTTCCCATCCGATTGTTGATTTCCTTTGGGATTGGATGTTTGGACAACATTAATTGCCAAAGACTAGGAAGGAGTTGACACTGAAGGCACAACCTAACCAGAAGAAGCAGATTGTATAGACAATTGCTGCAATTGACTTAGCAGGTTAGTTGCACCGCTATCAATCAAACCGATAAGACCATCACCATGAGGACCAGGTTTAGTTTTGGCTAAGTCTAATTTGGAGTAAGGAGCATCTGATTTTTTTTTTTATCAAGGACTCCAGACTGAGAATAAATCAGTTCTAATTGTTGAGCCCTAAAAATAGCCTGCTCTTTAGAAAATACCCCTGAAAGAGATACATCCTTAGAAATTTCTGGTTGTAAAGATTTCAAAAACCACTCAAGAAGGAATTCATTTGGAGTTTGGGCTTTAATGAGCCTCTTCCTTCTTCGCCATTCTTGAATATGGTCAGAAATGTGAGTTGCCTTGTCTTGCTGAAAATTGGCCAGGAGGTCAGTCCCGATGTCATAACGGACAAGTAATTGAAAGTGATTTAAGAACATGGTAGCCAACTCTCCAAAAGTAGAAAAAATTCCCCCAGTTAACTCAATAGACCATTTGGCAGAATTTCCAGTTAAGGTTCTTTGAAATAATCTCAACTTAATCGAATCATCAATCAGGGAGTTCAAGGAACACCATAAATGGAAAGTGGTGATATGATATGCTAGATCCTCACCATTTTTCCATTAAAACTTTGGAATGTATGAGGGGAGCTTAATGGGGATCGGAGGCCAACCTGGAATATATCGAATAGGATCGTTAGTCATTTTTGATAGATATGAGAAGTTTAACGTTGCCATAAATGGTAAACGAGGAGGAGCATGGGAATTCCATCCCCCATACGAAGGATTTCCCACATTATGAAAAGAGTAACCTAGATTTGTTGAGGCACCAGGTTGCTATTTATTGTTTGTAGAGAATGCTGGGCCATAAGAAAATCCTTGTGAACCGACATTTGGAGAAGGACCCCCACCCCCAACATAGAGTTACTATACACAGGACCATTCCCTCCAACAAAGGTAGTGAATGAAGAGGAAACCCCTTGGTAAGGGTTCCAAGCATTTGAAAATGGAGAAAAATCTTGAGAATTACTCCACAAAGGGAAAGGAACATTCCCTTGCTGACCAACGAGAATCTGATTCCCTACTCCTAACGCTGTAAACACAGGGTTCCATCCCATAAAAACATTATAACTTTGAACTCCCGAAAAAGGAATGAAACCTTGATTCTGAGAGGAAAAAGGTAAAGATCATAAGGAAGGGTTTGAATGAGGGATGTGCCCACTTCTAGAGGGGAACACTTGAAACAAAGATGATCCAATAGCCATAGAAGGAATGGGTGTGGAGACAGCTGAAGCAGCAAAAAAAGAGAAAGAAGGAATCCCACTAGTGGGCATTCCAAAAGAAAAGGGACCAGATTGAGGAGCATGTGCTTGGGTGTAACCAGAGCCAAACACATCAGCACTAGAAGTGATTGTCGATATAGCAATAGTTCCCCCTCCTTCCATTGAAAGAGGAGTCCGAACACCTGCAGTGCTCACAGCTGAAATTGTGTTAACAGTCATGGCCATCAAAAGCTATGAATATGATAGATAAGGACTTTTCGGTCTCTGAGACTTGGGTCCGATGTACTGAATAATGTAAGGATAACTAGAAGGAAGAGGATATGGAAGAGACTCAGTAGCCTAAGGGACTTCCTCTATTTCTACTTCTTCTGCTGAAAATAAAACTCTAGAGATGAGTGAAACACTCCTCTCTATACCGACACTGACACCAGAACCACCCACAGAAACTTCAAGCCCCGATGGAGGATCTCTCTCCACTACGTTTGAAACCACCAGGTGAAAATCACCCTCTGAATTACTCCTACGCCTTCTTGAAGAAGGCTCGTCACTCGCGGGAGACAACCCACGAAGCCTCCTCGATCGACGAGGCGATCGTTCAGCCACTTTAAGAGATTAAAATTAGACTCCAAAAATATATGAATTTAAGAAATCTAGGAGAAAAGAGAACACTTTAAAAAGTTCCTAAGATACAACCAGGCAAGTAGCTCTCAAGTATTTCCACTCAAGGTGATTAGGAACGGACACCAAAATACAAGACAACAAAATAATATGACCTTCTAACAATAGTCTGGGGTAATTATGCCCCAGGCCTACTAGCGAAGGTAAGATAAATAGTTACGCTGACCTCCTAACAAAATTTTTTTTCTAGTGCAAGTCCCTAAGATTTACAAGGGCACCCTCCAGAAGTACTGATGGAAGTGATGCAATGTCTATCTCAAGTACCATGGGTATTCCCCCCCGCAGTCACCTGTGTGTCCCTAGGATGGGAAACTAAGGGAACCAATCCGTATCGACAGTTGGGCTGAAGAGTCTTAGGTCAAGATTCAAAAAAATAGGAGAGGGGTTATCTCTCTTCTATGCCTGCACTATCCCTCACGCTTGACTCTCTGGAGGAGAGCTTTTCCAGTCTACTTAAGAGTGTTGGATTTCACTCATTAATAAAATTTCTATGTTTAAAAATTTGAGCGGCCTTGGAGAGTTAACTCTCCACTCACCTAATCCAAGGCCATACAACCTAGCTAGTTGGTGTATGATTAATGGAAATAATACAAAAACTTCTAGTTTCTTTTAATTAGATCGCTTATTTTAAGTTGGCTGTTACCTAAGTCAAGGGCTCATGGAAGTGAAATTGATGGTGTTTTATGACGTAGAAGAAATCAATGAAAACCTAGTTACATGCAAATGAAATGATTTCCTTTTGATGAAAAGTGATTTCTACTTGGGTTCTATGAAACTAATAAAAAAACACTTTGTTTTTTTTCATTTCAGACACTCACTCTTCACACAATTCAAAAAGTTTCAAAAAAGACTAAAGTCTCAAATTCACTTTAATGCAAACTACCAATGATATGAAAATCCTAATATGCTAATTCTAAAGAAGCAAAAAGAGTTCCTAGACAATGGTTCGATCACTTTTTGACAGAAAACAAGGCTAGTTCCAAACAAAAATCCTATGCATAAGAATGCCAAAAATGAAAAAAAAAAAGTGAAAGTAAAAGAAAACTTCTTTCGCAATCAAGCCAAGAACCAAAGATTAGAAATCAAGCAAGAAGCTCCAAAAGATGTAATGAAACCATAAAAAGAAGCTCAAAGTAAAAGCTACGGAAAACAAAAAATGTTTTTGGGCTTTTCACTTATAATGGAAGAAACAATGTTGCTGATGAAATGGGAACTCTAGCCCAAAAAGACTTAAAAAAAACATGAAAAACACCCAAAAAACAAAAAGTGTGTATTCCAGAACGCATTTGTTTTTTTCTCAAGGTGAAATTTCACCTTTTTATAAAATTATGCTAAAAACAAAATTGTTTTTTGAAAAAATGATTGAAAAAACACCCTCAAAGCAAAACGAGTTGATGCTGGAATAACAAAAAAAACATTGTGTCACATTTTTGACACATTGTAACAATGGAATTAAAGACAACATATTAGGACATTGAAAATTCTTAATTTTTTGATAGATGATGTTAAATATAAACAAAATTATGTTTGAAGGGCTTATCATTTCGAACATTTTTTATCCATGTTGTTAAACTTAAAATATCTTGACTCTAAACAACCCTAAAATTGTAATTATTTTCAACCATAACATTAAAGATAAAATTTCATAGCGTATAAAAACCTTAATGACAATTTGTGAATCTCAAGTTTTTAAATCCTACGTTTTCAAAATACTTGAACCATGAAATTATGGAGAAATTAAATGACTTAAATAACTTTTAAAAATGAACAAGTAAATGAAAAATTTATTATTCATATATTTGTGTGTTTATATATAAAAACATATTTTTTAATTTTTTTATTGTTTTTCTATATTTTAAATTATAATTATTTTAGTTTTAAGAAAATAAAAATTAAAAATTAAAATCTTCTTATATATGTTTGTTTATATTTAAAAAAAAAATTTATTGTTTTTTTATATTTTAAATAATAATTGTTTTAATTTAAAAATAAAATAAAATTATATATATATATATATATATATATATATATATATATATATATATATATATATATATATATATATATTTGTTTGTTTATTTTTTAAAATATATTTTTTAATTTGTTTTTATTGTTTTTTATATTTTAAAATTTTAATTGAATAGTTTTTTTTTTTATTTTATTTATTTATTAAACAATACCTTTTTTTTTATAGTAGTTTTTGTTTAAAAAACAAATTATTTTTTTTAAATAGTTTGTGTTTGAAAAAAATAAAATAAAAAAAATTAATTTGTCGCTCGGCGGGGGCCGGAGGTAGGCTGGGCAGCCCTAGATGGTGCTGCCCGGTCGACCTCTGGCCCTCAGTAGGGCGGAGGGTGATTTTCGGAACCGCCCTCTGCCCAGCCGAGGGTGATTCTCGCAATCTCCCTTCGCCCAACCGGGGTAGATTCTCGAAATCACCCTCTGCCCAGCCAGGGGTGATTCTCGGAATCACCCTTCGCCCAACTCGGGGTGATTCTTGGAATCGCCCTCCGCACAACCGGGGGTGATTCTCGAAATCGCTCTCTGCCCAACCGGGGATGATTCTCAGAATCACCCTTCGCCCAGCCAGGGGTGATTCTCGGAATTTCCCTCCGCCCATCTGGGGGCCGAAGGCAGGCTGGGCAGTGTTGTCGAGGGCTGCCCAGCCTGCCTTTGGCCCCTGTTTGGGCGAAGGGAGAGATTCTTGGAATCACCCTCCGCCCGGCCGGGTGGCATCGTTGAGGGCTACCCAGCCTACCTCTGGCCCTCGAATGGGCGCAGGGCGATTTCGAGAATCGCCCTCCCCCTAGCCGTGGGTCGGAGGCAGGGTGGGAAGCCCTTGACGACGCCGCTCAGCCTGCCTTCGACCCCTGGTTTGGCGGAGGGAGATTGCCAGAATAACCCCCGGTTGGGCAGAAGGTGATTCCCCCTGGTTGGGGGGAGGGCGATTCCCCCTATCACCCACGGCTAGGCAGAGGGTGATTCTGAGAATCACTCCCAGTTAGACAGAGGGCGATTCTGAGAATCACCCCTGGTTTGGCGGAGGGCGATTCCGAGAATCATTCCTGGTTGGGCGGAGGGAGATTTTGAGAATCACCCTCAGCTGTGTGGAAGGCGATTCCGAAAATCACCCTCCACCTAGCCAGGGTCCGGAGGTAGGCTGGGCAGCCCTCGACGGTGCTACCCAGCCTACCTTCAGCTCCCTGTTGGGCAGAGGGCGACTCCGAGAATCGCCCCGGCTGGGAAGAGGGTGATTCTCAGAATTGGCCTCCACCCAGCTGGGGGTGATTCTCGGATTCACCCTTCCCCTAGCTGGGGGTGATTCTCGGAATCGCCCTCCACCCAACCGGGGGTGATTCTCGGAGTCGCCCTCCGCCCACCCAAGGGTGATTCTCAGACTCGCCCTCTGCCCAGCCGAGGGTGTTTCTCGGAATCACCCTCCACCCAGCCGAGGGCCAAAGGCAGGCTAGGCAGCGCCATCGAGGGCTACCCAGCTTGCCTCTAGCCCTTGGCTGGGTGGAGGGCGATTCTCGGAATCGCCCTCCGCCAAGCCGAGGGTGATTCTCGGAATCGCCCTCTGCCTAGCCGAGGGTGATTCTCGGAATCACCCTCCACCCAGCCGAGGGCCAAAGGCAAGCTAGGTGGCGCCATTGAGGGCTGCCCAGCTTGCCTCTGGCCCTTGGCTGGGCAGAGGGCGATTCTCGGAATCGCCCTCTGCCCAGTCGAGGGTGATTCTCAGAATCACCCTCTGCCCAGCCGAGGGTGATTCTCGAAATCGCCCTCCACCCAGCCGAGGGCCAAAGGCAGGCCAGGCGACGCCATCGAGGGCTTCCCAGCTTGCCTCTGGCCCTCGACTGGGCGGAGGGTGATTCTCGAAATTTCTCTCCACCCAGCGAGGGGCTGGAGTCAGGCTCGACAACCCTTAATGATTTCTCCCCCCGGCCGGTGGAGGGTGATTCCGAGAATCTCCCTCCGCCTAGGTGGTGGCCAGAGGCCAACTGCGTGGCACCATCGAGGGCTTCCCAACCTACCTCCACCCAGCCAGGGGCCGGAGGCAGGCTGGGAAGCCCTCAACGCACCACCTGGCCTGCCTCCTACCCCCTGCTGGGCGGAGCGTGATTCCGAGAATCACCCTCGGCTAGGCAAAGCGTGATTTTGAGAATCGCTCCTGGCTAGGCAGAGGGCGATTCTGAGAATCACCCCCAGCTGGGCGGAGGGTGATTTTGAGAATCGCCCCTCGCTGGGCGGAGGCTGGCCAGGTGGCACTATCGAGGGCTGCCCAGCCTGCTTCCGACTCCCGGCTATGCGGAAGATGATTCTCGAAATTTCCCTCCACCCAACTGGGAGTCGGAGGCTGGCCGGGCGACGCCGTCAAATGAAGGATATTGTGTTTTGGATCTATTTTGTGGTTCAGGTAAGTTTTATTCTACAAATTTAAATTTAAATATTTTAATTTTTACTTTCTATGTCTTTATACTAATTTTCTTACTAATTTCTTTTCTACTTGATGATTAGGTACAACACTAGCATGTTGGCTGCGAAAAGGAAGAAATTGCATTGCCATTAAGAAAGATCCAGTGCAATGCAAATTTATTCAACAAATAATTAACGTTCTTGAATTCCTTCTAGATGTGAAGCAAGAAGTTGGTTTGAGGAAAGGGGATTTTAATGAATCACATGTGGAAAAAAAAGCAAAGGAACCTCAACCACCATTATATGGAATTATTGGAAAATGACACTTTGGAAGATTTGCAGACATGAAAGATCCATTAGAAGATGAAAATGACCAAAATTAAGTAGAAAATGTTGCAGAAGAAGCCATCAATGATGTTCTAGATGATGTTGAACATGTATTAGTTGATATTGTTGAGGATCTTTAAGTTATGCTTGCAAACAAAGCTCATTTTTTAGATCTATCAATCAGTTTTACTTGTAATGTTTAGACTTTGATATTTTATGAGAAGGATCCTTATTTTTTGCAAAAAACATGTGATTACTATTATTTTTTGACATAAAATTCAATAAAAATACTATTTTCTTAAGTTTTTTTGTTAAGATTTTCCTAAAAATTAGTTTATTTAACATGTTTTTTTTAACAAAAAGTCTCTAAAAGTGTATTTTTTGCATTCTATTTTTATTGAAAATTTGTATCTTTTTGTCATATCGTTAAAAATATTGGTTTTTTAGCGACAATTATTTGATGTGCAATGAAAAATTAATTAGAAATACATAAACTTGTAGAAAATATAAACTTTATAATATTGACCTTTTTTTCATTTTTTATCTATGTGAAAAAGTGAAGATATCATTACAAATTTTTATTTTTTAAAAAATTATTTTTTTCTTTTTAAAACACAAGTACATAAATGCACTTAAAAATAAACATCTCACGGAAGAAGAAGAAATTAGAAAATGTATAGTGTCAAAATAAATCCTCTAAAAAAACATTGGTGATGATACGCCACCACTATTCAAAATCAACATAAAAAGCATCACAAAAATAAATAAATAAATAAATAAAAATAAAGTGCCAAAAACATGCTAAAAAAAAATTTGATTCTGCATCACCACTTTTCAAAGTCGGGTGTTTTTCTTGCTACGTAAAAAATTAGGTACCAGTGCAGTTACCTATTTCATCGGTAACAGTGTTAAGAAAAGAGATTTCAAGAAGAAAAACAAAAACTACCCAATAACCATAATCAAGCCAAATGAGTCTCCAAAAAGGATTTTAAAGTATTCAAACCAACTGTGCTACTCTTGTAGCAGGACTTAAATGAGCAAAAAGAACCAAGAAAATCAATCAATTCATTCAACACAGCAGCACAATCTTGCAACGAACAATCACTCAAAAAACCAAAACGAGATTCTTCAAGATTCGCAACAAGACACACCCAAGAAATCAAGAAAACAGAAATAGGCCAAGGAGGCAAAAAGCATAAGTGAAGCAATGCATAGGGCCAAGAAGAGAAAAAAAACAGAGGCTCACTGTTCTGATAGGTCAGAAAAACCAAGAACTTCAAAAAAGCTCTTGGTGCTTCAGCCGCAATTTCAAACACAAAAAACAAACCAATTGACCAAATGGCTAAGTTTTCATAAAAAAAGAGAGAAATCAATATGAAATCACCATAAACGCAGTCCAGAGACCTTAAATATGCCACAGGAATGTTCCAACTCAGATAGAAAAGATTACAGAGGTTGAAAACCTAAATTTTAATTTTTTTCCACCAATATGCGGTTTTACGGAGTGCAACTAGCGTGTATACATGACTGGAACAAAGGAAAATTGCGTATACGTGGGTCCCTTTGGAAAAAACAACAGGTATATGTGACTTTGCAAAGAAAAATATTTGTATGGAAATAAAGATAGGGAAAAAATAAAAATTCAAGCCTGGTCAAGGGACCAGGTTTTCTGTCTGACTGAAAAAAGAGTTGCTAGATTGTAAAAAGTGATGAAACCTATCAGGAATTTACAAGACAGATAAAACAACCCAAACGGGAAATCACAAGAATGTGATCCCCAGCGGAGTCACCATTTCTGTTTTAGGAATTATTACCCTAAAGGTCTTGGGTTGGCTAACCTTCACAGATCAGGGGCATGCCATCACAAGAATGACTCACTAAACCAACTTCTATGAAAATCACTAGAATCTATAGGTTGCAGAACTTACCTTGATATCACTCGCTTGAAGTAGATCCTGTGGGGTGAAAACCCCTTGCAACACTTTGCGCTCTGAAATCTGTAAATCAGCAAAGAATGAACACAAAACCCTAGTTGTACAACATATATATGTTCTAGATGTTAGTGGAAATCATGCATAACATCATAAAAACAATATTAAATTTCCAATTGATGATCATTACACATGTATAAAAGATAATTGACACATAAACATCAGGAAAAAGATGCCTTCTTCTATTATTAATGAATTGTATAGTACATGAACGTGAAGAGATCGCCTGAAATCTGCCACGGCCTTCGAGAATACCATCCTCTGGATCTGCAGCCCTATCCTCTCAAGATTTCGTCCAAGATGAGTGCACAATGGATGTCATATAGGGTGATGAACATCTCAAGGAAACAAGGGTTTCCTAAATATATCTGGGAAGTGCAGGAGGCTCGAGAATATATCAGACTTGGATAGGGCTCCAGTAGCGTATAATATCTATATTTCTCTCTCTCCTCCACCTTAGGCCATTCCCTTGAGGGGATTTTATATTCCCTCAAATTAGTTTTTACAGTTGGGAACAGTTAGACCACGGGCTGGGGTGGTTAAGTTACTGGAAAAATAAAAAACCCCACCTCTAAAATAGGGAAAATATATGTTTTTAAGTGATTAAAATGGCATACACGGTTCTTTATGTATGGATTCACGTATATACGCGGAAAAGTCTAGGCAGAGTCACGTATGGGATTTAAGATACTTTTTTTTGAGAAATAAGTCCAAGTCTGAAGGAAAAGGGTGTTCAAGGCCAATGTATAAATCATCAAGTATAAGTTGGTGATAAATGATGCTATAATAGTAGTGGATGCTACTGTTTATAGTCAGCTTGTGGGTTCTCTTATGTATTTGGTGAACACATGACCAGACATATGCTACGCAATTAACCAGCTTAGTCAAGCTATGGTTAAGCATACCAAGATATTTTTGAAGGTGGGGAAGCATGTTTTGAGATATCTTAGGGGAACTACAGAGTATGGATTATGGTACAAACAGATAGAGGGAGTGAATTTTCAAGGCTTCACCAATGAAGATTGGGTAGGCAGTCCATCATACAGGAAGAGCACATTAGGGGGCATCTTCAGCATAGGATCAGTAGTAGTTTCTTGGTACAGCAGGAAGCAAATATCAGTTGCACTCAGTTCAACAGAGGCAGAGTACATGGCAGCTAGTCTGGCTACATATGAAGCCATCTGGATGAAGAAGATACTTGTTGGTTTGTTTGGTCATCAGATGGATCCGATGTTGATACTTGTGATAACCAAAGTTACATAAAACTCTTAGTTTATCCGGTATTCCATGATAGGTCCAAGCACATTGACATATGGTACCACCATATTGTAGAAATTATACAAAATGCATGTATGTCCTAGATTCTCGTGATCTAACAATGTGCTATTGTTAAATACATAATCGCTTCTACAAATATTTACAGAATTAAAAACATAATCACCAATTACAATATCATGAATAAATATCAATCACACACAACACAGATAATTTCTGAGGAAAGCTTATAGCTAAAAACCCCACTATATTCTATTGTATATTATATCATCGATCATGAAACAATTACATACAAAGCTCGAATCCAAGAGCTCTCAGTACATGAGCTATTTGTCTCACATTGTCATACAAAAATTGGCAAGTCCCTTAATCAATTTATTGTCTCTAGACAGCCTATCTCCACTACGCAATCCCATAATGAATGCAATCATGCCTACCTTGACTACGAAATCCTCATGGGAAAATCCAATGTGTGTGTGGTTGCATGTGTGCAACTAGATAATGTCACAACTGATAGTTTACTTCCTTTTCACCTAGAACTCAACTGGGTCTCCACTGGATCTAACATGCATGCAGTTAATAATAGTAAATCTTCAGTTGAATGTGAGACCACTGATTGTGAATTAATTAATAATTAATTCACTTGATCTTTCATTAGTGTATCTTCAGTTACAACTATCACAAATGAGTTTAACTCACTTAACTGAGTTTAACTACTTTATGCCTTGCACAACTTTACTTCCAACTCTGTTACAACTTCGAATCACTCAGTTACAACTAAGTAAACCTGCATGTTCCACCAACCAACCACTTAACTCGAAATTACTTTAGCTAACTAATTTTCCACTTCAGTTAACTATTTCCAAGTGCTCATTGAGAATAGAATATAGTTTGTTATCCAACTAAGGGATAATAACAGTAGACATGCATCTATAAATAGACATGAATTCTATAAATAGATTATGCACATACATCTGAAAATAGACATACACCTAAAAATAACCTGAGGCTCCATCCTAGAGTAGGTGTTTAATTTTCACTAGGATATTCTTGTTGAATCTCAACACTCTCTCTCAACAAGAAAGGGATTATCCTTCAGCTTGATCCTTCCCCTATGGTATTCAAATTTTCTCCTGGTGAGCGCCTTCGTCAGAATATCTACATCTTGATCTTCCATGGGAATGTACTGAAGCAACATGATTCTCCTCTGCACACAATATCTGAGATGATGGGACCAGATATATATATGCTTAGATATATCATAAAACACAAGATTAATTGAAAGTTTAATGAAACGCTGATTATCACAACGAATCATTTTCAGATCCATATGAGAACCAAACAAACCAACGAAGATATTTCTCATCCAGATAGCCTCACATGTAGCTTGACTTGCTGCCATGTATTCCGCTTTTGCTGAAATAAGTGCCATGGACCTCTGATTCCTGTTGTACCAAGAAAAAACTATAGACCCAATACTAAAGATCCCCCCTGATGTGCTCTTTCTATATGATGGATTTCCCACCCAATCTACATCCGTGAAGCTGTGCAACTTCACTCCATCCATCTGTCTATACCATAAAACATACTCTGATGTGCCCCTCAAGTATCTCAGGACATGCTTCCTCTCCTTCCAAAAGATCTTGGTAGGCTTAACCATAGATTGACTTAGCTGTTTAACTGCATATCTAATTTCCAGTCTCGTGTTCACTAGATACATTCACGAACCCACTAACTATCAATAGACAGTAGAATCCACTACCTCCCCAGAAGTAGCAACCTCTTTCCTCAAATTTCCTGGAAGAGGAGTATCCATGGGTTTGCATCCCTCCATGTGAAACTTACCCAATATCTCCTTAGCATACTTTCCTTGAGACACAAAAATTTCACCATCTCGATACCATATTTCCAATCCAAGGAAATAATGAAGGAGGTATATATCCTTCATTTCAAACTCCCTTGAAAGATCCTCCTTGCATGAGTGTATCAGCTACTCATCACCAGTCAATATGAAATCATAAACATAAATAAAAATGATTAAAAGCTTACCCTCCATGACAATTTGGTATAGGTTCGCATCTGCTTCACTTTTGGTGATGCCCAGTCTGGTGAAATAGCTGTCTATTCGAGTGTACCAAGCACGATGTGCTTGTTTCAACCCATAAATCTCTCTTTTGAGTCAACACACATGTGACTCGCTGTTGAAGATCTCAAAACCTTCAGGCTACTCTATGTACACCTCTTCCTCAATGATCCCATTGAGAAACACAATTTTCACATCCATCTCATGAATGCGCCAACCCATCTGCATTGAGAGAGCAAGGATGGTCCTTATGGAAGAATACCTTGCGACAAGTGCAAAGGTATCTTCATAATCTATCCCCTCGATATTTGAGAAGCCCTGAGCCACAAATATGGCCTTTTATTTCTCCACACTCCCATCAAAAACTTGCTTTACCTTGTATATCCATCTCTAACCTACCACTGGTTTATCACCCAACATTTGGACAATTTCCCAAGCACCGTTTTTGACAATGGAATCATACTACTCCACCATTGCATCTACCCATGTGGGCTCCTGCATTGCTTCTAGGAAGGAATATGGTTCAGTCACAATACATTTACTCATGGAAGCCATGTATCTAGTAAATCGGTCATGAGACTGTCTTTGTCTGCATTGTGAAGTAGGAGCTCCTACATTTTGTGCAACATCAAGTCTCATCCTATCAGCTTTCGTGGTATGCCTTCTGCCATTTCTGATGGATGGCTCTGCATGAGTGGATTCCTCCACTCCATGAACCTCCTCCTATGGTTGATCCACATCTAGAGACTTATCTTTGGGAACCATTATTTCCTCCTCCACATGAAAGTCTAGCTCCCTCTCAAGCGACAACTGCATGGCTTTCCCCTTATCGAATTTTATATCCCGTCACACAACAGTCATTATGCTGTTAGGCAAATACACATGATAATTATGGGGTCCTTCTGTGTACCCCACAAAAATACAAACTTCAACAATCGGCTCCAGCTTCTTCCTGGTGTCCTTGGTCACATGCACATAAACAGATGAGCCAAAAATCTTAAAGTGTTAAACATCCGATTTCTTACCAGTGAAATCTTCTTTAGATATACTCATGCCAAGTACTCTATGAGGAAAACGATTTTGCACATAAACCGCAGCGTTGCATGCTTCCACCCACAAATGCATTAATAGTCCCTAATCATGCAAGATCGATCGTGCTGCACCCACAATCATTATGTTCTTCCTCTCCACGACCCCATTTTGCTGTGGGTTATGAGACACTATGAGTTCTCTTCGAATTCCTTCTTTGCTGTAGAAGTTATTGAATTCGTTAGAGATTTATTATCCACAATTATCACTCCTAATAACCTTCACTTGCTTCCCCGACTCTTTCTCCACCAATGCCTTAAACTGACAGAACTTTGAGAATGTTTGATCCTTCTCCTACATGAAGAAGATCCAACATTTACGAGAAAAGTCATCAACAAAGGTTACATAGTACTTATGTTTTTCTGTTGAAGCAACCAATAATAGTCCACACACATCTGTGTGAACTCTCTCAAGGGTCCCCAGAGCATGATTATCCTTCTCATGAAAGGTGGAATTTACATACTTCCCCATGGTGCAACCCTTGCAGTGATCTAACTAAGCAAGTGTTCCCATTGTAAGTCCAGCAAATATTTTCTGCATGACTTTCAAGGCTCCATGATGAAGATGGCCCAATCGTCTTTGCTATAATTCGCACTCATCCTAGCTCAAAATTTTTTCTACCTTGCCCATCATGGTAGCACAACCATCTACCTCCAGCTTGTAGAGATTCTTAACTCGAATCCATATACTCTTGGCTTGACCCATTGTTTTATGTCGTAGGAAAGCTTTTCCATCACTAAAAACAACGTCATAGCCTCTGTCCTCCAACATTGTGACTGAAACAAAAAATTTCTTCAAAATTGGAACATGCATAACATTTTTTAATTGAAATGGTTTACCTAAATCCCTATAAAAGGTAATGGTACCAATCCCGGTAGCAATGTACCATCCATCGTCGCTCATCTCTATATGCATATGGAGATCTTTCTCCTCAAAGTCACTAAAAAGTTCCTTATCTCCTGTCATGTGAAAGGAAGCGATACTATCCAAATACCACACTGATCCCAATGCACTTGACACCATGCATGCAATCAAGGAGAATTCAAGCTCAAATTGCAAGGCAAGGGCCTTACCAGTTGCATCTCCAACAACCTTCTTGTTCTTCTTCTTTTGTGGACAGTTAGTATCAAGTCGCCCATGTTCGTGACATTGAAAACACTTCACCTTGGAAATATCCAGCTTCTTGCCCTTAGACTCAGATTTAGAATGGAATTTATTTCCCTTCCCCTTCTTCACCTTGGTAGCCAAAGAACAACCCTCTTCATCATCATGCTTTGATTAATATCCATCTCTGGTTTTCTGCCTGAACTCCTCGTGCACCAGATTCGATCACAATCGTTCCCAATTTGACAATTTTTCTCGTCCGTTGACAAAGTATTCATAATTGTGCCAACTCTTAGGAAGTCCCGAGAGAGCTAAGATCACCAGATCATCATCAGAAATAGTTATTCGCACACTCCCCAAGTCATCCCGACATTGGACAAACTTCAATAGATACTTTGGAACGGTGTCGCCCTTTTCCATCTTGAGCTTTCTAAGTTTACCTTTGAGCGCCAATTTCCTATGGTCGTTGTTGCTTTGGAATAGATCCGTCAAAGCCTTCCACATAGCATATGGTGTGGCTTTCCCATGGAGGCTTGAGACAATGTGGTCTCGTACTCCCTCCAACAGGATCCTCCTCGCCTTTGCCACTTTATTTTTCCATGCATCAAGATTGGCAGCATCTGACGAAGCAGGCTTAGGAACGTCATTGTCAGTGAATTCCTTCAAGCCATTTTATTTGAGTACTTCCTCCATAATTTCCTTCCAATAAATTTAGTTAGAGTTGCATTCAAGTGCATACTCTAACCTCAATCCATTGAAATCCATTTCGATCTTAAATAAGCTATAGCACCAAGGAAGTATTTCTACAAATTCGAATTCTTTCCACCAACAAACTCAACTCTTGCTTCACTATTGCAATTTCCTGTGCTCTGATACCATGTAGAAACTATACAAATTCATGTAGGTAATGGATTCTCCTGATCTAAGAATGAGCTACTGTTAAATACAAAATCGCTTCTACAAATATTTGCGGAATTAAAAACACAATCGCTAATTACAATATCATGAAGAAAGATCAATCACACACAACACAGATAATTTCTAGAGGAAATATTATAGCTAAAAACCCCACTATCTTCTATTGTATATTATATCATGGATCATGAAAAAATTACATACAAAGATCTAATCCAAGAGCTCTCAGTACATGAGCTAATTGTCTCACACTATCATACAAAAATTGGCAAGTTCCTTAGCCAATTTACTGTCTCCGGAAAACTTGCCTCCACTGCGTAATCCCTACTGATAGCAATCCCTGAATGAATGAAATATTGTCTGACTTGAATGCACAATCCTCATGGGCACATCCAATGTGTGTGTGGTTGCATGTGTGTAACCAAATAATGTCACAACTGATAGTTTACTTCCCTTTCACTTAAAACTCGACTGGGTTTCCACTATATCTTACATGCATATAGTAAATAATAGTAAATCTTCAGTTTCATGTGAGACCACTGATTGTGAATTAAGTAATAATTAATTCACTTGATCATTCACTAGTGTATCTTCAGTTACAACTAGCACAAGTGAGTTTAACTCACTTAACCGATTTAAAATACTTTACACCTTGCACAACTACACTTCCAACTCTGTTACAACTTTGAATCACTTAGTTAAAACTAATTCAACCTGCATGTCCCACAAACCAACCAATTAACTCAAAATTCATTTAGCTAACTGATTTTCCACTTCAGTTAACTATTTCCAAGTGCTCATTGAGAATAGATTATAGGAATAGATTATAGTTTATTGTCCAACTAATATTAAGGGATAATAATAGTAGACATGCATATATAAATAGACATGCATTCTATCAATAGATTATGCACATAAATTTATAAATAGACATACACCTAAAAATAGCCTAAGGCTCCATCCTAGTGTAGGTGCTTAATTTTCACTAGGATCTTCTTGTTGAATTTCAACACATCTTAGAGATTGTGTTCAGACGCACATTGTGTTGTTGCAGTACATTCCCACGGAGGATCGAGATGAAAATATATTGAAAAAGGTTATTTCAAATAGAAAATTAGAATACCACATAGGCAAGATCAGGGTAGATGATAATCCCTTTCTTGTTTAGAGGGAGCATTGAAAATCAACAAGAAAATGTGTCTAATTTATTTTTCCCTTAAATAAATTATATAATAGATTGTAATCTTATCTAATAACAACTTGTATTATTTAACTAAGTTAGAAAGACTTATTTAGCTCAATAATTTTGAGTTGAGGTTCAAAGGTGAGGCATGTAGAGTGATTCTATTATTTTGGGGGTCCATTTGCAGTTAATGCACTAGTGTAGTGTGAGTTTAATCAGTTAACTCAAATTAATTGAGTTAAAATCAGTTTAATTAGTTCTAACTGAGTGATGAGCTAGTGAGAGGTCAAGAGAATTAAATTAGATTTAATTCACAAGTAGTGATCTATAAATTAGCTGATGATTTGCTATTATTAGCTACATGCATGTCAAATCTGATGATGACCTGGTTGAGACAAAGGTTAAAAGGAATATAACTGTCAGTTGTATTATTAGCAAACTGCCCAGGTGCAGTTATAAAGCCACAATATTCCCATGATGTATTTTGCAGTCAAGGAAGGTTGAAAATCCTATTTAATAGGGATTTAATTGCCTAGGGATTGCGTGAGAAAGGAAAACTGAAGGTGGGCAGGAAATTGGCCATGTGTTTATCCAATTTTGTCTGGATCAGTATGAGACAATTGGTAGAGATTATGAGGTTATTTTGAGCACACATTCATTGTATTTTTTCATCATTCCTTGAATTATTATACAATAGATATAGAGGGGTTTTTAACAATTGATTTCCCTAGGAAAAGCTTATGTTGTGCGATTTATTTACTTATTTCTCTTACTTGGATGTGATTGAGCGATCGTGATTTATATTATGAAAATATTGTAGAAGTCTTCATTATCTTGTTTTAGTACATTGCATGATTGGATTGAATCCATTGGTGTAATTTCTATAGATGATACAGTAAAGAGTGACAGATCTTTGAGTACAACTGAGAAGAAGGCTAGTATGCATGGATTTTATTCTATCTCTACTTCTAGGAAACATCATTTCCATAACGACCATCATCATTATAGGGGGAGTGAGAAGGAGTATTTTCCGGATGAATTCAATAAAGCTCAGCCTCCTACCTTTAATGGTGAGATGAACAAATCAAAAGATGCAAAAGCATGGTTTCTAAGAATGAGAAAAAATTTCAAAATTTATGACTACTTAGAGAATATGAAAGCCAAGATGACTACCTTCATTCTCAAGGGAAAATCATATATCTGGTGGGAAGATGTCAAGCATGTTAGAGGCATCAGGGAAGAGAAGCTTACTTGGGAACAATTTTAAGGAATCTTCAGGAAAAATTACTTGTATGATAGGTATTATGAGGGCAAGGCAAAGTAATTCTATGAACTCAAGATGGGTTCCATGTCATATGAAGAATACACCATCATATTTCTAGACCTATTGAGATATGTTTCCTATATCAAGGATGACAAAGAAAATGTCCAAAGGTTCATCAATGGATTTCCATTATCATTCAAATACCATATTGTTTTGATGAGCCTCAATCATTAGATTAATTCAATAGGAATTTGAAGCATTTTTATGAGAAGTCAAAGCACAAGCCCATGATTAAGTGTGACTATAAGGGCAGTGAGAAGACTAAAGGAAAATGAACCAAGAAGCGAATATCTCGAAAAGTATATGAGAAGGAAAATATGGATCCTCATAATAAGTCCAATGTAACTGAGGAAGGACGTGAGCCTCAGAATATGGAGAAGAAAAATAAATGTAGTGGCAAATAACTATTGAATTATTGGACTTGTGGTGGATACCATCACAAGAGAGATTCTCCATCATATTAGGGTGATAGGCCTCATATTTACAGTGCTCCAGAGGTTCAGAAAGTTGGGGATGTAGCTTAGAGTATTCTGAGCATCAATGTATTACGACTACCATGCAGAGTGCTAACTAGATTCCCTAAATCAGTCCAACATGGATAAAAAATGCTCATGATTGAATGATGCAATCAAAATTATGAGGGGGGAATTATCAACTTAGCTCCCTCCAATTTATAATTTTATTTGATGTTTTTTGAAGTTGTCATGAGCTGAAGAATAGTAACATATGCATGAGAAAAATCCATATATGAATTAGTTTAGAGATGCATATCCATCATGTTGGAAATATGATTCTTATGTCTTAATATGTTGTCCTTGATGGAAAATCTCTGGTAAAATATGGAGTATATGTCTTCAGTAGAAGCTTAGGAGTCTATAAGAAGAAATGTGTAATGTCCAACAGAATATTTGGTAATATTCATATGGAAGGTTCTATACGCGGGTTTGTTTAGGCAAAGTCACGTATACTGGTGGATAAGACTGATCCAATTTGTGTATGCCTTTTGTGCTCTAAAAAGGTGATACCAGGGGACATTACCATGTTATTAGCCCAAAATATTGAGTGTTATATCGTCTATTTTATTTCATCCAAGAATAACATCAGTAGTCATGTGGTTTTGACTCATGGTATTGGTAAAGGCTAATTCTATATAGGAGAAAAAGAACATAGTGCAAGGTGTGCATGAGTAAGGGCTGTCAGTGAATACTTCTCTCTGAAGTATATCTGCTTGGGATGAACTTTGTTTTATTGGTAGATCTGAATCTATGACGCACCCTTTTTGATACAATGATGGCTCAAGATCTCTAGACCTGAAATGACTATGTTCTTGCATAATCTATTGAAGATATCTGGGACCTAGCGCATGGTTGCTGAAATGGAGTGAAGAAATCTGGGTAAGTTCTATACATCTGAAACATTCTATAGATTTAATATTTGCATATATATACACTAGTTCGTCTTAGTAAAAGCGCGTATATACGACGCTTTGTCTTAGAAAAGGCGCGTATGGAAGTTAGGGTTTTTTGAAGCTTATTGTAGAGGTTTTATGTTTATTTTTGTTGCATTTTTGCTATCTGTCAATGAAGTCTTCATGTATATTTGGGTTTCTTGAATGTTGTATATGATGCTAAGTTGATTATGTGCGAATCTGATCAATGAGTGAGTAAATATGTTATATGATGTATGACTGATCAAGGGTTCTGCGATATTGAAAATATATCTGATTGAAAGCCTCAGATATGGATCCAAGACTGACCATATTTTGAAAAAAAGTATTCATAGATCTATACGCAAGTTTGTGTTAAGGAAAGCGCGTACACATGCGGGTTCAGTGAAGAAAAGTGGCATATGCTTTTTGAGATAATGAATGTTCAGGGTGGAATTTGATTCTGCATAATGATTCTAAAATATAGTTATTACAAGGTTTTGATTACAGTGATCTCACTATTTGATTTGATTTATTGGGTGAAGTTTATTGTTGTTTATCTTTATGAAGGGTTGTGTTGAAGCTGTGTGATCAAGTATGAAAATTGATGAAACGTGGTCTGCAGTGATTCTAAGGGTTGAAGCCTTTAGTGTGGAAGTAGAAGCTTCCTGCCAGTAGAAGTTGGTGTTCAAATCAGGGGGTCGAAGCTCCCTTCCAGTAGTGGCTGGTGTTATCACTCAGTAATTTCTCCAGGTTCAAGAAAGAAATAGTCCGAGGTAACCACAAACCTACTTCAAACTCTAGGATCTAGCCTTCCTAAGGTTCAGAGAGGGCTCTCTCTTTAAAGTTTAACTTTGTTTTAATTTGTGAATATTAGGCTAGTTATGAAAGTATAGTTTTGGTTTTGTTTTGATATATTTGGTGGCAAAAATCACTTGAAAGGATGGATAGTGGGAAATCTATTTTTCCATTGGACTATGGAGTCAAAATCAAGCTAACGGGACTATGATCAAGGGCAAGAAAGGTCAAATGTCTTCAGGGAAAGATAGATAACCTATGGAGATATTGGAAAGTTGTTTTTGTGAGGTGGTATGATCAAGATAAAGGGCACTTAAGAATCATTAAATTTGGAAAAGGAAGTAGTAGGAAGAGGTTAAACGAGAGAGGGGGCAATTAACGGTTCCCTACACTGGAAATCAGAGGAAAACATATAAATGATAACTTGTTAAAAATAGGGTGCTATTAACATATCCTATAGTAATAATCCTAGTTATACATTCATATTTAGCATAAACATAAATGGATGCATATAACAAAAGAAAGGAAACAATGACAAGTGAAGAAAATACTTCACTCCAAATAGCTCATCATAGGAATCCTGAAGTATGATGCCAATTTGCTTTGATCTAGCCTGCTACTCAAAGTTTTGACACAAAAAAGCTTTAAAGTCCAAGAAGAAATGACTATAGAAATCCCAACAATTTTATTCCACCAAAATACTTCAAAGGGTGAAGTATTTATACAAATTCTAAACTAGAATATTTTGAAAAAATATCAAGATTGGTTTACAAATATCTCCAACTGTTTTACATAAATAGAACTTAAGTAAAGGACACTAAAAAATAATTCATCTATTTGGCACTATTTTTTATGGATAGGTGATGAAAAATATGAGAATTCGAATTTGATATCAACTCTTAGCTGATGATGAGGCATCCAAGTCACTAACTGTCTCCTTTCTTTGTGCATTCTGCTCCATCAATTCTGCAAACTTGGGGTCCAATTATACCTTTTTATTTATAAATCCGAAATAGATATGTAAAATGTGAAAGAGGTTATTGTATATAAATATGTTCTTGAGATAAACCTCTCTCAATTCCCTAAAATTCTTCTCCAGATGTTCACAACAGGCTCTGCAACAATATGTGTAAAACAGAGTTTTCCACAGTCTGAAAAAATAGGCTGTAAATATGTGCATGTATCTCTCATTATGTAATATATGTGCAAAAAGTGAGATAGGTTTTTGTATATGGGTCTCTTAGGAACAAAATACTACTTCAGTGTTGTAATATGTATTTCTTGTTAGCCACAATATTCTCTGCAAAATGATGGCTTAACATGAATTTTTCTGTAAAAAGTGCTTTCAAATATTGTTTAATATTTCCAAATCTATAATGGCTGTTAGAAAAGTGAGAGAGGTTTTTGTAGTTGGACATATTAGGAACATAAAAATCTTTCAGTTTTTCAAAATTAATCTTGGATTGGTCACAATATTTTTTTCAAAACAATGACTTTAAACAGGAAATTTCTGCAAAAATGTCCCTTCTTGCTTTGTTTTCATCTTTTAACTTTACTGTTCTTTTAACTGTTTTTACTTTCACTTTGGATAAAATTCATTGTTGTTGAAATTATTTTCATCTTTATTTACCATTTACTGCCTCTTTTTTTACTTTTACAGTTTTACCTTGACTGCTTTGTAACTTTGTTTTAACTTTCATTCCGATTTTCATCTGATACACTTTAACTTTGATGCTCTTTGATTGTTCTATTTTCACTGTCACTGTGAATTCTAACTTTAATTTGAACTTTAACCTTTACTGTGAGTTATTCCTTTTAGCCTAACTATTATGAATGCCCTGTTTTAATCTTTACATTAAAATTCTTTTTTATCTTTCACAGGATGACTGTTCTTTAACTCCGATGCCTGGAATATTTTAAGGAAAATCGTTTGAATTCATTTCCTTGTAAGTTCTTGGAGTTAAACATATCTTTAACTAGTATTTATATTGTTTTATCCAAATTCTCCTTTTGCTAATGGTCTGCAAAAAATCAAACAATTTGTTAATGAAATAGAGGTCTGCAAGAAGGGATAATGGCTTTGATGAATTGGGAAGACCTGTGAAATGAATTTTGACTTTGGAGGTTTAACTTTGTTGGCACTGAGTAATTGAGTATAAAAATTCAGAATTTTGAGCATTGGTAAAAGAATTTGAATCTTTCAAAGGGTTTCTACAACAAATACACTCTTTGAAGGTAATTAAGGTCTTTCTGTGTGAGCTGCCTTGTCCTGCTGAAAATTTGCCAGGACGTTAGTTCCGACGTCATAACGGAAAAGTAACTGAAATTGATTTAAGAACATGGTAGCCAATTCTCCAAAAGTAGAAAAAATACCCCCAGTTAACTCAATATACCATTTGGCAGCATTTCCAGTTAAGGTTCTTTGAAATAATCTCAACCTAATCAAATCATCAATCAGGGAGTTCGAGGAACACTATAAATGGAAAGTGGTGATATGATATGCCAGATCCTCACCAGTTTTCCCTTCAAAATTTGGAATGTCTGAGGGGAGCTTAATGGGGATCAGAGGCCAACCCGAACTATATCAAATAGGATCGTTAGTCAGTTTCGATAGATCTGGCAATTTTAACGTTTCCATAAATGGTAAATGAGGAGAAGCCTAGGAATTCCATCCCCCATAGGAAGGATTTCCCACATTTTGAAAAGAGTAACCTGGATTTGTTGAGGCACCAGGTTGCTAGATATTGTTCGTAGAGAATGTTAGGCCATAAGAAACACGTCATTCCTAGCCTTCCCATGTGGCTCGTTTCCCTTGTAGACACCTGTAGCATATAGTTCCACAAAATAGCTGCGGAAAGTTGCAGCAGCTGCGGAAAGTGGCAAGTTTCCGCAGCTGTATGAACAAAATCTAGGTCAAATAGAAAACACAAAAACATAATTAAAAACCATGTTAGATACCCTTTTGCACATGATATTGACAATTTTGGAGGTTTAGGTGAGTGAAAAAGGTATGGAAAAGTGTATGGAAAAGATGCAAATTCGGGACTCAACAATCCTTGTGACCCGACATTCGGAGAAGGACCCCCCCCAACATAGAGTTACTATACACATGACCATTCCCTCCAACCGAGGTAGTGAATGAAGAGGAAACTCCTTGGTAAGGGTTCCAAGAATTTTCAAATGGAGAAAAAGCCTGAGAAGTACTAGATAGGGTTCCATCCCGTAAAAACATTAGAACTTTGAAGTCCTGAAAAAGGATTGAAACCTTGAGTCGAAGAGAAAAACGGTAAAGATCCGAAGGAAGGGTTTGAATGAGAGATGTGCCCACTTCTAAAGGGGAACCCTTGAAACGAAGATGATCCACTAGCCATAGAAGGAATGGGTGTGGAGATAGCTGAAGCAACAAAAGAGGAGAAAGAAGGAATCCCACTAGTGGGCATTCCAAAAGAAAAGGGACCAGATTGAGGAGCATGTGCTTGGGTGTAACCAGAGCCAAACATAGCAGCACTAGAAGTGATTGTCGTTATAGAAATATTTCCCCCTCCTTCGATTGAAAGAGGAGTATGAACACTTGTAGTGCTCGCAGCCGAAATTGTGTTCCCAGTCATGGCCATCAAAAGGTATGAATATGATAGATAAGGAATTTCCAGTCTCTAAGACTCAGGTCCAATGTACTGAATAATATAAGGATAACTAGCAAGAAGAGCAGATGGAAGAGACTCAGTAGGCTAAGGGACTTCCTCTATTTCTACTTATTCTGCTGGAAATAAAACTCTAGAGATGAGTGAAGCACTCCTCTCTATACTGACACTGACACTAGAACCACCCACAGAAACTTCAAGCCCTGATGGAGGATCTCTCTCCGCTACTTTTGAAATCTCCGGGTGAAAATCGCCCTCTGAATTACTCCTATGCCTTCTTGAAGAAGGCTCGGCACTCACAAGAGACAACCCACGAAGCCTCCTCGATCGACGAGGTGATCGGTCAGCCACTTTAAGAGATTAAAATTAGACTCAAAAAATATATGAAGCTAAGAAATCTAGAAGCAAAGAGCACACTCTAAAAGGTTCCTAAGATACAGCCAAGCAAGCAACTCTCAAGTATTTCCACTCCAGGTGATTAGGACCGGACACCAAAATACAAGACAACCAAATAATATAACCTTCTAAAAATAGTCTGGGGTAATTACGCCCTAGGCCTACTAGCGAAGGTAAGATAAATAGTTACGCTGACCTCCTAACAATAGTCTTTTCCAATGCAAGTCCCCAAGATTTGCATGGGCACCCTCCAGAAGTACTGATGGAAGTGATGCAATGTCTGTCTCAAGTACCATGGGTATTCCCCTCCACAGTCACCTGTGTGGTCCCTATGATAGGAAACTAAGGGAACCAATCTGTATCGACAGTTGGGCTGAAGAGTCTTAGGTTAAGATTCAAAAAAATAGGAGAGGGGTTATCTCTCTTCTCTGCCTGCACTATCCCTCACGCTTGACTCTCTGGAGGAGAGCTTTCCCAGTCCACTTAACGGTGTTGGATTTCACTCATTAATAAAACTTCTATGTTTAACAATTTGAGTGGCCTTGGAGAGTTGACTCTCCACTCACCTAATCCAAGGCCCTACAAACTAGCTAGTTGGTGTATGATTAATGACAATAATACAAAAAAATTCTAGTTGTTTTTAATTAGATCTCTTATTTTAAGTTGGTTGTTACTTAAGTCAAGGGTTCACGGAAGTGAAACTGATGGTGTTTTATGACGCAGAAGAAATCAATGAAAACCTAGTTACATGCAAATGAAATGATTTCCTTTCGATGAAAAGTGATTTCTACTTGGGTTCTACGAAACTAATAAGAAAAAAATTTGTTTTTTTCTTTTCAGACACTCACTCTTCACACAATTCAAAAAGTTTCAAAAAAGACTAAAATTCTCAAATCCACTTTAATGCAAACTACCAACAATATGAAAATCCTAAGATGCTAATTATAAAGAAGAAAAAAGAGTTCCTAGATAATGGTATGAACACTTTTTGAAAGAAAACAAGGGTATTTCCAAACGTAACTCCTATGCCTAAGAATGCCAAAAATGCAAAAAAAAGTGAAAGTAAAAGAAATCTTTCTTCACAATCAAGCCAAGAACTAAAGACTAGAAATCAAGCAAGAAGCTCCAAAAGATGTAATGAAACCATAAAAACAAGCTCAAAGTAAAAGCTACAGAAAACACAAAATGTTTTTGGGATTTTCACTTATAATCGAAGAAACAATGTCACTGATAAAACGGGAACTATTACCTCAAAACGGGAACTCTAGCCCAAAAAGACTGAAAAAACATGAAAAAATGCCCCAAAAACAAAAAGTGTGTATTCCAAAACACATTTCTTTTTTTCTCAAGGTCAAATTTCACCTTTTTATAAAATTATGCTAAAAACGAAATTGTTTCTTGAAAAAATGATTGAAAAAACACCCTCAAAACAAAACGAGTTGATGCTGGAATAACAAAAAAAAACATTGTGACACACTTTTGACACATTGTAACAATGAAATTAAAGACAACATATTAGGACATTGAAAAATCATAAAATTCTAAATTTTTTTATAGATGATTTTAAATATAAACAAAATCATGTTTGAAGGGCTTATCATTTCAAACAATTTTTATCCATGTTGTTAAACATAAAATATCTTGACTCTAAACAACCTTAAAATTGTAATTATCTTCAAACATAAAATTAAAGATAAAATTTCGTAGCACATAAAAACCTTAATGACAAGTTGTAAATCTCATGTTTTTAAAACTTAAGTTTTCAAGATACTTGAACCATGAAATTATGGATAAATTATATGACTTAAACAATTTTTAAAAAAGAACAAGTAAATGAAAAATTTATTATTCATATATTTGTTTGTTTAGATATAAAAACATATTTTTTAATTTTTTTTATTGTTTTTCTATATTTTAAATTATAATTTTTATAGTTTTAAGAAAATAAAAATTAAAAACTAAAATCTTCTTATATATGTTTGTTTATATTTTAATTTTTTTATTGTTTTTTTTTTAAATAATAGTTGTTTTAATTTCAAAAAAAGTAAACTTAAAAAATATTTAATTTAATTTGTTTTTTTATTTTTTAAAACATATTTTTTAATTTGTTTTTATTGTTTTTTTATATTTTAAAATTTTATTTGACTAGATTTTTTTTTTTTTTAACAATACATTTTTTTTTATAAAAGTTTTTGTTTAAAAAACAAATTAAATTTTTAAAATATTGAAAAAAAAATAATAAAATATAAAAATAATTTGCTGCTCGTCGGGGGCCGGAGGCAGGCTGGGCAGCCCTTGAGGGTGCCGCCTGGTCGGCCTCTAACCCCCGGTCGGGCGGAGGGTGATTTCGAGAATCACCCTCCACTCAGGTGGGGGTGATTATCGGAATCACCCTCCGCCCAACCAAGGTTGATTCTCCGAATCGCCCTCTGCCTAGCTAGGGGTGATTCTCGGAATCACGCTCCTCCCAACTGGGAATGATTCTCAAAATCGCTCTTCGTCTAGTTGGGGGCCAGAGGCAGGTTGGGCAGTGCCGTTGAGGGTTGCCCACCCTGCCTCTGGACCCCAGCTAGGCGGGGCAGGCTAGGTAGCCCTAAATGGTGCCACCCGACTGGCCTCCAGCCCTTGGTTGGGCAGACGGAGATTCTCAAAATCACCCTTCACCCGGTTAGGCGGCACCATCGAGGGCTGCCCAGCCTACCTCCAGCCCCTGGCTGCGCGGAGGGCGATTCCAAGAATCTTCCTCCACCTAGCTGCGGGTTGGAGGTAGGATGGACAGCCCTCAACGATGCCACCCGACCTGCTTTTGCCTCCGGCTGGGCGGAGGGTGATTCCGAGAATCACCCCTGGCTAGGTGGAGGGCGATTCCGTGAATCACCCTCGGTTGGGCGGAGGGTGATTCTTAGAATCACCCTCGGTTGTGCAGAGGGCGATTCCGAGAATCACCCCCAGCTGGGCGGAGGGCGATTCCGAGAATCACCACCGGTTTGGTGAAGGGCGATTCTGAGAATCACCCCCGGATGGGCGGAGGGAAATTCTGAGAATCAGCCCCCGCCCAGCAAGGGGTGATTCTCAGAACCGCCCTTCGCCCAGCCGGGGGCCAGAGGTAGGCTGGGGAGCCTCGATGGCGCTGCCCAGCCTGCCTTCGGCCCCTTGTTGGGTGGAGGGAAATTCCAAGAATCTCCCCTGGCTGGGCGGAGGGTGATTCTCAGAATCGCCCTCCACCCAGCCAGGTGTGATTCTTGGAATCACCCTCTACCCAACCGGGGGTGATTCTCGAAATAGCTCTCCACCCAGCCGAGGGCTGGAGGCAAGCTGGGCGACACCGTCGGGGGCTACCCACCCTGCCTCCGACCAACAGCTGGGTGGAGGGCGATTCTCGGAATCGCCCTCCGCCTAGCCAGGGGCAAGAGGCAGGCTGGGCAGCCCTCGACGATGCTGCCCGACTGGCTTTTGTCCCCCGGCCGAGTGGAGGGTGATTCCAAGAATCTCCCTTTGCCTAGATGGGGGCCGAAGGCCAGCGGGGCGACGCCATCGGGGGTTTCCTAGCCTGCCTCCACCCAACCGGGGATCGGAGGAAGGCTGGGCAGCCCTTGACACGCCGCTCAGCCTGCCTACGGCCCCCGGCTAGGCGGAGGGTAATTCTGAGAATCACCCCCGGCTAGGCGGAGGGCGATTCTGAGAATCGCTCCCGGCTGGGTGGAGGGCGATTCTGAGAATCACCCCCGGTTGGGCAGAGGCCGACCGGGTGGCCCTGTCGAGGGCTGCCCAGCCTGCCTCCAACCCCCAGCTGGGCAGAAGGTGATTCTCGGAACTACCCTCCGCCCAGTCAAGGGCCGGAGGCAGTCTGGGCGACGCCGTCAAATGAAGGAGATTGGGTTTTGGATCTATTTTCAAGTTCAGGTAAGTTTTATTATATAAATTTAAATTTAAATATTTTATTTTTTATTTTTGATGTCTTTATACTAATTTTCTTACTTATTTCTTTTGTACTTGATGATTAGGTACAACACTAGCATGTTTCCTACCAAAAGGAAGAAATTTCATTTCCATTAAGAAACACCCAGTGCAATGCAAATTTATTCAACAAAAAATTAACGTTCTTGAATTCCTTCCATATGCAAAGCAAGAAGTTGGTTTGAGGAAACGGGATTTTAATGAATCACGTGTGGCAAAAAAAGAAAAGGAACCTCAACCACCATTATATGGAATGATTGGAAGATGACACTTTGGAAGATTTGAAAACATGAAAGATCCATTAGAAGATGACAATGACCAAAATGAAGTAGAAAATGTTGCGGAAGAAGCCATCAATGATGTTCTAGATGATGTTGAACATGTATTAGTTGATATTATTGAGGATCTTTAAGTTATGCTTGGAAACAAAGCTCAATTTTTAGATCTATTAATCAATTTTACTTGTAATGTTTACACTTTGATATTTTATGAGAAGGATCCTTATTTTTTGCAAAAAACATGTATTTACTATTATTTTTTGACATAAAATTCAATAAAAATGTTATTTTCTTAATTTTTTTGTTAAGATTTTCCCAAAAATTAGTTTATTTAACATGTTTTTTTAACAAAAAGTCTCTAAAAGTGTATTTTTTTCATTTTATTTGTATTTTTTTGTCATATCGTTCAAAAAATTGGTTTTTTAGTGACAATTATTTGATGTGCATTGAAAAATTAATTAGCAATACATAAACTTTATAATATTGACCCTTTTTTCATTTTTTATCTATGTGAAAAAGTGAAGATATCATTACAAATTTTTATTTTTAGAAAAATATTTTTTTCTTTTTAAAACACAAGTACATAAATGCACTTAAAAATAAACATCTCACAGAAGAAGAAGACATTATAAAATGTATAGTGTCAAAATAAATCCTCTAAAAAAACGTTGGTGATGATATGCCACCACTATTCAAAATCGACATAAAAAGCATCACAGAAAACAAAACAAAACAAAACAAAAAAAACAAAAAAAAAACAAAAAAAAAAAAAATTGAAGTGCCAAAAATATGCTAAAAAAAAAAAAAAATGATTCTGCATCACCACTTTTCAAAATCGGGTGTTTTTCTTGCTACGTCAAAAAGTAGGTACCAGTGCAGTTACCTATTACATCGGTAACAGTGTTAAGAAAAGAGATTTCAAGAAGACAAACAAAAACTTCCCAAGAACTGGAATCAAACTGAATGAGTCTCCAAAAAGGATTTTAAAGTGTTCAAGCCAACTGTGCCACTCTCGTAGCAGGCCTTAAATGAGAAAAAAGAACTAAGAAACTCAATCAATTGATTTGACACAACAACAAAATCTTGCCACGAACAATCACTCAAAAAACCAAAATGAGATTCTTCAAGATTCACAACAAGACACGTCCAAGAAATCAAGAAAATTGAAATAGACCAAGGAGGAAAAAAGCATTAGTGAAGCAATGCATAAGGCCAAGTAGAGAAAACAAATAGAGGCTCACTGTTCTGATAGGTCAGAACATCCAAGAACTTCAGGAAAAGCTCTCGGTGCTTCAGCCGCAATTGCAAACACAAAAAACAAACCAATTCACCAAATGGCTAAGTTTTCATAAAACAAGAGAGAAATGGATATGAAATCACCATAAACACATTCCAGAGACCTTAAATATGCCACAGGAATGGTCCAACTCAGACATACAAGATTACAGAGGTTGAAAACCTAAATTTTCAAAATTTTCCAGCCATACGCGGTTTTACAGAGTGCAACTAGTGTGTATACATGACTGTAACAAAGGAAACTCACGTATATGCGGGTCGATTTGGAAAAAACAGCAGGTATATGTGACTGTGCAAAGAAAAATCTGCGTATGGAAATAAACATAGGGAAAAAATAAAAATTCAAGCATGGTCAAGGGACCAGGTCTTTTGTTTGACTGAAAAAAGACTTGTTAGATTGTAAAAAGTGATGAAACCTGTCAGGAACCTACAAGATATATAAAACAACCCAAATGGGAAATCATAAGAATGTGATCCCAAGTGGAGTCGCCATTTCTGTTTCAAGAATTATTACCCTAAAATTATTAGGTTGGCTAACCTTCATAGATCAGGGGCATGCCATCACAAGAAGGAATCACTAAACCAACTTCTATGCAAATAACTAGAATCTCTAGGTTGCAGAACTTACCTGGATATCCCTCGCTTGACGTAGATCTTGCAAGATGCAAGCCCCTTGCAACACTTTGTGCTCCAAAATCTGTAAATCAGCAAAGAACGAACACAAAACCCTAGTTGTACAGCATATATATGTTCTAGATGTTAGTGGAAATCATGCATAAAATCATAAAAACAATATTAAATGTCCAATTGATGATCATTACACATGTATAAAAGATAATTGACACGTAAACATCAGGAACAAGATGGCTTCTTCTATTATAATGAAATATACAGTACATAAACGTGAAGAGATCACCTGAAATTTCCCATGGCCTTCGAGCATACTATCCTCTGGATCTGCAGCCTAGCCTCTCAAGATTTCTTTGAAGATGAGTGCACAATGGATGCCATATAGGGTGATTAACATCTCAAGGAAACAAGGTTTTCCTGAATATTTCTGGGAAGTGCAAGAGGCACAGAAATATATCAGACTTGGATAGGGATTCAACAGTGTATAATATCTATATTTCTCTCTCTCCTCCCCCTTAGGCCATTCCATTGATGGGATTTTATACTCCCTCAAATTAGTTTTTACAGTTGGGAAAAGTTAGGCCACAGACTGGGGTGGTTAAGTTACTGGAACAACCATAAACCCCACCTCTAAAATAGGGAATATATATATATATATATATATATATATATATATATATATATATATATATATATATATAATGATTAAAATGGCATACGCAGTTCTTTATGTATGGACTCGCGTATATACGCAGAAAATTCTGGGCAGAGTCGCGCATGGGATTTGAAATATTGTTTTTTGAGAAATAAGTCCAAATCTGAAGGAAAGGGGCGCTCAAGGCCAATGTCTAAATCATCAAGTATAAGCTGGTGATAAATGATGCTATAACAATAGTGGATGCTATTGTTTACAGTCACCTTGTGGTTTCACTTATGTATTTGGTGAACACACAACCAGAAATATGCTACGCAATTAACCAACTTAGTCAAGTTATGGTTAAGCATACCAAGATATTTTTGAAGGCGGGGAAGCTTTTTTTGAGATATCTTAGGGGCACTACAAAGTATGGATTATGGTACAAACAGAAAGAGGGAGTGAATTTTCAAAGCTTCACAGATGCAGATTGGGCAGGCAATCCATCATACAGGAAGAGCACATCAGGGGGCATCTTCAACATAGGATCAGTAGCAGTTTCTTGGTACAACAGGAAGCAGATATCAGTTGGACTCAGTTCAATTGCGACAGAGTACATGGCAGCTAGTCTGGCTACATGCGAAGCCAACTAGATGAGGAAGATACTTGTTGGTTTGTTTGGTCATCAGATGTATCCGATGGTGATACATTATGATAACCAGAGTTACATAAAACTCTTAGTTTATCTGGTATTCCATGACAGGTCCAAGCACATTGACATATGGTACCACCATATTGTATAAATTATACAAAATGCATGTATGTCCTAGATTCTCGTGATATAACAATGTGCTACTGTTAAATACATAATCGCTTCTACAAATATTTACAGAATTAAAAACAGAATCTCCAATTACAATATCATGAATAAATATCAATCACAGACAACACAAATAATTTCTGAGGAAAGCTTATAGCTAAAAACCCCACTATATTCTATTGTATATTATATCATCAATCATGAAAAAATTACATAAAAATCTTGAATCCAAGAGCTCTCAGTACATGAGCTAGTTGTCTCACATTGTCATACAAAAATTGGCAAGTTCCTTAGTCAATTTATTGTCTCCAGACAGCCTGCCTCCACTGCGCAATCCATGAATGAATGCAATCTTGCCTTCCTTGATTGCGAAATCCTCATGGGCACATCCAATGTGTGTGTGGTTGCATGTGTGCAACTGGATAATGTCACAACTGATAGTTTACTTCCCTTTCACCTAGAACTCAACTGGGTCTCCACTGGATCTAACATGCATGCAGTTAATAATAGTAAATATTCAGTTCCATGTGAGACCACTGATTGTGAATTAATTAATAATTAATTCACTTGATCTTTCATTAGTGTATATTCAGTTACAACTATCACAAATGAGTTTAACTCACTTAACTGAGTTTAACTGCTTTATGCCTTGCACAACTTCACTTCCAACTCTGTTGCAACTTTGAATCACTCAGTTAAAACTAATTCAACCCTCATGTTCCACCAACCAACCACTTAACTCGAAGTTCCTTTAGCTAACTGATTTTCCACTTCAATTAACTATTTCCAAATGCTCATTGAGAATAGAATATATTTTATTGCCAAAATAAGGGATAATAATAGTAGACATGCATTTATAAATAGACATGAATTCTATAAATAGATTATGCATATACATATGAAAATAGACATACACCTAAAAATAGCCTGAGGCTCCATCCTAGTGTAGGTGCTTAATTTTCACTAGGATCTTCTTGTTGAATCTCAACACTCACTCTCAACAAGAAAGAGATTATCCTTCAGCCAGATCTTACCCCTATGGTATTCAAATTTTCTCCTAGTGAGCACCTTCTTCAGAATATATACATCTTGATATTCCATGGGAATGTACTGAAGCAACATGATTCTCCTCTTCTCACAATCTCTAAGATGGTGGGACCAGATATATATATATATATATATATATATATATATATATATATATATATATGTGTGTGTGTGTGTGTGTGTGTGTGTGTGTGTGTGTGTTTAGATATATCATGAAACACAAGATTAATCGAGAGTTTAATGAAACACTGATTATCACAATGAATCACTGTCGGATCCATATGAGAACCAAACAAACCAATGAAGATCTTTCTCATCCAAATAGCCTCACATGTAGCTTGACTTGTTTCCATGTATTCCACTTTCGCTGAAATAAGTGCCATGGACCTCTTCTTCCTATTGTACCAATAAAAAACTGTTGACCTGATACTAAAGATCCCCCTGATGTGCTCTTTCTATCTGATGGATTTCCCTCCCAATCTACATCCGTGAATCCATGCAACTTCACTCCATCTGTCTATCTGCACCATAAACCATACTCTGATGTGCCCCTTAGGTATCTCAGGACAGGCTTCCTCACCTTCCAAAAGGGCTTGGTAGGCTTAACCATAGCTTGACTCAGCTGGTTAACTGCATAGCAAATGTCCAGTCTCATGTTCACTAGATACATTAGTGAACCCACTAACTGTCGATAGACATTAGAATCCAGTACCTCTCTAGAAGTAGCAACCTCTTTCCTCCAATTTAATGGAAGAGAAGTATCCATGGGTTTTCATCCCTCCATGTGAAACTTACCCAATATCTCCTTTCCATACTTTCCTTGAGACACAAAAATTTCAGCATCTCGATACCATATTTCCAATCCAAGGAAATAATGAAGGAGGTCCATATCCTTCATTTCAAACTCCCTTGAGAGATCCTCCTTGCATGAGTGTATCATCTGCTCATCACTAGTCAATATTAAATCATAAACATAAAGAAAAATGATTAAAAGCTTACCATCCACCACAATTTGGTATAGGTTTGAATCTGCTTCACTTTTGGTGATGCCCAGTTTGGTGAAATCGCTGTCTATTCGAGTGTACTAAGCATGAGGTGCTTGCTTCAGCCCATACATCCCTCTTTTGAGTCGACACATGTGACTCGCTGTTGAAGATCTCAAAACCTTTAGGCTGCTCTATGTACACCTCTTCCTCAATGATCCCATTGAGAAACTCAATTTTCACATCCATCTCATGAATGCGCCAACCCATCTGCATTGAGAGAGAAAGGATGGTCCTTATGGAAGAATACCTTGTGACAGGTGCAAAGGCCTCTTCATAATCTATCCCCTCGATATGTGAGAAAACATGAGCCACAAATCTGGCCTTGTATTTCTCCATACTCCCATCAATAACTTGCTTTACCTTGTAGATCCATCTTGAACCTACCAATTATTTATCACCCTACCTTTGAACAATTTCCCAAGCACTTTTTTTATAATGGAATCATACTCCTCCATTATTGCATCTACGCATGTGGGCTCCTGCACTGCTTCTTGATGTTGGGTATGTGTTATATTCTTTCCATGACTAGCCCCACACGCTTTACGTTGCGCCGGGCGTAGCAGGGGGGTCACAAGGGGAGTGGCAGCCTCCCCTGTCAGGGTTTGGGGCAGCGCCCCAGAATTTTTTTTTTTGGTGTGTGGATCCACTCATAGGCAGACCCACCCATGTTTTGTGCATGATTTTCCACATGGTTTTGGGGTACGATGGTTTTCGACCCCTGGTATTTGTAGATCCGGTCAAGGGAACTACGATTATGTTCTAATCCAAGGTTAATGGATTTGGGTTTATGTATGCTTCAATATTTATATATATGTGTTGTAACAGTAAAAGGAATATAATGAAAGATCAAGTTGATCGTCCCGATTTGGGATCCAGGGGAAAATATCTGCGTTTATCTGTTTTATGTTTTATGCTCTCGCTATTGTTTATTTTCTGTTATAAGATTTGTTTGTAGATAATTTATGTTTAGGGTTAAAACCTACATTTGGTATCAGAGCTATTTCAGCTTCAAGGGGACGCCTTTGTTGCTGATGGTTTTTTGGTCGGGCCTGAGGTAGACCCTATTCAGTGGGAGATCTGCGGGATCGATTCTTGCAGTGAAAGAAGATGGCGAGCGACGGAAAGATAGAGATTGAGAAATTTAATGGTCAGAGTTTTGAGTTGTGGAAGCTCAAGATGGAGGATCTGCTGGTGGATAAGGATCAGTGGATCATGGTAGATCCAGGTACTAAACCAATGGCAATTTCAGATGAAGACTGGAAGAAACTGAATTGGAAGGCTAAGAGCACAATACGGTTGTGTGTCTCAGATTCAGTATTGTTGAATGCATTTGGGGAAGCTACGGTGAAGAATTTGTGGGAAAAACTTGGGACTTTGTACCAATCTAAGTCTCTGGTGAATAAGCTATTCCTGCGGAAAAATTTGTATAACCTGAGAATGAAGGATGGAGACTCGGTGACAGAGCATCTGAACGCCTTCAATACTGTGGTAAGTCAGCTGTCATTTTTTGATATTAAAATCTCAAATGAAGATAAGTGACTCAGTTTGTTGTGTTCTCTACCAGACTCATGGGACAGTCTGGTTATTGTAATAGGTATCAATACAACTACCTTGAATTTTGATGACAATGTCTCAGCCTTGTTGTTAGAGGAAATGAGATAGAGAAATATGGATGGCTAGAATGGAGATGCCTTATCTGTACGAGGAAGGTCCCAAAACAGAAACAAGAATAAGGTTTCGAGTGGGAGATCCAAATCTAGAGGGAGATCTAAATATCTTGGAAAGTTTGTAAAGGTATGCTGGAAATGCGGAAAGGAAGGGCACTACAAAAAGGACTATAGATCCAAAGCTCCTGAGAAAGGAAATGGATCTGATGATGCTCCTTTTGCAGAGGAAAAAACCACATCGGATGAAGGTGGGGATGTGTATTTGGCTTCTTCTTCAAATACAAATGTAGATCATGAGTCATGGTTGATTGACTCAGGTGCATCCTTTCACTTCACTCCCCATAGGGAGTGGTTCTGCAAGTATGAGAAATATGATGGTGGTGATGTATTCCTAGGGGATGATAGGAAGGCCAGAATCATTGGACGTGGAAAAGTCAAGCTGAAGCTACAAGGTGGAAGGATTAGAACACTTCCTGGTGTTCTGCATATTCCTGCATTGGCCAGAAATCTGATTTCTGTAAGCAAGATGGATGATGCAGGTGTAAAAACAGTGTTCGAGAAAGATGCCTGCAAGATGGTTCGGGAGCACTAGTATTAATGCGGAGAGTTCGGACTGGAACTCTGTACAAGCTACAATCTAGCACTGTTATTGATGGGTGTAACAGTTTTGTGGTTCCTGAAAGTGGAGCGGAAAGCCTAGCTGTATTCAGAGAAAAGACCATGCTATGGCATCAAAGGCTTGGACATATTGGAGAGAAGGGCCTTCAAATACTGCATAGAAATGGTATGGTAGAAGGTATGTCTAATTTCTCTCTAGATTTCGTTTTCTGTGAACATTGTGTATATGGGAAGTAGAATCGGGTGAGTTTTTCTTCTGGTGCTAAGAGGGCGAACAAGATATTAGAACTTGTGCACAGTGATGTGTTTGGACCTGTGTCAGTTCCATCACTGGGAAAGTCTGTGTACTATGTTTCATTCATAGATGACTTCTTAAGGAATACATGAATATATTTCTTGAGGAAGAAATATGAAGTATTTGACAAATTTAAAGAATTTAAGGCTCTGGTGGAAAACCAGACAGAGAAGAAGATAAAGGTGTTGAGGACAGATAATGGTGGGGAGTTATGCAAGAAGGAATTTGAAGAGTTCAGTAAGAAGTGTGGTATAGCATGGCAGAATACTACTCCATACACACCTCAGCAAAATGAAGTTGTAGAAAGAATGAACAGAACGTTGATGGAAAAGGCAAGAAGCATGCTCAGTGGTACCGGGTTAGGAAAAGAATTATGGGCAGAGGCAATGGAGACTGCATGTTACTTAGTTAACAGATCACCTTCAGCAATGTTGGAGGATAAGACTCCACATGAGGTATGGACTAGTAAGAAACTCTCTCTTTCACATCTAAGGGTATTTGGATGTGATGCATATGTACATGTTCCAAAGGAGAAAAGGACCAAGTTGGATAATAAATCTGAAAGGTGCATCTTCATTGGGTATAAGGATGGTTTAAAAGGTTACAAGCTTTGGAACCCTGAAACAAGGAAAGTTGTGTACAGCCGAGATGTCATGTTTAGAGAGGTGAAAGATGTTGTTAAACATGAATTCATACCAAAGGAACCTGAGAAGATATAGTTTGAGCTAAAGGAGGATGAATCAGACTCTACAACAGAAGAAGACTCAAAAGGGGAAGAGCCACAAACTCCAGCTGTGAGAATATCAGCTCGGGAAAGAAGACAACTAGAAAGGTATAGTCCATCTGCTTTCTGTTAAAATTTTTCCTTAACTATAACTGATGATGATCCTAGAACTATCAGGGAGGCAGTAGATTCAGAGGATGGAAAACTATAGAAGGAGGCCATGGTTGATGAAATGGCATCCTTGCACAAAAATGAGGCATGGGATCTGGTGGAGTTGCTGGCTGGAAGGAAGCCCATCGGGAGAAAATGGGCGTTTAAAAAGAAGATGAATGTAGAAGGCAAGGTGGAGAAATACAAAGCTCGGTTGGTAGCAAAAGGTTATTCCCAGGTGCCGGGAATTGATTTTGGTGATATTTTTTCTCCTGTTGCCAAAGTTACTTCTATTAGATTACTTTTATCTGTTGCTGCCGCATTTGATTTTGAGATAGAACAGATGGATGTGAAGACAACATTTCTTCACGGGGATCTAGAAGAGGAGATCTACATGAAGCAACCTGAAGGCTTTATGGTGAAGGGTAAGAAAGAACTAGTATGTAGGTTGAAGAAGTCTCTGTATGGGTTAAAACAGTCACCAAGGATGTGGTATCAGAAATTTGATACCTATATACAAGGACTTGGCTTCACTAGAAGCAAGGAGGATCACTGTGTTTATTTTAAATTAATTGGTGACCGTGTTATTTATTTGGTCTTGTATGTGGATGATATGTTGTTGATTAGAAATGACAAAGAAATTATCCAAGATTTGAAGACCCAACTGTTCTCCAAATTCGACATGAAGGATCTTGGTGCTGCAAACTATATTTTGGGCATGGAACTTAAGAGAGATCGGGCAAAGAGGAAGCTCTGGTTAAACCAGAGGAAGTATGTCGAGACTATATTGCAGAGGTTCAATATGCAGGATAGTAAACCGGTGAATGTTCCTATTCCTATAGGTGTAAAGTTGTTTGCTGAACAGTGTCCTAAGACACAAGAAGAAGAGGAGGATATGTCCCGTGTTCCATATGCAAGTGCAGTGGGTAGTTTGATGTATGCAATGGTATGTACTAGACCATACATTGCACATGCAGTGGGAGTATTGAGCAGGTTTATGTCAAACCCAGGGAAGGAGCATTGGACAGCAATGAAGCGGGTTTTCAGATATTTACGTGGCACTAGTGATTATGGCTTGTGCTACCAGGGAAGACCAGGATTGGAAAGAATGTTGGACATTCGTGGTTTTGTTGATGCAGACTGGGCTGGAGATTTGGACCAAAGAATATCTACAAGTGGGTATGTGTTTAGCCTATTTGGAGGTGCAGTCAGTTGGATGAGTAAAAGACAGTCTGTAGTGGCACTTTCAACTACAGAGGCAGAATACATAGCAGCCACTCATGCAAGCAAGGAAGCATTTTGGTTGTAGAGATTGTGTTCAAGTATGGGGTTGGTACAGCAAGCTATAAGGATAGACTGTGATAGCCAAAGTGCAATTTTCTTGGCTAAGAACCCTGCTTATCATTCAAAGACAAAGCACATTGATGTTCAATATCACTTTGTTAGAGATATGGTTGGGGCTAAAAGGGTGTTTCTCATAAAGGTGGACACTTTGAAGAATGTTGCAGATGCATTGACGAAATCTGTGAGCACTCAGAATTTCTCTTGGTGTAGAGAAAAAATGGGTGTTGAATAATTGGCCCAATGACTAAGCTCTCCTGTGGCCCACTGTGAAAAGAAACAATAAGTGGGAGAATGTTGGGTATGTGTTATATTCTTTCCACGACTAGCTCCACGCACTGTACGTTGCACCGGGCATAGCAGGGGGGTCACAAGGGGGGCGACAGCCCCCCCTAACGGGGTCTGGGGCAGCGCCCCGGCAAAAAATTTTCTAGTCTGCGGACCCACCCATGTTTTATGCATGATTTTTCACATGGTTTTGGGGTATGATGGTTTTCGGCCCCTGGTATTTTGTAGATCAGGTCAAGGGAACTATGGTTATGTTCTAATCAGGGGTTAATGGATTGGGTTTTATGTATGCTTCGGCATGTATATATATGTGTTGTAACACTAAAAGGAATATCATGAAAAATCAAGATGATCGTCTCGATTTGGGATCCAGGGGAAAATATCTGTGTTTATCTGTTTTATGTTTTATGCTCTCGATATTGTTTATTTTCTGTTATAAGATTCGTGTGTAGATAATTTCTGTTCAGGGTTAAAACCTACACTTCAAAGGAATATGGTTTAGTAAAAATACATTTTCTCATGGGAGCCATGTATCTAGTAAATCGGTCATGAGACTGTCTTTTTCTGTGCTATGAAGTAGGAGCTCCTACATTTTGTGCAACATCAAGTCTCATCCTATCAGCTTCTGTGGTGCACCTTCTTCCATTTCTGATGGATGGCTCTGCATGAGTGGATTACTCCACTCCATGAACCTCCTCCTGTGGCTGATCCACATCTAGAGACTCATCTTTGGGAACCATTAGTTCCTCCTCCGCATGAAATTCCAACTCCCTCTCAAGAGACAACTGCATGGCTTTCCCCTCATAGAATTTTATATTCCGTCGCACAACAATCATTCTGTTGTTAGGAAAATACACATGATAATTATGGGGTCCTTCTGAGTACCCCACAAAGATCCAAATTTCAACAGTCAACTCTAGCTTCTTCTCGGTGTCCTTGGTCACATGCACATAAACAGATGAGAAAAATATTAAATGTGAAACATCCAATTTCTTACCAGTGAGAGCTTCTTTAGGTGTATTCATGCCAAGTACTCTATGAAAACAACGGTTTTGCACATAAACCGTAGTGTTTCATGCTTCCACCCACAAATGCATTGGTAGGCCCTAATCATGCAACATCGCTCATGTTGCTCCCACTATCATTATGTTATTCCTCTCCATGACTCCATTTTGTTGTGGGTTATGAGATGCTATGAGTTCTCTTCGAATTCCTTCTTTGCTGCAGAAGTTATTGAATTCATTAGAGATGTACTATCCACCATTATCACTCCTAAGAGCCTTCACTTGCTTCCCTGACTCTTTCTCAACCTGTTATGCCTCCGTAGTTTTTAAGATTGGCAAGTACAAATGTTGCAGAGCCTACATCAAAACCACTTTGGAATCTGAGGATCTAGCCATCCTAGATTCAGAGAGGGATCTCTCTATATATGTGTTCAAAGATATGATATTTAAGGCTTCAAGTATGATTTTAGGCTAGTTATGAAGAACAAATTTTTTGTTTGTTTTGGTTGGGCAAGGATATAATGAAGATGAAGGAAGTCTATATGAAGGGTGCAAGTGTGTGTAGGTGAAAGAATGGTTCAGCTGATAAGATAGGCAAGGAGCAACATCAATCCATTGGGCTATGGAGTCATAATAGGATTTAATTGCACATCAAGGTTCAACAGTGGTCCATGGGGCAAGTCATCTATGTCAAAGGATCTCTTTAAGTTGATTTTATGGAATGAAACACTAAGAAATGGAGTGAGGGAAATAAAAAAAATGAGGGAACAAAGGACAACCTAAGATCAGGTAGATACTTTGAAACTAGCCTGCTTTTGACATGCACTTTAGGGAAAAACATAAAATTAATCTAAGATCAAGTAAGTACTTTGAAACTAGCCTGCTTTTGATGTACTTTCAAGGGAAAACATTAAAAAAAACATAGAATAGCTTAGGATCAAGTAAATACTTTTAACTTAGCCTTCTTTTAGCATATTCAAAGGGAAAACATTCATGATAAACATAAAAACTAGTCTAAGATCAGGTAAGTACTTTTAAACTAGCCTACTTTCAACATACTCTTAAGGAAACTTTTCAAAGAAACTGTTGGAGAAGAAACCAGAGGACAAGGCTAACCATAGACTTCTCTAGCTCAATCATTAATTATCAAACTTATCAAAAACATTCAAAGACAACATCTCAAGTTGTACTCAGGAAATATGGGCTTACCAACACTTCACTGGTTATACTGTATTGAATTACCTTAAAATTAACAATCAGCAGAAAACATAAAGGATAAATATTTATTAGTGAGATTTAGGGTACTTCTGAATTAAATCCTAATCTATATTTGTTGTTCTTTATCAAAGAAAAGTGGACAGAATGAAAACATAAAGAAAATTACAATTACAGTGAGAAACACATCACCATTGACATAGACTAGGATCCCATAAATCAGCTATTTGTATTTGATGTTCAAATAAGTTACAATATTCAAGTCCAGTGGGTCTCTACAGCTTCAAAATTCTCATCTCAGCTTATGTATCTTCCATTACAAACAGAGCTACAACAACTTCAAAAGCTATTTACATGCAACAAATATCGAAAGACCAACCCACTATACTGTCTTCTACAGAAGTATTTATAGAAGAATGAGGAGGTGGATTGAAGAGGGGTTCATTTGTTCAATAAATATAGAGTAATGGCTTATTGACCTTTGGGAGGCCAAATGGAGAAGGAACGACATGAATTAACTATGCTAATTGATTATTACATTAAATTTTATCAACTTCAGTCACTTTTGTTGACTTTGGGGGCTTTTGTAGGCTGGCAATTAGTCTTGAGTTGTATTTAGAAATATCTCTGACTTTGTAATTAATATGCGTGCCTTTTTAGGTGGAGGGCTTGTAGGTGGCATTTTGGAGGCTTTCTTGATTGATTTGTCTCTTGAATTTTTTAATCACTGATATTAATCTTTAATTTGTGCTTTAAGTCTTTTTCTGATCATTCTTCGGGCTTTTGTCCTTTTTGTTGACTGGATTAACCTTTAATCCCTTTGTTTTAACTGTTCTTTCGACTATTAATCCTTTGTCTTTATGCATATCCCTTCTTTTCTATGAACAGGTATCTGAGGCATGCCAAGGGTTTCATTTATTTTATTAGTTTTAATAGAGCACTGATAAACACCAATAAACCCTGTAGAACTCCCTTTACACTTTAAGCCCCAAGGATCGTCATCCCGGAGGATTTCCGCTACTGAGCTAGCTGTGGAGGACTTTTCAATGCTTAAGCTACCTTTTTAAAAAACCTGCAACATAAACAAATAAATAAATAAAACCTCGTGTTTTAATGGCTGACTGCTTTGGAGGCTTCGCGGAGGGAGAAAAGAGCTGTGAGGAGGGGAAAATGTAGGCGGGGGAGGTTCTGCGGGAAAAACCTGCGAAAACAAGTTTAAATTTGAATATTGGAGCGAAAATGGGCAAAGGTGGTTTTTGAAAAACCAGGAATGGTTATCACATTCATTTTGGGTGGTAAGTGGTTTAAACACAATTGAACGCAATTCCACACACTATGCGTTACATGTCTTTTAGAAAATCGCCAGTATCGCATGATTTCAGAGTGTTACACTTCGGGTGTGAAAATTGTGCTATACGCCACCACAGCCATTGGATGAAAGGGATGAGATCGGACGGTGCGGACTGAACGCAATGAAAAATTTGCTCAGGCAGAGACTGTAGTGGAAGATAGTTGTCGGGGCGCGATAGGAAGGGTCTTTTTTATAGTGGATGGTAGGCCCCAGTAGAATTGGGTGTAGGGCTGAACGAGGGTCATTGGATCATGTAGATTGACGGTAGAGATTGTTGCAGAGGGCGGATGGATAAACCCAAAGGTAAGGGGGGGGGGGGGGGGTAATAACCACTATCTGATCATATAAATCTACGGCTTGTATTTTATCGGGGTATCGTTGTCAGAGCGGGTGAAATATGAAGGAAAGGCAGGTTTTTTTACGAAAATGCCGATGCGATGGGGGTTTAACATAGGCGCTGGGGTATGGTCACGTCGAGGGGTATGTGATGTTAGGTCCCTATATTACTAGTATAGTCCCTTATTGTTGTTAGTGTAACCCCTTTATTGTTATTATTGTACCCTTGTAACCCCCATATTGTTATTATTGTGCCCTTAAATTATTATTGTTAGGTCGGCTAGGATTTACATTGTGGCCCCACTAGGATTACATTATGTTACATGGACTCCTATATATAGAAAAGGAGGTTTTGTAATTATGTCATCAAGAATTCTTCATTTATGTAATGTATTGGAGAGTGCCTCGAAGTGGCTTATTTCTAAGGCGTTGATATCTCTTTTTTTCTATTTTTGGGTACAGTTGTGGCACAGCATTTGAGTATCAGGCTTTGGATTCTGGGTTTATTTTGCTCCAAACGGGTCATTAGGAATTTTGGTCATGCCTTTTGGCCTTACCAATGCACCCTCTACATTTCAAGGGTTGATGAATTCCATTTTCAAACCCTTCCTTAGAAAATTTGTGCTAGTATTTTTTGATGATATACTAATCTACAACAGGTCTTGGAAGGATCATGTTAAACATGTTGATAGGGTGCTCAAACTATTGCAGGAGAAACAATTATATGCAAAAACATCCAAATGTTTCTTTGGAGTACAAGAGGTGGAATATTTGGGTCATATTGTATCTCACGAGGGTGTTAAGATAGACCCTAACAAAATTAAAGCCATTAAGGAATGGAAAGTCCCCACAACCATAAAGCAGTTGCGAGGATTTCTCGGGTTAACAGGGTATTATCGAAAGTTTGTTAAGAATTATGGGAGAATAGCAGCACCTCTAACAAAATTATTGAAGAAAGATGCATTTTCATGGACTCCTGAAGCAACTAAGGTCTTTGAACATCTTAAAGAGGCAATGTGCCTAGCACCGGTCTTAGCTACGCCAGACTTCACAAAAACCTTTATTGTGGAATGTGATGCCTCAGGAAATGGAATTGGTGCAGTTTTAATGCGGGAAGGAAGACCCATTGCTTTTGAAAGTCATCCAATCAAAGGAAAGTATTTACAAAAACCTATTTATGAGAAGGAAATGTTAGCAATACTGCATGCACTAAAGAAATGTTGAACTTACCTAATGGGAAGACACTTCAAGGTAAAAACTGATCATGATAGTCTTAAACACTTTTTGGAACAAAGACTATCTTCAGAAGAGTAGCAAAAATGGGTCACAAAGATGTTGGGTTATGACTTTGAAATAATCTAAAAAAAGGAAAGCTTAATGTTGTTGCAGATGCACTCTCAAGAAAGAATGAAGAGGTGGAAGCATTGCTTTGTGCCATTTCTATTATCCAACCAGATTGGATAACCGAAGAAAAAGATGAATGGAAGAAGGAAAAAGATGTATGGACACTCATTCAAAAGTTGCAACAAGATCCTAGTGCATCTGATACATTTACTTGGAAAAATGATTCCTTGTGGTACAAAGATCACTTATATCTTTGTAGGAACTCCCAACTAAAACAAAAGATTCTTTTGGAACTGCAGGCTTCTCCTTTAGGAGGACACTCAAGATTTTTAAAAACTTACCACAGGGTGAAGAAAGAAATTTTTTGGGATGGCCTTAAATCTGATATTCAAAATTTTGTGGTGGAATGTTTGGTTTGCCAATAGAATAAAGTTGAGACAATTAAGACCCCGGGACTTCTACAACCTTTATCCATTCCAATTCAATGTTGGGAGGAGATTTCAATGGATTTTATCACAGGTTTACCTAAGTCCGAAGGAAAGAGTGTCATCATGGTGGTAGTTGATAGAGTTACCAAGTATGCACACTTTTGTGCATTATCTCAACCATTCAAAGCAAGTACAGTTGCTACTACATTTATGGACAGAATTCAAAAGCTACATGGAAGCCCAAGGGTTATTGTGAGCGACAGAGATCCCATTTTTACTGGAAATTTTTGGACGGAGTTATTTTCTTGTTTGGGTACTCAATTAGCTCATAGCTCATCTTATCATCCTCAATCTGATGGTCAAACTGAGATAGTAAATAAATGTTTCGAAGGATATCTTCGTTGTTTTGTATCTGATAAACAAACACAATGGGTCAAGTGTTTACCTCTTGCTGAATGGTGTTATAACACTTCCTTCCATACTGTAGCAAAAATGACCCCATTTATGGCACTTTATGGATATCATCCACCATCCATCACATGATATTTAAGGGAAAATTCGAAGGTTCAAGCAGTGGAATATCACATTGAGCATCAGCAAGAAGTTCTCCAACTCTTAAAGGATAACCTGAATTTGGCACAAAACCGAATGAAACAACAGGCAGATCAACATCGCAGTGAGAGAATTTTTTATGTAGGAGATTGGGTATTTTTACGGCTACAACCATACAAACAAATGTCCCTCAAGCAAGCTAAGAAGGATAATAAATTATTGCCAAAGTACTATGGTCCTTACAAGGTGTTGCAAAAGATTGGTACTATGGCATACAAATTGGAGCTTCCTGCTTCTTCGCGAGTACATTCAGTTTTCCATGTTTCATGCTTAAAGAAGGTTATAGGTGAAAATATTCCAGTTCAAACAATATTGCCAGAACTTGATGAGGAAGGAAAAATCATATTGGAACCTGAAGCAGTCACGGAAAAAAGAACTCGACAGCTACGGAATCGATCAATTTCGGAGTATCTCATCAAGTGGAAGAACTTACCCACTGAAGATTCTACATGGGAGGATGATAATTTTATACAGAAGCACCCAGAGCTACTCAAGCGTTGAGGACAACACTTTTTTGACGGAGAGGGGCATGTTAGGTCCCTATATTACTAGTATAGTCCCTTATTTTTGTTAGTGTAACCCCTTTATTGTTACTATTGTACCCTTGTAACCCCCATATTGTTATTATTGTACCCTTGTAACCCCCATATTGTTATTATTGTGCCCTTAAATTATTATTGTTAGGTCGGCTAGGATTACATTATGGCCCCACTAGGATTACATTATGGCCCCATGGACTCCTATATATAGAAAGGAGGTTTTTTAAATTGTATCATCCAAGAATTCTTCATTTATGTAATGTATTGGAGGTTGCCCCCTCGAAGTGGCTTATTTATAAGGGGTTGATATCTCTTTTCTTCTATTTTTGGAGCCGGTTACACAACATGTGACCAGGGGCCAATGGAAGGAGGGATTATCGCATCGGCGGTGGGGAAGGGGAAGCGAGGTAAGGAACGACGACAATGTGATGCGATATAAAGTTGCAATGCGATGAGCGCTTAGGTAAGGCCCGGGACATGGTCCCATGTTGCAATATGTGACCAAGGGATGAGGAGGGGGGGAATTATTGCATTGGGGGAAAATTGTAAAGAAACAATGGGTTTATAAAAAATAAAAGGTTGATGGCGATGAAGGGGCTAAAGGTTTTAGGCACCCAGTTGCAGGGCCAAGTTATATGGTGGAAAGGGTCGGGGCTCAAACCTAGAGGGGCTTAAGGCTTGTGTGCTTTTAACAAAAGGAAAAATAAGTGAGTTTTTGTGTTTTTCAATGGATTTTCTTGGGGTTTTTCCATTTTAGATAGAGGGAAAGGAAGGGTTTTTAAACCACAAACAAGTAGTTCTACGGTGTAAAGGGATTTGTGAGGGTTTCTAAGGGGGAGGAAGGGAAAATTAAAGAGATAAAAGGAGAATTTTTTCAGGGAAAATGGAGGATGAAATAAGGGCCAAAATGAGTGAATGAAATGATAAAAAAAGGGGTTGTTTACGAAATAGTTTTGAAGGGAATAACAGATTTCTTGTTGGATTTTTTGGAGGGAAAATCACTATTTTTAAGGCATAGCAAGTTAAGGAACAACAATTTAGGGAAAAACTGACTTCAATAATAAATGATTTTTCCATGAAAATGATTCCTTGAAGGCTTAGGACCTGTTTTAGCCATCATTTTCTTATGACAAAAATTCACTGATGGCTAACAGTAGCTCCACTTGGCGATGGCAGCTCCTTGGAGGTGTCAAGAACTTCAGATTTTGATCTCTAGGATGTAGACCTATGCCTTATCCATGACAATCTCTTCTTCATTGATCATGCTGCTTTAGAAAATATGATCATTATTTCATATCAGCAAACAAATTCTCCCAATCATTCTACTTACACAGCCTACTTCCTAACATTTTTTCTTCAGAAGGTGCATTTTGACTTACAGACCTTGAACATCAACATTTTATTATTTTTGAAAGCAGGAAAAACTAATCTAAATCTACCCTTATTTCTTCCATGAGTTCAGATTAGACTATTGAACTCATAAATTCTCTACCTAAGCTACTATCTGCCAGTATTAGACTATCTGGCAGATTTTATTCTCTATCCTCTAAAACAGAAATTTAAACATAGTCAAATTAGGATTAGGTTGTTTGATTTTCCATGGTGTCTATAGCTGTATGTACAAGCTGCACATAGACCTTATTTGCATAAATTTAAAACAAAACTAAGAAGGCTTAAGATCTGAAAATTTAAACATCCTTCATTCTTTTTGTAGCTCTGGTTTTGATCTTTTAGAGCTGTCCTTTTCTTCCTTTGGTTCAAATTTTTGAGTAGTTTAGAATCAATTTTTTCTGTTCTTTGGCTTAGATTTTGGTCTGATTAGAGCCATTCTTTCTATCCTAATCTAATCTACTGATAAGCTAGGATTGAAAATTTTGGAAAATATTTTTCACTAACCTATTAGCAGAAAATTGGAATCTATTTTAGTCATGATTAGGTTGTATGACTAAATTAGCAGTGTTTTCTTAAGTAGTGGCATTTAAGCTGACACACTTTCAGATTTTATTTTCTTTTTGGTATGGGGCTGTACCTTTCTTTTTTTAGTTCTGCCCTCTTTTTCTTTTTCTATTGTTTTTGTATTTTTCTTTTTCTTAAATTGAAAGCAATGACATATACAAAGAACAAAAGCTTTGAAACTCAAAATATAAATTAACAAAAATAATGCTTGAGAACCCTGCCATTGATAGGACCTCCAAAATATTTAGCTCTATACAACCCTTGCAAAAAAAATGCATTGTTTCCAATAGCTGATTGAATGAGATAAGCGCCCTTCCATAAGTTATCAAATTTTCCATGTTTTCCCTTATCTTCTCTTCTTGAATCCCATTTCAAAACTTTATCACCAATCTTGAAATCACTTGCCTTGGTTCTTTTATCAAACAACTTCTTGATGTTTTCTTGTAGTTGTTGTGCTCTGATGTATACTTCCTCTCTGGTTTGTTGTAAATGTACAGTCTGGTTTATTCTTCTCGTTACATCATCATCTTCAGACTGTACTTCCTGGATCAACTTCATTACTGGAACTCCTAAACTAGTTGGAAATATTGCATTAGTTCCATACACTAGTTGGTAGGGAGACATTCCAATGAATTTTTTAATGGTTAGTCTGTCTGCCCACAACATGTACTAGCTTATTGTGCCATGATTTCTTGTTATCTTCCAACAACTTCTTGATAATGTTTACCAGACTTTTATTTGATGATTTTGCCAGTCCATTACCTTGAGGGTAATAAGTTGTGGAATGACCCAATATAATCTGATACTTGTGGCAGAATTCTACCATCTTTTTAGAACCAAATGCAGTAGCATTATCAGTCACTAGTACAAAATGGCTAATTAGTTACTAAAAAAATGACTAAAATTTTCATATAAACAACTATTTTCGGTCGGTGACCAATAGTAGCTAATTTATAGTATCTTATAACGCGACCAAATTTTGGTCGTTTTTAGCTTAGTCATTAATTGGTTATCTCAATTTTGTTTTCTAGTTGCATATTTGGTCATTAATTTGATCATTAATTTCGTCACTTAATTAGTCATTAATTTATTCATTGATTTTATCATTAATTTGGTCATTAATTGTCACAATTAATGACCAAATATACAACAAAATATATTACTATATGATCACCCAAGAAAACCAATTAATGACCAAAGAAATATGACCAAAAAATTGGTCGTGTTATAAGATACTGTAAATTAGCTACTAATAGTCATATATATGCAAATTTTAGTCATCATTTGAAACCAATTAATGACCGAAGAACTATGAATAAATTTTAGTCAGGTTATAAGATAATGTAAATTAGCTACTAATAGTCGTATATATGCAAAATTTAGTCATCATTTATAGTCACAAATTTATCATTTGCATTAGTCATTTATTCATTATATAAACGACTAATTTAGTAGTTTATATTCATTTCATTTACTTTCATTAATAGTCATTATAAATGACTAATTTAGTCGTATATTCATTTTATTTATGTTCATCATTAATTAGTATAAAAAACTAATTTAGTAGTTTTAAATTGATTTTGTGTTCATTATTAATCAACATAAATTAATTTGTATGATTTAAAAAATGTCATACAATGTGCATGTTCATCTAATATGAAAAAAAAAAGTCGCATATTTTAATTACAATACTAAGCAATATCAAGTGCAACTATAAATAATTTCAACCACATAAATTAATGAAATGTTAAAGTATTACAATATGATTTTCCAACTTAATATTGGTTGGATTACAATTTACAGATGAAATGGTGTTTCATCACTTCAAAACATTATTGTTGTGTTTTCAAGGCAATGCAGATGAATTCAACTCCGAAGACTTGACCATCAGTATTTATATGTGTGTCTTATGCGGGATATTGGCTCTAAGTGTATCACAAGAGAAGTTCTCCTCTCTCTCTTTTTGCATTTCTCGCTCCAATGTTATTGCTCCCCTCTTTTCAATTCATGCCTCTTACCATCAATACTGAGTTTATTCTCTAAAAAAAGAAGAAGATACAATGCAGAGTGTAAAACATGAAAGAAAATGAACACTAGAATATAAACTAAATTAGACTATAAATAATTTATACGACATATACCTTAACATCGACAATGTCAAAGCCATTTTTCCCCATACAAGTAAGAAAATTGAACAAATTTTCTTCATTGGGGCGATAATTACCACTATAATGTGGCCAGATAACCTGTATAAACAAAGAAAATAAAATATCACCATATATATAAAAGAACACCTTAGTGACTTAGTATTCAACTTTCAAGGAAAGCTTAGGAACAATCATGTCAACTAAGTTATATGCTAAAAATCTCAAGTTGTAGATAACTTGTGAAAACAAATAATCTGAGGTGTGATGTTTAATCCTTGTCGTTTTATTCACAACATTTCATTTTATAATGCATGAACTTAGTCAAGTATATAAACAACATGTACTCAAATAACAACATGAAGTAACTTTTTATGATAGTCATGAAAATATTTTAACAAAAAATAGCTATAACGATTCCAATCAATACAGTGTAATACTAATTTCATCTTCAAGCTTTGGTTGTTGTTTAAATAGACATGGTACTAAGTATTTTCAATTTCATAGTTAGAAGACAACAAAATCAAAAGAAACGTCCAAAATACAATCAAACAATAAAGAGAGGATATCATGGAATGGAAATTGCAATTATAAAAAAATTGTTTACTTGTCTACCAATGTCATGCCTGGTATTCCTAAAGCATTTTCTTGCCCAAAATAATAACCATGAAGTGAAATAATCACAACATTAAAAACCATAGGAATTACTACTAGAAACGTTTCCAAAGTCGATGACTTAGGTGTCTAAGTGATCTCTAAACAACGAATGAACCATATCCAAGACGTGATATGCATCATCTCCCCATCCTTTTTCCAATCACATTTCCTGTAACCTGCCCACAGCAAAGTCAAGTAACAATCAAACAAGGACATTGACATTTTTTTTTATGTTTTATATCTATAAAATTCAAATCTAATTTGTTTCATGAACATATTAATTTATATTTAAAGCCTTCCTAACATGAGAAAGTATCAATCAAATAGGACATCAGAAAAATCGACCTCAATGATGTCCTCAAATAATTTCTACAATATCAATTTTTTCTTGTTGTGATATCTTGGGTAGAAAAAAGAACATATCTACAAAAGAAAAATGCATATACTGCTTATCATCAAAATTTGTATATGGTTTATTCTTAAGAAGTTTTTTAAGATGTTCCTCTGCGTTTACCAAAGTGAATTTTAGCTTGGTTAAACTATGTATCCTTTCATTTAGCATCAATTTCTGCAAGATAAATGTCAAACATTATCCTTTCCCATTTCTCAACATGCTACATATGATAAATTTAAAGTCACATAAAACCAATAACAAACCCTTTTCTAACCAAAACAAACAAACAAACAGTGTCTCTAATAAAATTTCATTATAATATTAGAAAATGAAAAGAGAGTAGAACATTTGCGTTGTTTGGCTTTGCCTATTTTTGTTATGAAAGTGCTCGAGCTTCAAGAACCAACAAATGTGAGGGAAGTCATAAATGTGAAAAAAATTATGTTGACCTAATTTATAGAATTCTTCAAAATGACGTGAATGATGCCATTTTTGAATGTGGTAAATCTCATAATAAGAAATGGCATGTATTCTAATAAATTACATTGCAATGACTACCATGGGCCTCCATGGGTTATAAGTCCTCAGTATGTTAATCTTGATGATGAAAGAGAGATAGCAATGATAAGAATGGGTGGTCCTAGTTTGTATGGTGGATATCTTCAAACAAAGGTCATCATCTCAATGAACCTAGGTTCTGACATGGTAAACTTGGATCTGGTCTTCACCCAATTTCATTCCATCATACTTTGTCAAGACTCCAGAGGAAATAATGGTCCTTCATCTTATAATAGGGTTTCTTTCGAGGTTATAAATAAAGCTTATCCAAATCAAATGGGTTTTTGGGCTCCAAAAGATATGGATAATTTAAATGATAACAATTATATGTTTTTTTCCCAAGATTCAAATGTAGGGATAAATTTTGTGGATTTTACTAATAAATAGAATGAGAGAAATAATCCATGAGGAGAATCTACTGGTCATTGTGATTAGGGAAATACTCAGAGATAATAAGACTTTCTAGGTTCAAATCAAAGATGGTGTTCATTCTTTTAGCTCCTCAATTGTTGGTAATTTTTAAGGTAGGAATTTCAGTTCTTCAAGGGTGGGGTCCTTCAGCATAATTGCATCTACCTTGGTCATATCACCCAAAATAAAAACATAATCAACAAAGAGTAAATATGTCAAGTTTAGGGCAAATGTTATTTTTATAGTTGTCAAGCTTATAGTTATTTTTTACTGTGTCATAACTCTGTTGAGACCACCTACTCTATAGTAAAAATGGTAGAGGAGCCATTAGTCATAGCTACCCATGGTCTCTTATAGGCATGATAGAAGAATAGGTTGAGCCATTAATTAGAATTGCACATATTTTGAGGAAAGACAATTCATTATCTAGTTAACCAATTGCACATTGAACCCTATATGGATGAGTAGCCCTAAATAAAATCAGTTTTCTCTATCATATGCCTTGGAGATAGAAACTAACATTTCTTGTAATTTTTTTGGTTTCATGTTATAAATTCCTTCTTGGGCAACTTCTATTCTGTAATGGATTTGTTTCCGAGGAAGGATGCAAAATTGTTCTAATGACATCGAATCATCTTAGTGGATTTTGACCCTATATGACCAAGGAACTCAGGAGCCTTGGGCGCATCAACAGTAGCATCCTCCAATGAAAATAGTAAGGTCTCCAACCTAGAAACATCAAAATTATATATAGTTATAATTCATAATCACAAATTACCATAGATTTTAGTAGTCGTTCAATAAATTCAAACTTGAATAAGAAAAAACACAAAATTTCACATTACCCTTCAGTAAGTTGTCTTGTTTTAGCAAGAAAGGCTTGGACTTACATAAATGTGTAAGTAGATTCCCCATAAGATCAATTTCAACATATTTCCTGAAAAAAGAATCTAATGTCCAAAGCGAAACCATAGTTGAATGGAACAATGGTGCTTTAAGGTCATCTACACAAAAATTTGCCTCCTTCAAATTTCTCACATTGGATGGTATGCCATACAAAATTAAGAAAAATTCAGGGAAACTTGTCGACTTCTCTAAAAGAAATAATGAAAATGAAAGGAAGCTTTGTAAAGGAAGGCACCTGTAATATTGTTTGATTTCCATTTCAAAATTTTTCCTTAGTTGAACCTCAATGAGTTGTGAACTCAAATTTATTTGAGAAGAATGTTCTTACAGTTGAAATTCAACATTTGCACTCTTCCCACCTCTGTCACATGATGAGTATAAATTCTTAAACTCTCTTATGTCATTATCCAAAACATTTCTTTCCTAGACACATGATTTTGAAAATAAAGGCTTGTATGCAGCATAAGTCCTTGTCAAAATTTCATCTCTCATACCAACTGGAATCCGATCATAACTGTAACCTGAAATCGGACCTGCACCTATTCGTCTATTACACATGATGCGAATGGTGGAATATCTATTAGAGCATTCTTAGCATATGGCAGACGTTGAACCCTCCCTCTTATTCCCTTGCCAAGACCTCCCTTAGGACCAAGAGTCAGGTGGTCATCATCATAAGCCCTGTGTGTTGAAGGGCTTGGGATAGACTAATTTTCAAATTGAGCCCTATCCACAATCCGAGCATCTTGACTGGTGAATCCATGGTCACGTGGTCCCATATGGGGTTGTGGCCCTTTAATCCCACCCCTATGTGGACGTGAACCCGTATGTGCACTTGTCATGTAAGGTCATATCGCAGGTCCTCTCCCACCATGATCAAGTGGTGTCACAAGTCTCTGACCTGAATGTCCCATATTGGTACCTCGAGAGCAGCCTCCCTGTCCATGTAGTTCTTGCACAACATCCCCATGCACTTCCTTTATTTTCTTGGGGCCCTCAACTTTCTTCCTTTGTTTCCATCCATTCCTCCTCAGATCAATCAAATCCTTCAACATGAACCTCAACCTAGAGGGAAGCCCTTGGTTATTTGACATTTTTGTCATCCTATCGAAGTAAGCATCAATATGTTCCTTGGCCTTTGAATGGTCAATAATATGACCAATAGTGCTCATCAGTTTGCACAAAGCTTCAACATTTTCCTCCTCTGGATGTTGAAATTCACCAATTAATTTCTTGGTGTATGCTTGCATAATTCTTTTAGTCAACATACTTTATTTATAAAGCTAACCAATAAACCTTATATTTCCTAGCATTTTTCGTCGTGTTGTAGCCTTCTTCTCCCATCTTTCTTCTGCTAAAAGGATTTTTTAACCATGCTCTTCTGCTTTCTCAGCCTCAACCTCTTCTCTTTCATCTTTTTCAAATTCTTCTCACTTGAAAACAACCTTCTCATTATCTTCATAAAATTCAGGTATTCCTGCAGCAAGCTAAAAACTGAATTTTGTATACATTTCACAAAAATCCAGCTCCATCAAGGCTTTGTCAAATATTTAAATATTATACCATGAAGACATGATGCAGATTCAATGTTCACTTCTTTGACATGTTCAAAAAGTTTCTCAAAGTTTTGGGGCATTAATTTATTAAGGATGGATTTAATTTGTCTTTGTTTCAACCGATCCTCATCAAAAACCTTGCCCACTTCATATCGGTTCTCTGATATATGAACTATGGGCAAAGAAGTCTGTGGAGGAGGAATCAAACCCTTCTTTGAACCAGAAACATGTTGCCACCTATTAGCATCAGAATTATTTCTCACTAGTCCAACTTGTGGAAGTTGTTCTTTCACATAAGGCCCTCCAAAAAGGATGACATTCATACTTTCTTGCAAAGCCAGTATTATAACCTTGGCGAGGTCAAAACACATCAGAGGAACCACTAATTCCCCATCCATCCGCATATCACAGCCATCAGCAAAAGCATCCATCGGCTTGGCCCATCTATCATCATCCAAACTGGCCATATTTCTCCCACGACGTTCAAGTAGATAATTCCCACTCAGTTGCCTGTCAAGTCCTCTTTCAGTGCTTGCTAATGCATCAGCCTCTCCTACATGACTTGAAAGTGCTTGGGAATTTCCAAGTAATTCAATAATTTCTAGACAATTTTCAAAATGATTTGGTAGATCTTTGCATTGATCCTTGATTGTCAACAAAAAATCTCCGGAGTACTTTTTGTCTCCTGAACATTCAGTAACTAAAATAGCTACTTGATTCATAGGAGTTGAAAGCTCAGCTACATCTTCCCAGTTATCCACTTCTTCCAGGACTTGCTTCTCAGGCTCCTTTTAAGAATTTTTACTCTTAACGTCATCGGTTAATATTTTGGATGGTTCTAGAAGGTTCACATCTTCCTGCTTCACCTCTTGAACCTTATAAGCATTATATAAATCCCAATGGGAACTGCAACATTTGCCTTACTGGAAAAATCCCTATTTTTCTTCTTCTTGTTGACAACTACTACCTTGGCTGCATTACCAATATTTGCAACATTATTCTTTGCAAAAACATTGGAAGAAATTTTATTCTCATTTTCTGTCAATCTAGCTACTAAATCCTGCTTGCCTTCACTTTCAGCAGGCAAAGATGACACCTGAAGTTGAGCAGAAATTTCACAAATATCACTATTAGTGGTGGATACTTGACCCTTATCTTGTGTGGAAATTGCCTTCACATTAGCATTTGAACCTTCCCTAATTAATTTAGCACTATCATGGTTAACCCTACCTTTATATCTATATCTAGAAGATTGTTTGCAGTCAAAAACTTTGTTACTAGACAGAAAACCTAGTTTTTCCTCCAAAATAGCCATATCAACTTTAGGGAGGACTGTTGTAGCTACTTATTGTAATTTCCATTCAGACACCTTGCCTGTATTTGTTGTTGACTGCTCAGATACAACTAACACTTCACCCTTTTTCTCTTTGAGTAGATTTTGATCAACAACCACTGTGCCATTGTCATGTATAGCTAGTTGAGATGCCAACCTACTCTCATGCATTCCATTGATTTTGCTCTCCCCAACATGCAAACTATATTTTTATTTTCCAATGACAGAATTGGAAAAATAATCCAGCTCTGTGTTTATGTCAACATCAGGTGAACTTGACAACTCAGATGGGGAATCGAAAACCACAATAGTCCCATGCTCAGGAAGGAGAACATTTCCAAGATCTTGCTTCTCTCCAATTACAAAATTAACAAAATTATTGTTGCAAATTTGTTTAGCATTATCACTTGTTGATTCAGATTGTTTATTCTTCACATTTCTAAGTTTTGAATCTGATTTAATGCCATCCTCATTGCATGGTGAGCTTTTCAATGTTCCTACAAGAACATTATTTTTATGAAACTTCATATCTTCTGTTTTTTTCATTACTACTCCAGCATCCTTTGTAGAAAACTCTATAAGTGGCCCAAAAGTTTCTGTCTTTCCTTCATATCCCTCACCAAAGCTTCCCAAAGATGAAGACATATCAGCAATGATCAATTCACTTACAGATTTTGAATCTTGTAAAGGTTCCAAGGTTCCCCTAGAAATATCCCTTTCGGTGATCTCATCTATAGATGATGAAACCCCTGATATCCTTAACGAGGGAGTGTCCACAACATTAACCATGTTTCCTGATGAATTCTTTGGAAATAGTATCTTTTCACATTTTGTGGGATTGTTAAATGATCCAGAAGGATGGGCTACAAAATTAGGCTTTGGCAGTGAAAAATGAAAAATTGTTTCTATAGCTAGGTCAGAACTAGCCCCTCCATCAATAGCTTTAACAGACTTCTGTAGGGTTGTCATTAAAGGAGTTGTTGAGGTAGATGATGAAGTCTAACTCAAAATTAACTCCTCCACCTTCCTGTGAGAACCGCTAAGTTTAGACTCCTCTGCAACCATCTCTCCTTTTGACTCCCTTTCCATATTTGAAGAGCTTCCTACCAATGCCACGTGTTGTTGCATTTGCTGCTTTTTAGGCTTGTGCTCAGATTTTGTCATCTTATTTGAAAATTAATTTGTTGAAAGACCTACTTGTTTTTTAGTTATGTTTTTATGCTTTTCACTAGTATGATGAGAATCTAAACTCAAGTGCAGAAACTACAGAACAATTTGAAACCGTACCATCAGAGAGATCGCATGTTGTCACAGTAGGCATGTTCACTACTGACAGTTTAACTCCATCTGCTTTATCTATAGTCAATACTTCAGATGGAGGACTAATGAAAAACTGTAAACTACAATTATCTTCATTGTTGAAAAATGAAACTGCAAGAGAACTTGATTAATTGCCAAGAGATTTTGGCAAGGAGTTTCTCTTTCCATCCAAAACTTGAACTGGAGCTAGAGTGGTTTTTGAAGCCTATGGGAATGGTTTCAATATATCCAACATCTCACCAGAATGGATTTTAGCTAGTTTATTTTGTCTTGTTAATGGGCGTGAATAATTTGATATGTCGATTTTTGTCTTTAAAGGTTGATGAAAAGTAGATGAAATGTTACCATATGACCCAGCTAGCATCGATGAGTAGATATTCATTGGGCGTGAACCACTTAAAGAAACAAAACCTGAAAGTGGAGTTTTGTATGTAGGCAGTCATGCTAATGGAGGAATGGAATCTTTAATTGATGACACAACGTCAGAGTTTAAAGCAATGAAATAAAATCATTGTGGAAAGAAATATGCAAAACTTGCTCATTTTTTGCATATCAAATATGCTCCAAGTATGGGCACAAACATGAGAGTTTAATTTTAAACTCTCTAGGATCTTGTCAATGTGGTCAACCAAAAAGATGTCAAAAAACTAAATATTTTTGGGGATTCAACTTGTTTTGGATTAAGTATGCGACAAATTCAACATAGTGGCCCCTCATTTGGCTCACATTTTACAAGGTATCAAACAAGTCTACAACAAGTTGGATTGGTTCTCTTGTGGCCATATATATCATGAACTCAATATTCTAGCAAAGAAGCTCTCCAACTTATTCCACAAGTGCTAGAATACCAAGAGTATACTAATAATAATTTTGCGGGGGTTGTTGCCTTCCATATCTTGTTTTTTGTCTCACTTATTGCTATATTTTGTGATTATATATGTAAAAAATCCAATGATATTATCCGAAAAGTGATAGAGATTTTTTTAGGTTCAAATGTAAAAAATAACAGAGATGATGTCATAATATACTTTTGGAATGGTAACTAAAGAACTGAAGTGTCTGAAGCTCAATAACATGAATTTTGATGTTCATTATCGAACTATCAGAACCCATTGAGGGATACTTTTAAGATGTTCAAGAGGAAGTGATCCCTTTTTTCTTTCTATTTTTTGTGATTATTTTCGGCCTAAAGTCTGCTACTGCTACTACACTCTTCTATGAGCATAACCAGAAGCGAGTGGAAAAAAATGTTTGTGGGTCTCTGCTCTTGCTGTGGCTCTCGTTAAATAAGTAAGTTGTTTCCATTCATGTACTATTACAATACTATAATTTCATGGTACACTGAAGTGAAAATATTTGAAAAACTGAAACGTGAACTGGAGCAGAGAATTGCTCATCTCAATATTACGAAATAGTTAAATAGGAATACATTGGAAACATCAGCAATAAATGACTGAAGTAAACTGAAGTAAAACTAAACTACCTATGACACCTAGCAGACAATAAATTAAATGAACTGAACCTAACGAACAGTGAGATTAATATCTCAACATCCCCTCCTAATCTCAATTGTTACAAGTGGAGGCACTAAGAATGCCTAATCTCTCTCTTTGAAATTCAAATACAGTCTTTCCCAATGGATTTTTGAAAATATCTGCAAGATGGTCTTTGGAACCACAAAAAGAAAGTGTGATGTCCCCATCATTGACAAGTTCATGAACGAAATGAAAACGTGTGTAAATGTGCTTTCTCTTTTTGTGAAAAACATGATTTTTTGATAAAGAAATTACTGAAATGTTATCACAATAAATTGGAGTTGGCTCCTTCTGAATATATGAAATGTCTTTCAATAATATTCTCAACCATACTGCTTAACAAGCTGCTGAATTTTCTGCTACATATTCTGCCTCTACAGAAGATATTGAAACGATTGACTGTTTCTTGGATGCCCATGAAATCAGATTTGTTCCAAGATGAAAAACATACCCTGAGGTACTTTTTCGATCATCTAAACTCCCTGCACAATCGTTGTCTGTATAACCTGGAAGTGAAGAATTTTCTGAATGTGTATAAAACAAACCATAGTCTATGGTCCCTGCAGTATACCTTAAGATCCTTTTTGAAACCTGCGAATGGGTAAGCTTTGGTGACTACATAAACCTGGAGACAAAACTTGCTGCAAACATAATATCTGGTCTAGTTGCAGTTAGATACAACAAACTACCAACTAGGCTTTTATACAATGTGGGATCAACATATGGTGCTACATCTTCTTTGATGAGTTTGGTACCTTGAGCAATTGGTGTATCATCTGATTTGCAATTGGTCATTCTAAACTTTTGAATGATATCAATGGCATATTTTTTTTGACCAACAAAAATGCCATTATCAAATTGGTGAATTTCAATTCCTAGGAAATATTTCATGACTCCTAGATCTGTCATATCAAATTCTGCTTGCATTGCTGCTTTGAAATATTCTAACATCATATTTCCTGTATAAAGAAGATCATCTACATAAAGGAATACAATAAGAATTTTACCTTCATGAGATTTGGTATACAAAGTTGGTTCATGGTTGCTTCTGGAAAAAACACTTTTGATGAGATAGGTGTCGATGCAACTGTACCAAGCTCTTGGAGCTTGTTTCAAACCATATAAAGCTTTCTTCAATCTATATAATTTATGCTCTTGTCCTTTTATTTCAAAACCTGGAGGCTTCTCTACATAAACTTCTTCCTGTAATACACCATTTAGGAAGGCAGATTTTACATCAAGCTGATAGACTTTCCATTTGTGTTGAGCTGTTGTGGACAAAATGGTTCTGACAGTGTCTAACCTTGCTACTGGAGCAAATGTTTCACCATAGTCGACACCAAACTGTTATGAGAATCCTTTGGCAACCAACCTTGCCTTATGTTTCTCAACTTTCCCTTTTTCATTTAGCTTGGTCTTATGTACCCATTTTACACCAATTTTTGTTTTGTCTCGTGAGATATCAACTAATTCCCAAGTCTGATTTTTCTCTATGGTAGAAATTTCTTGGTTCATTGCTTTGACCCAATGCTTTTCTTTAACTGCTTCTTCAAAATGAGTCGGTTGAGTTGAAAGGAATGCAAACATATTCTGTTGTTCAGATTCATGCTCCTGTTCATATATCTCTCTGATACTTCTTGTTTTCTATCCCTCTTCTGAAGATGTTAGATCACTTGCTGAATCAGTGCTTGATGATGTTCCATTTTCAAAATTTTCTGGTTGTTCTTGAATCTGCAACCTTGGAGACTGTGGTGGATAAAAAGGCTGATTTGAAGTTTCATCTACATGGTCAAACCAAGATTTATTTTCGAAAAATTTCACATCTCTAGTTATAATGAAATTTTTGGCAATGGGGTTATAAATTTTGTAGGCTTTCGACTGCTCACTGTAACCTACAAATATGCATTTCTCACTTCTATCATCAAGCTTTTTTCTTAGTTTTTTAGGAACATGAGAAAAAGATACTGATCCAAAGATTCTAAAGTGTGACACATTTACCTTGTTTCCATCCCATGCTTCTTGAGGTATTTTATCTTGTAGGCTGGATGTTGGAGATATGTTAAGAACATACACTACTTTCGACACTGCTTCAACCCAATAGTTATTTGTTAACTTTTTCTCCCATAGCATGCATCTCACCATGTTCATGATCGACTGATTCTTTCTTTCTGCTACTCCATTTTGCTATGGAGTGTATCTGGTTGTGTACTGCATTAGGATACCTTGTTGTCGACAAAATGTTTTGAATTCATTTGAAGTGTATTCTCCTCCTCTGTTTGATCTGAGTACTTTCAACAGTTTTCCACTCTATTTTTATGCTTCTGCCTTGAACTCTAGAAATGTAGAGGAGGTATCTAATTTGTTTTTTAAAAAATACACCCATATCTTCCTGCTGAAGTCATCAATAAATGTCAGAAAGTAGAAACTACCACCAATGGACAATGGTTGCATTGGACCACATATGTCGGTATGGAAAAATGCCAACGACTCTTTCGCCCTTGAGGTTGATGAGGGAAAAATATCTCTTTTATGCTTGGAAAAGACACACATTTCACAATTACAGAATTTTTCACTGATAGTAGGTAGACCAATTACTATAGATTTATTTTGAAGCAGACTAAGACTCTTGACTGGAATGTGACCATACCTATAATGCCATAGATGAGTTTCATCTATTCTTGATATATTGTGGACTAAAGATTGGTTGGTATTTTGGCTTCTAAGGGTCAATGGAAACATCCTACTCTTGGTCTTTTCAACTTTTTATATCATTATTTTATGAGGATCTTTGTCATATATATAGCAGGTGTTCTTTTGAAACAATACATCATAGCCATGTTCCATTAATTCTCCTACACTCAGGAGATTATGTTTGAGCTGAGGAACATAATAAACATCAGGGATGTATTTTTTTTTATTCTGCTTAGTAAGAATAGGAACAGTACCTTTTCCTTCAACTTTAATACTTGTACGATCTCCAAGCGTTATCTCTGATGTTATGGAAGCATCTAGAGAAGAAGATGCTTCTTGCCTGTCATGTGATTGCTGCATCCACTGTCGAGAAACCAAAGATATTCACTCTATTTGTCTTCTAAGATATGGCATGAAAGAAACACGGTCTCTGAGGATTCTCCTTCACTGTTGGAGAAATTGATATAGCCTCTGTGCTGATCTGATTGTTTCTTTCTACAGTCGTGTTCGTAGTGGCAAAAATTCTTACAGTAGTAACATTGAACACTCGATCTGTTCCATGACCTTCCTCTCTGATTTCAGTTTTGTGGAGGTCTCCACTGCTCTATTGCATGATGATGATAGATTTTCCATTTCTTCGGCCTCAGCCTCGCTTGTTTCCACCTCTATATCCTCTACCTCTGCCTCTGTCAAATGAGAGGTGTACTTTGAAGGATTGTTCCATGGAATCTTTTGTCATATTGAGTCTTGTTTCGTGTGCCAAAAGTGATCCAGTCAGCTGTTCTAATAAGAAATTTTTAAAATCTTTGTATTCCAAAATGGCTATGACAATCATGTCATATCTCTTTGGTAGACTTCGAAGAACTTTTTCAACAACTTTATGATCTGTAATGGTTTCACCAATGAGGTTGATATGATTGACTATTCCCATGACTCAGGTCATGAACTGATCCACATTCTCGGTGTCAAACATCTTTAGAGTTTCAAACTGAGCTCTCAATGTTTTTAGTTTAACCGTATTCACTGTATCATTTCCTTGATACGCAACTTGCAAAATATCCCAACATTCTTTTGTTGTTGTCGCACCAGTTATTTTGTCAAAAATAGAATCATCTATTGAATTTTGTATCTAGCATTTGGCTCTGTGCTCCTTCTTTCTGAGTTCAATAGCTGCATTTATCTGATTATTGGTCATGGCCGCCCATGCTTCTTGGGTCAGCTCTACATAAGCAATCAGAAGCGTGTCCCAACAATCTTGTGCTTGTAAAAAAGTCTTCATTCTTAAATTCCAAAATTCATAATTTTTTCCAATCAGATTTGGTGTCTGTGGCAAAGAACTTGAAGAGGCCATTATTTATTCAAATGATGATATGCACCTTTTTGTAAAAATCCGCTAAATTTTTTAAATCTCTTTTAAATACTTAAAAAAACCCCTTAAAAACCTTCTTTTAAATTTCCTCTTCCAAAAAAAAACTTTCTTTTTTTAAAAAAGAAACTTCACCATATGCTCTTTGAAAATTTCTTTATAAAAACCTTTGAAAAAATTTTAAGTTTTTTTTATATAAAAAAACTTCTTTATATAAAAGTAAAAGGGCTTTCACGTAAAACTTGAATCGAATTTTAAAAATTGATTTTAAAATCCTTAAGTAAAGCTTTGACTCGATTTTAAAATCGTTATATAAAGTTTTGACTTTGAATACTTTGAATGGTATGCGTTAAAAAAACACATTCACCTTAACGCAGATAAAAAAACCACTGGCGCGGTCCTGAGCTGAACAGTCGCGACTATTTGAAAATAATGCAAGGCAAAAAACTAGCACGATTATGGCTTGTATTCTCACACCAATTCTTCGTTTTGGCACGTTGGCGTGAGTATTAGCTTCACAGTCGCGCCAATAAACTTCTCCTCTCTTCTGCTCCTTCGTGGCTCTGTTGCTGCTCTCCAGGGAGGCTTAGGCAAGCTATCTCTGATACCATGAAAAGAATTGAAAAACTGAAACGTGAATTGGAGCAGAGAATTTCTCATCTCAATATTATGAAATAGTTAAATAGGAATACATTGGAAACATCAACAATAAGTGACTGAAGTAAACTGAAGTAAAACTAAACTACCTATGACACCTAGCAGAAAATAAATTAAATGAACTGAACCTAACGAACATTGAGATTAATATGTCAACATGAAGTACACTGAAAATCTGAAAATCAATTTAAAAGTTGTAGTTATTGTATGCTACCACCATTTGAGTATTTTTTATCCAATCGCGTTGAATCGAGTTCTTAGTTTGTTTGTTCAGGTTTATCGTGGATGTATAGTATATATTGCAGGTTTCTTCTCATGTGACTACAACTGCTATATGAGAGAGCAAGTGCATGTATCTTTTCCAATACCAGTTCCTCTTGGTATCTACAGCTAAGAAGGAACTACAGGTCGTTATTTCAAACTGTACTATTAAGTGGTATTAGGATGTTTTTTTTTATTAGTGACATGTAATGTTGTGGTCCGATTAATATCATTTGTTTTGAGATGATTCCACATTGTGTCGGTTGTTTTCAAATATGCAAACATCAACTTTGTCTGTATGTGCATGCTGATAATTTTGAGATGTATTCTTTTGAATTGCGTGAACAATATAATTACTAGAAGCTGGATTGTTCACAAAACTGTTATTACAATTTGCGCATGCTAATAATTTTGAGACTTATTCTTTTGAATTGCGTGAACAATATAATTACTAGAAGCTTGATTGTTCACAAAAATTTTATTACAATTTACTGGTCATGGTACAACCCTTTATCATTGATAATACTGCAAATATTTTAGTGCGAGTGGATTTTGTCTCCATTCCAAGAACTAATTGTTTGGTGGTTTTTCTGAGATATTGGTGTTAACCAAGTGAGAATTTAAACATAGCAGGGCATGGTTGAATGTGGTAATTTCTAGTAATCTCCAAAATTTTACAGAAATTTATATTATGCTTCTGAACAAACTCACATTAATTGTAAGAAAACTAAGAAACACTAATATTTTTTGGAAAATCTAGAAATGAATGACAAGATAATATTATGATTAAGAAAAAATCAATAAGATTAGAGGGTGCAAGAAGTCATAAATTGACTATGGGAGCATTTCCTAAACGCTAAATGATAAAGTGATAAGGGCACTCTTAAATGCTAAAACAGTGGCAACATTAACATCATTGTTGGATATAATAGTAGACGAAGAGGAGGAAGTATCATTGAATTTGTCTATTATTGTTAAGATGCTGATGTAGAACTTGATGATGCCCTCTAGAGAGTACCTAGAGCATAAGGGGCCAGTCTGTACAATCCTAGGTGAACTCTAAAGTGAAATGAATTCTCTCCTAATATATAAGGCTAAGGGGAATAACATCTTCATGCATCAATCAATATGAAGGCATGCCGAACTTGATGATGTCTTGTGGAGAGTACCCAAAGTGGAAGGGGCTTGTTTGTACAATTTTAGGCAAGATCTAGGGGCTTGTTTGTGAACTCTGGTTGCTTAAGCTAATCTAGTGAGTAGTCATTTGTATAGTGCATTGGCTCTATACAAACTTTGAACCTTCGACCCATGACTCCACACAGTTAACTTTCTCACTTTAGTGCATTGTGGAAGGTCATTTGTGAAGCTGTGATGTATACTTCAACAAATTTCTTCCTACAAAAATAACCACTGGTAGCTATAATAGATAAGAATCAAGATTACCTGGTGATGGGGTTTGAAACTTTGACCTTGAAGGATGAAACATAGCCCAAAAGGACACCCTAGTGCCCAAATACTCCGCCTAGGTTTGGGATCACGACCCAGAAATGCACCCACGAAACAAAGCCAAAGACTCAACGTAGATTGCCAAAATGCAGCCCAAAATTGCAATCCAAAAAAATAGAGAACTGTGGCGCAAAAGCAAAACGAGTATTCTCTCCAGATAAATTTCAGATAACCGTTTTTAGAATCACACGTATTGGATGAATCTCAGCTTTAGGAATGCATAATGAATTAGAGAAAAAAAACTGTCCTTGGGATTTTGATTTAGTAAATTATTGGGTATTTATACTCCACCTAGGTTTGGGATCACGGCCCAGAAATGAACCCAGGAAACAAAGCCAAAGACTCAACGTAGATTTCCAAAATGCAACCCAAAATTGCAATCCTGAAAAATAGAGAACTGTGGCCCAAAATAAAAGCGAGTATTCTCTCCAGATAAATTTCAGATAACCGTTTTTAGAATCACACGTATCAGATGAATCTCAGCTTTAGGAATGAATAATGAATTAGAGAAAAAAAAATGTCCTTGGGATTTTCATTTAGTAAATTAGTGGGTATTTATACTCCGCCTAGGTTTGGGATCACGGCCCAGAAATTCACCCGGGAAACAAAGCCAAAGACTCAACGTAGATTGCCAAAATGCAACCCAAAATTGCAATCCAGAAAAATAGAGAACTGTGGCCCAAAAGAAAAATGAGTATTCTCTCTAGATAAATTTCAGATAACCGTTTTTAGAATCACATGTATTGGATGAATCTTAAATTTAGGAATGCATAATGAATTAGAGAAAACAAACTGTCCTTGGGATTTTCACTTAGTAAATTAGTGGGTATTTATAATCTGCCTAGGTTTTGGATCACGGCCCAGAAATGCACCCAAGAAACAAAGGCAAAGACTCAACATAGATTGCCAAAATGCAGCCCAAAATTGCAATCCAGAAAAATAGAGAACTGTGGCCCAAAAGCAAAAAGTGTATTCTCTCCAGATAAATTTCAGATAATAGTTTTTAGAATCACACGTATTGGATGAATCTTATCTTTAGGAATGCATAATGAATTAGAGAAAACAAACTGTCCTTGGGATTTTGATTTAGTAAATTAGTGGGTATTTATACTCTGCCTAGGTTTGGGATCACGACCCAGAAATTCACCCGAGAAATAAAGCCAAAGACTCAACATATATTTCCAAAATGCAACCCAAAATTGCAATCCAAAAAAATAGAGAATTGTGGCCCAAAAGCAAAACGAGTATTCTCTCTAGATAAATTTCAGATAATCGTTTTTAGAATCACACGTATTGGATGAATCTCAGCTTTAGGAATGCATAATGAATTAGAGAAAAAAAATTGTCCTTAGGATTTTTATTTAGTAAATTACCGTGTATTTATACTCCGCCTAGGTTTGGGATCACGGCCCAAAAATGCACCCGGGAAACAAAGCCAAAAACTCAATGTAGATTGCCAAAATGCAGCCCAAAATTGAAATCCAGAAAAATAGAGAACTGTGGCCCAAAAGCAAAATGAGTATTCTCTCCAGATAAATTTTAGATAACCGTTTTTAGAATCACACATATTGGATGAATCTCAACTTTAGGAATGCATAATGAATTAGAGAAAAAAAACTGTCCTTGGGATTTTGATATAGTAAATTAGTGGGTATTTATAGTTGTTAATCCAATTTTAGGGTGTAGAAGGACGCCTGTAGATTGGACAGCTTACAAAATTGTTAGCTGCAATCCTAGAATGGATTTAGGGTAACATATAAAAACTATCACCTCAAAATCAACAAGAAGATTATATCCAAGAAAAGTCTTAAAAAGAACATAAGATTATTTCACCTTTGACCACGAAACAGGAGCCTTCTTTAAAGACTCAACATTTTTTAAGGATGGAGCTGGTAAGGAATCAATAATGTGCACATCTTCCTTCAGTGTGTCAACAAAGTGGTGAACATCAAATATATCTTTAAACTCACTGCAGCATTTAAGCATTTCAATATCAACCAATATTTTCAGAGTTCCAAAGTAGAAAGTAATGACAGTATATTTTTCTGCATGTGAATTCATGACAAATCGAAGAAATATATAAATACCTTAGATCATCCCAGAAATAACTGTGATCTAAGGTTGGTATGACAAGCACAACATTCATAATCCTTGCAACGGAAACCATATCACAGATATGCACTTTAAAAAACAGTGTATAAATATACAAGATTGAACATCTACATAACTTTCGAAAAGGAACCAAAAAGGTATTGCCTGTTGAACTCTGCGTACTTACTCCTATACGCATCTGATTCAATACACCATTAGCATTCACAACAAGATAACGATTGGGTCACTCTCGTGGGGCTGCAATAACATTTTTATGGAAATCAAGAATGTGAATGGTTGCAGTACAATTTCTTATGATTACTTCAGAAATTTTATTGAGGAATAGGAAGAACATATGCTTATAATTTCGAGGCTGATCTATGCAATGGAAGATATCCCTTTATTTTTCGACCTGCAAAACTTGCCTGTGTCCCTCTTTCTCATCATGTGCTTTCCTGATCCATCTGCTACTCCTTTCACCTTCCTCCCGGCTGCCAGCACCCCCATCCTCCTTTGCATGTTTTCTCCATAGTTTTCTATTGCCCACATCTGCAAACCCTCAAAACTCCTTGCTGACGACTTCTTCCATGCTCCAGCTCCATACTGGGTGGGAGAAATGTTAATTTAACTTGAGGTCTAAAATTTAAACTAAAAATGAATACTCTCTCCCTCTATTTTTCCAAAATATCATTTTTAATATTATGTTTTTCAAATATCATTTTTAATATCATATCCATTGTTGTTTTGATAGATGTTTGTTGTTTAGATAGATGTTGAGCACACTCCTTGATTTTTTGTAATTCTTTGTAATGTCGACAATTCTTTAAAAGAAAGCTTCAAAAATCAATAGAATTTCATTCTAATAAATTTATTTTAAAAACATTGATGATGAACCACACAATGAGTAGTTCGAAAGGTGTTGATCTTAAAAAATTTATGTGATTTATCTAGAAGATTTTTTAAAGAAATTAATTAGTTAATTATTAAAATAAAAATGAGATCAAATAGTAAATTTAGGAGAGGTTCTTGCAACCCATGGTTTTTCTCATGGTTTTCCACCTTGCTAGCAAGGTGAATTAACCCGATCGTAGGTCCCAAATAGACCTACTCTCATTTGGAATGGCTAACCCCAACGAGTTGTAAGGATTGTTATAAGGGTTAGGGGAATAATGAGTTAGTGGTTAAGGGATTAAGGGTTAGGGGCTTAGGGGTTAGAGGTTTAAGGTTTAGGGGTTAGGGGAATAATGAGTTAGTGGTTAAGGGGTTAGGGATTGGGGGCTTAGGGGTTAGGGGCTTTAGGTGCATTTAGGGGTTAGTGGAATAATGAGTTAGTGGTTAAGGGGTTAGGGATTGGGGGGTTAGGGTATTTAGGTGCATTTAGGGGTTAGGGGAATAATGAGTTAGTGTTTAAGGGATTAAGGATTGGGGGCTTAGGGGTTAGGGGATTTAGGCACAATTAGGGGTTAGGGGATTTAGGCACAATTAGGGGTTAGGTGAATAATGACTTAGTGGTTAAGGGATTAGGGGCTTAGGGGCTAGGGGAATTTCAAGGGTTAGGGGTGAGGGGTTAATGGGTTATGTGATAAGCGTTAACGGTTTAGGGGTTTAGGGGTTAAGGGGTTAGGGGTCGGGCGCTAGGGAGTTTCAGCCTAGGCAACAATGTTAGGCTCACCAGTTTAGGTTACCAGAATAGCTGGAAATTAGGTTGACAAGGTTAAGGGTTGTGGAGGTTTAGGTCAGGGTTAAATGGTTGGGGGTTCAAGCATATGTTAGTAGGTTAAATGGGTTAGAGGTATAAGGGTACAAAGTTAAGGGGTTACAGGTTTAAAGTTAGGGCCTTAATGTAAGTAGTTTGGGAGGTGGGCTGGAGGATCACATGACCAGGGGTTAGGGATCATTAGAGGTTAATGGGCGAAAATAGCTAAATGTTTAGGTTTAGGTTTAGCTTTGGGGGTTAAACAAGTTAGGGATCGGGAATTAGGTTTTAAAGTTAGTTAAGGTTAGAGGTTTAGGTTTAGTGCCACCAAGCAGGGGTTTAGAGGCTTAGGGTTAGGGGATTTAGCAAGCACGAGATTTTAGGGTTAGTCAGTTAAGGGGTTACAGGTTTAGGGTTTAGGGGTTAAATGCCAGAATTAGAGGTTTAGGGCACGGGGATCGAGGCACAAAGCAGAACCCTGAACCTTAGAAATAACGGGGGCCAGGCAGGGAGTTGTTCAAGTTAGGCTTTAGAGAAAAACAATGGAATGGGAATTGGTTACCATATGAAGAAACTAAGGGTTAGGCTTAGAGGTTTGTGCTTCAGGGGCTAATGGGTTAGGGTCAGGTGTTAAATGGTTAGGGGGTTAAGGTGTTCAGGTGTCAGGCTTGCAGGTTTAGGGGTTAGGGTTTAAATGGGTTAGAGGTTTAGAGGTTTACGGTTTAGGGGGTTAAATGGGTTAAGGGTTTATGGGTATATAGGGTTAAATGGGTTAGGGTTGGGAATATTGTTTGAAGGGATTAGGGGTTAATGGGTTAGAGGTTTAGGGTTTAGGCGGTTAAATGGGTTAGGGATTTAGAGGATTATGGAGTTAGGGGATTTAGCAGTTAAGGATTTTATGGGTTAGGGGTTAATGGGGTTAGGGTTTAGGGGGTTAAATGGGTTAGGGTTTTAAGGGTTTATGGGGGTTAAATGGGTTAGGGTTTTAAGGGTTTAGGGGTTTAAATGGGTTAGGTGTTGGGAATTGGGGTCTAAGGGGTTAGGGGTTAAGGGTTTAGGGGGTTAATGGTTTAGGGGTTTAGGGGTTTAGGGGGTTAAATGGGTTAGGGGTTAAGGGTTTAGGGGTTAAGATGATAGTTTCATTGGTCTCTGTTTGTGCACAATAGTTTCTTATTCTTTGTGTCTCAATGTAACAATTTTATAGGGACTGTTTCTTGTTGCCATGTCTTCTCTATTTATTAGTTTCCAGTATTTGTTAGCCATTACTTTAAATTTATTGATGAAGATGTATATTTCAATTAAACCAAATGTATGTTCAATCTCCAGTTGCGGTGGTTCATATGGAGGTGATGGACATGGTGGCGAAGCATTCACTACCTCCCCCTACTGATCCTACTTCGGATTTAGCGGGTACTTACCCTTGCCCCTCCTCCCCTATTTTAAAGTATTTTGATCTTTTATTCAATATTTTGACTAAGTCTGGTCCCTCCAAGCTTACTCCTCACCCTCTCTGTGTGTTAGTAAATTATCTATGGCTATGGAAAATACTATTACCACAATTCCCAAACTATCCATTAACATTATTCCTTATAATTTGAGACCCAGAGAGAAAAAAATTATTGATAAGGAACTTTTTGGGGGTCTGGGGAAACCACCCAGTATTGAGAAAGGTAAAAAAACTTAGGGGTAGGAAGTCTGCCCTTTCTAAAGCCCAACTCAAGGCCATTATTGACATTTTTTATGGCAGACATTTATCCCTCAAAGGGGCACTTAGAGCGGCAAGTTCCCCGAACCTTTTTTACAAATGATTTTGCTCTCTTTTAATTGTAGGGGTTTAGCTAGTGAGCCCAAAAAACTAGCCTTTAAAAACATTGTTCATTTTCACCATCCAGAAATCATCATGTTTCAGGAAACCTTGGGTATTGGGGCACAAATCACTCAATTTATGTCTTATTTTCTTCCAAATTGGACCTTTTTTTCTTTCGATGTCAGGGGCCGCTCTAGTGGACTTATGACTAGCCTTAAGAACAATTCGGTTAATTTGATCAATTGTTGGACATCGAAATCATTGGTTGGTGTGGAGGCCTACTCCATGGAACTGTGCTCAAATTTTTTGGTGGTAAATATTTATGGTCCCTGTGTGGAGAGAATTTCTTTTTGGAATAGTTTGAGGAGCAAATCCTTTATGAATGGCCCAAACCTGATTGTGGGGGATGACTTAAATTTTTCCTTGGGCCATTCTGAAGCTTGGGGTCCATGTGCTCAGATTGATCCTTTGGCAGATTATTTCTTGAATATGATGCAGGATGGGTCCCTTTTCGATCCCTCCCTTACAAAAATAACTCCCACTCGGAAGAACAATAGAGTAGGTGAGGCCCGCATTGCCAAAATATTGTACTGGTTCCTTTTAAGTGATGAATTTTCAGACAGTCCTATTGGCTGTCAGCAATGGGTTGGCTCTGGTGGGATCTCAGACCATTCCCCTATTCTCTTGGAGCTGGTGGGTCTGTTTAAGAAGCCTCCTACTCCCTTCAAATTCAACGCTGGTTGGCTCAAGGAGGCGAATTATCACCAATTGGTGGTTGATCATTGGAGCTACCCCCCGGTGGATGAGGCCTACTCACATGCCTAGGAATTCATTTATAGCATGAAAAATATTAAAAAAAATACCATTCAATGGGCCAAAAATAAGGCCCAAAAAGATATGGAATCAATTTACATTATCAATGAGTCCTTGAGCTCCTTGTAGAGTGATGGGGAGAAGGGTTTTGTGGATGAGGAGACTCGGAATAAGATCAAAGAGTTGGAAGCTAGAAGGGAGAAAATCCTTAATAATAGAGAAAATATTTGGTGCTTGAGAAGCAGGGCCATTTGGCTTGCAGCAGGAGATGAAAATACAAAAAAAATTCACAATTATGCTAAGCGGAGGAAAAACACCAATACCATTTGGGAAATGGAAAATTCAGCTGGGATTAAGGCAAAGACTCTCAAAGATATTTCTTATATGGGGAGAAATCATTTCAAAAGCCTTTATACTGCTCAAGAAGGGGTTAATATCAGGGAGCTCATTCAAGTTGCTCAGCTTTTTCCTTGTTATGTTGAGAACGAGAGCAATAATTTACTCTTGGCCCCTATGGAAAAGAAGGAGACTGAACATATTTTAAAAGCTATACAAGCTAACAAAAGCCTTGGGCCTGATGGTTGGACTGTGGAATTCTTTCAACACTTTTTTGACCTGATGGGGGATGCCATTACAAATGTGGTGGAGGAATATCGGTCACTAGGCCACATTCATGGCGTCATCAAATCTACATTTTTTATCCTCGTTCCAAAAAAATATGCTTCGTCCTCTTTCGATGACTTTCGTCCTATATCCCTTTGTAATTTTATCTATAAATTTATTTTTAAAATTATTTCCAATCGATTAAAGCCTATCCTCTCAAGATCCATATCAAAAGAACAATTTGGCTTCCTGGATGGAAGGAAAATTCATGAAGCCATTGGGGTAGCACAAGAGACTCTCAACAGTATTAAACTATCCCGCAAAAGATGTATGGTTGTAAAGATTGATCTCTCTAAGGCATATGACAGAGTCAATTGGTTATACCTTAGACTTCTATTGACCCATCTTGGGTTCCATATTGATTTTATTAATTGGGTTATGAGTTGTATTACTAATATTTCTTTTGTTGTTATTATTAATGGAGCAACCTCACAATTCTTTTCAAATCAAAGAGGCTTTAAACAAGGATGTCCATTATCACCATTACTATTCCTTCTGGCAACTAAAGGCCTTAGTCAACTCATTCACCAGGCTAGAAGATCTGGGAACCTTGGGGGTATTGAAGTGGCTTCTAATTTTATCATTACACATCTCCTTTTTGTGGATGAAATTATGTTATTCAGCAGCGGTAATAGGCGCGAAGTCAAAACATTAAAGGAAATCTTGGATATTTTCATGAAGGCAACAAACCTAACTATCAACAATCAGAATTCCTCCCTCGCACACGAGGGCATTTCTGAATCTGGCCTCTTATGGACTTCTGGCATCCTTCCTTTTCTACAAGCGCCATTGGGAACATGCATTAAGTATCTATGCTTTCTGCTTAAGCTGGATGGGTATCACAAACAATATTGGTATTGACTGGTCTCAAAAATTGAAAAAATAATTAATTCATGGAGTCATAAGTGTCTCTTTAGAGTGGGAAGATCAGTTCTTATAAAATATGTTTTATTAGCCATCGATGTCTATTGGATCAGTTTGGCATGGGTCCCTATTGGCATTCTCAACAAAATCAAAAGCATCTACAACAAATTCCTTTGGTCGAGAAAGGAGGACAAGCAAATTCTTCCTTGGGTGGTGTGGGATAATATTGCAAAACCTAAGGAATGGGGAGGATGGGGTATCAAGAAAATAAAAAATTTCGCCTCGGCTCTGGCTGCTAAATCTATCTGGAGGATTGTTTCTGAAAGTAATTTATGGACTTATGTGGTTAGAAGAAAATATATTGATCTTGTTCCTCTAGACGATTGGATTAGAACACTGGATAAATAAAATAAGAGAGTTTCCAACATTTGGAAGGCTACCATTCATGTTTTTGATCAGGTGGGACAAGGGCTTTCCTATAATATTGGTAATGGGGAGCGCTACAGGATTAGTTTAGACCCTTGGGTTGGCTGCAATGAAAACTATTTTCTCTCAGAGGATCTTAGGGATTCTTTGCACCAGAAGGGCCTTACTACGCTTGCCCAGATCAGTGCACCTGGTCAGTCCACCATTTGGGCTCAGGCTTGGAGAAAAGTGGATGAGATTGGACTGGAAAATCAACGGGTTGATGAATGGCAGGCCTACATAAAAGAGCTGGAAAATACCTGAGTGTGTTTAAAAGAGTCTCCTGGTAATTTTTTCTGGGTTCATTCAAAATCTGGGATATACTCACCCAAGGTTGGATATGCTTATATTATGGCCACCAAGGAGGAAGGGAATAAATAATGGTGGTATAAGGCTCTGTGGGAGCTCGGTTTCCCTAAAAATTCCAAGTTATTTTCCTGGAACATTCTCTTCCTGAAAATGTCGACGTGGGATTCTCTAAAAAAATGCTTCCTCAATGGTCCCGAGTGGTGTTGTTTATGTAAAGAGGTGGAGTAAAATATTGACCACTTATTCATCTTTTGTCCCTTCGCCAGGAAGGTTTGGGAATATACTCTTACACACTGTGATGTGGATTTTTTTTGGGCAGGAAATAATTGTAACTATGCATCGAAGTCCTGGTGGGAGAGATGCAAAGATCCAGATCATAGATTTCTGCCACTAATTATTTCCTGGGGCATCTGGCTATCTAGGAACAAATGTGTTTTCAAATATTTCCTTTCCTCCCTGGCACTGGTGGTAGGTCAAAGTGCTGCGATATTCACAGCCTCCTTGTCCACTTCCTCAACTGCTAATCCCAGACGGGTGCTAAACGAAATCATTCTCCCAGATACTCCTTGGGCCTATTTTGATGGAGCAGTTGCTTAGGGGCTATGTGGGACTAGCATGGTCATTCACAAAAACTCAAACATTTCTTTTGCGGCCTCTATCAGTTTTGGTGCGGGGACAAACAAATTTGCAGAGCTACAAAACTTAAAAAACTTGTTGTGCTGGTTACTTCACCTAGATATCACCTCGATTCAAATCTTTGGGGATTAATTGAATGTCATAAATTGGCTTAACAACATGCATATATTTCAAAACTATTTATTCCTGCATATTCTTGATGAGATTCTATTACTAAAAACACATTTTACATGGATTTCTGTTTGGCATATTTACAGGGAACAAAACCAACGTGCTGACATTTTGTCTAAGATCGGTCTTAGACAAGCTCAGGGCTCATGTTCAATAGAAAAAAGGATGGTGTATTCGTCTGTGTGTCGGACACTAGACCATACTGATGGAGGGCCTTCCCTCATCATGCATTCATGTTTATATTTACTGTTTTATTTTCTCCAGCATTGTTATATCTTCTGAAGCTATGTATATTTGTTGCCTCATATTTTCTACAAAAATATTTGTTTTTTGTATATTTATGGATTTCACTGATTACATAACACATTATTATTTTATTGAACTTGCTGGTCTCTTCGTTGTGGAAAGGTCGGGTTTAGGATGTCTTTGCGCCATTGTCATATATGTCGGGTGTTTCTCCTTGTTCGGAGGCCCGAAGTGATGACATGCTTATGTTTGCTATTCTATTTTACCACTTTAGTAGGTCTTATGTATAATATGGTCTCTGAGTGATATATTGATTTCACAGTTGGAACCTTCACTCCCATGGGTGTTGGTTGGCCGGTATTTTTTTCCATGTTCCCTCTGGGGACAAGGATTTATGGAATGCTATGACATATGCAATGCAAATTTTTGTTTCTGATAATAGAAAGTTCGATTTTTTCTCAAGAAAAAAAAAATAAATGTTATATTTATCTATTTATTAAATGTGAATATAAAGATTTAACCTTAGATTTAAAAAAACTCACACGTTTAACATAAATCAATGAAGTTTAAAAATTAAACTTTATGGCCAAATATTAAATATAAATATAAATATTAATTTGGCTATCTAATTAATATTATAACCTTTACTAAAATTATAATGAAGGCATTAGTATAAAGTTGATAGATGATACATGCAATTATGTTAATTGTAGATGAATCCATCTGCACTGTTAAACTTTAGAGACAAAAGTGTATTCATAATTTTAACACTGTAAATTCAGAGACCCCTTGTCTCTAAATTTTAACACTGCAAATGGATTCAGAGACACCTATAGTGAAATGTAACACTTCGGTACCAAGATTGCAATTTTCCATATTTGGAGTGACACAATTATAAATTACTGACATAATGACTAATTCATATACTTTTTGTACTTGTTATTTGGCCATATTTTTATTCTTGGACTATAATAGTCATTTACATTAATCATTATTAATTTTTTCACTTATTATCTAGTCATATATTTTAATCTTAGACTAAATTAGTCATTTAAGTTAGTCGCTTTTACTTCGATCACTTATTATCTAGTTATATATTTTATCCCTTGACTAAATTAGTCGTTTAAGTTAGTCGCTTTTAGTTTAGTCTCTTATTATCTAGTCGTATATTCTATTCCAAGACTAAATTAGTCATTTAAGTTAGTCATTTTTAGTTCGGTCACATAAAATTTCTCAAATTTAGTAGTAATTCACTTGAAATAATTGCGGTGACTAAAATTTTTAGTCACCTAGTCATTAATTTCATCATTTTTTACTAGTGAGTTATGATATTTCTAGGACAGCCAAATCTAGAAAGTATATGGTTTTAAGGAATGAGATGATGACTGAGTCTGTGGCATTCCTAGAGGGGATGGCTTCTATCCACTTGGTAAAATAGTCTGTTGCTGTGAGGATCCATCTATTTTGGGAATATGAGAGAGGATGGATTTCCCCAATGAAGTCTAGACCCCACTGCTAAAAAGGAGCTTCAACAGTGATTAGTTGCAGAGGTAAGGGAAGCAGTTTTCTTTTTCCTTCAAATATTTGGCATTTATGATAGACAATAATTATCTCATGGACATCTTAAAAGAGGGTGGGCCAGTAATAACTAGCTCTAAGGATTTAATTAGTAATTGATTTCCATTAGAGGTGGCCTGCACATTCTCCTTCATGAAACTCATGCTTGATCTTATCTGCATCATTCTCAGGCAAACATTTAAGAAATAATCCACTAGCTTTTTTCCAATATAAACATTTATTCAAAATGCAGTAATTTACAGCTTTCAACTTTAAAAATATTGCCTTTGTTTTAGACAAACCAGGTGGAATATTAAGATTGAGCAAAACATACAAAATGTCAGCATACCAAGATGAATTCAGAAAATGATCTTCAATAATTGGAGTTAAAAACTCCTCCTGTTCATATAATGCATTAAACATGTTTATACCAAGAGCTTGGAAGTTAGATTCAGCCATCATTTTTGCTAGTCCTTGACCCTTTATGAGTTTAGTGGGCTTGATTTCTAGGTCATACTCTAAAATTACAGTGATCCACTTTCCTCTTTTTCCATCTAGATCTTGGGTCAATATTTATTTCACAACTGAGTGAGGCATAAATGCTACTATGTGAGAGTGTAAAATATAAACTCTGAAGTCCTTTAAGACTTTGACTAAGGCAAAGGTTTTTTTTTCCATTATGTTGTACTTCAGAGGTGCATCTCTCAATGCCTTGGTGAAAATGCAATGGGCTGCTCTTGTTCATTCAAATTTTTCTATAATAGGACAGCAGCTACTATGTGTTCTAATACAAATGAAAATATGAAGAAATATTTTGAAAAATCAGGACTGATAAGAACTGGTGTTTTGGTAAGTGCTTGTTGTTGAGCCCAAAAGATGTCCTTCTTTTCCACCACATTTAACTTCATTTCCTTTTTCCCTCATCAATTACAGGCTTAAATGATCAATAGGATTGATTAGGATTACTTTAAGAATGTATATAATGACTAACTTGCTATGTTTTCATGATTTTGTTGTTGTAGTAATTTTTGACTAGACTCGGCTACAGAACGCAGGCATTCTGTAGCCAGTCGTCTGTTCTGCAGCTATCTTCATGTTTGTGTAGGTTCCAGGTGTCACTGCAAAGAAAAAAACATATGGGTAAAATCTAGACTTCATCCACATCGTTCCTTGCTCCCTACAAAGTCTGAGCGGAATTCTATAGGTGGTTATGCACGTGGGAAACCAAAACTAGGAGATAGACTTCTAACAGGACAAGGACTATACAGATGTCCTTAATCATAGTACGAGACCACCACCAGAGTTCTACTTTGATTTTAGTTGGGAAATACATTTATTCTTGTTTTATCTCAAAGACAGTTATGTAATTTTGCTATAAGTATGACTCGGGAGACCGAGAAACAGCTAGCTAGATTTTGTTTTGTTGCTAGATCTCAGAAGACCGTAATACTCTATTTTGAAGAATTTCTCCTTTAATGAAAGAAGCATCACTTTATTACACAAGATGAGTCAATCTTGAGTAGATTTGCATGCTAATCCGGTGGTAGAGGGCCCCTTCTACCTGAGAAGCTTTGTTCATATGGTTTAGATAAGTAACTTAGCCTTGTTTCATTCCTAGTTTAATCAATTTTCTGAACTTTGCGTTTTATATTCACTTGCATTGGATACTACAGTTTAGTCTTGTTCTCACAAGTTATTCCAAAATATCACTAATATTGAATGAGGTATAACTGTAGTATTTTAGGAGTTAGTTGCATTTCTTTTTGAACTTTATGATTTTGTGCTCAATTACATCAGTTGTTACAGCTAGTCGTGATCTTATGAACTCTTCCAAAATATCACTAACTCCGGATGAGACATAGCTGTCGTGTTTTAGAGCTTTGTTGTGTTTTGTTGAATTTTATGCTTTCATGCTCATTTACATAACATGTTGCAGCAAATCCTATTCTATAAATTATTCCAAAATACCACTAACTCCGAATGAGACAAAGCTGAAACATTTCAGTGATTAGTGGCATCTTTAGTCTAGTTGTAGTACTCCGGAGGTAGATGTCACTCTAGTTTAATTCTGTCACTATATTTCAAGTTTGATAATGGCATTCTAGTTCAGTTCCAGTTCACTGTATTTCAAGTTAGGTTAATGGCATTCTAGTTTAGTTGTGGTTACTGTGTTTCAAGTTCGATCAATTGCATTCTAGTCCAATGTTATCCATTGTTCTTTAGGTTGTATTAACTATCAAAATTAGACTTCACGACCTTCATTATTTACATACTACTCTTGTTATGACTTTCTATTAATGCATCATCAAATGGACAGGAATTAGTGATATCAGTTTAAAGCCTTGATTGTTCTGCAATCTTTTGCAATTTCACAAATAAGCCTTTTTCCCAAAAGACTATTCTAGAAAATCTCTAACTTTCAAATGAGGCTTAGTAGTGACAAGTTGAGTTGCAGAATGGATTAATCTTAGCATTCAGAGTAGAAATCTTATTGTGTAACAAATAATCTTTTTCAATTGTGTTCCAATAAACTTCTAGCCATGGATGAGATTCTTTGTAATATTGTAAGATGATTGTTTACTTAGGAGAACCTCATTTGCACTAAACTTGTCCTTTTCTCAAGCTATTCCAACATATTTCTAATGAATGAATTGGATGAGTTCATGTTGTGATGAGTCATTATCAAGCTTTTCATTTTCTGTTCTTTAGTGCCATACACAGTTTAGAATAGGTTTTGCTCTGTTTTAGTGTAACCATCCACTTCTCTTTACCAACACTTAGTTCCTTTTCTTTTTAACATAAAACCATAAAACCAAAAACATCAGAAAAACACTAAACACAACGTAGTAAGAAACAGATGCCTAGGCACATATAGTGCACCTCACTTCAGCAGTTTACTAGCCCTGGTTGCCAATTAATGACCTCAATTTAGGAACACTAAGTTGAGCACTACATTTTGGCGCCGTTGCCGGGGAAGTGTAACTAGGTAGCCTTGTTTCTTACCTCTCAAAAACAATGACATGCGTAGAGAAAGAGACTCAAGGGGTAGATTCATAAGAAGCAGAAGCTTTATTCCTAGAACACCACTTGTTTCACCAATACCAAGAGCCAGCACATCTCCAACTCGAACCCACATTCCATACTTTACTGATCCTATACTTCCAAAGGACTTAAGATCAGATATTCCATTAGAAAGACCTTCCACTTTACCCACTGAACCTGTCTTAGAAGAAGATTCAGGAACCCCTGTTAGGGACTTAAACCTTTCAACTTCCACAGAAGAATCAACTATGGCAGAAGAAGAGGGAGGAGGAGTTTTTAATGGAGAACACACACTATTTTGAGGGGGTAGAGGTAGAGGTAGAGGAGAAGGAGGTAGAGGCACAGAAGGATAAGGAGGCAGAGGAAGAGGTAGAAGAGAAATGGGAAGCTCTTTTGGGTTTCCTATAGTAGATGAAGAAACCAATACAACTATGAAAAAAAATTCACCCTATGTCCTTCCAAACTTTTATAGACTTAAAACTGAAGATCCTGAAACCTTCCTATTTGAATTTGAAGTCCTATGTAGAACCTATGACTACTTACAAGATGCTCAAAAACTTAAACTATTTCCTTCAACATTGAAAGGAGCAGCATTGAAGTGGTTTATGAGTCTGATCAACAGTTCTATTAGGGCATGGGAAGACATGAAACAAGCATTTCTAGATAGGTATTTGGATTACTGTATGCCAGTCAACCATAAGGAGGAAGTGTTTAAAATGCTACAAAAAGAAGATGAAAATCTGGAAGATTTGTTGGAGAGATTTAACTACAACATCAAAAGAGAAAAAATGGAAAACTTAGACCAAGACACCTTGAAAGCTCTCTTGTTGAAAAAAATTAGGGATGAATGGTTAGATATCCTTAACATGATGGGAAAAGGGGATATATATCAGCTTACATTACCTGAAATAGCTGAATTATGTATCAACCTTTCAAGAGGGAAATCTAAAACTGTGAAAGGACCAAGAGACCCTGCTCTTGTAAGGGCAAGTAAGTCCGCTTCTGGGATAGTAAGTAGGGCAGAAATAGGACATATGCTTGATGAATTCAAATCTGATATCTTGGGGAGTCTTAGTGAACAAATAGACACCCTTAAGTTACAAAACAAGCAGAAAACTGAATCTGATGCCTTAGCAATATTTTGTCCCAAATGTAGAAAGAAACATGCCTTGAGAGAGTGCCCTTTGGATGCAAAAGTTGTGGAGACTTGTGTAATTTGTTCAGAAAAACATGAGACCAAAAGTTTCCCTTCACTTCTTGGTCTTAAAGATGTCTTTCAAGAAGAAACTCCTACAAGTTCCATAGAATCTCTCAATTTTGTCTCCAGGAGGCCTTGGCAAGGACCTCAAACACAACGATTTCATGATCAATTGTATAATCAACCCCCACCAAATTGGAATTCTTGGCAGCAACCTTGGCCCCAATTTCAAAATCAATCACAAACTTGGGCACAAGGAGCACAAAATCCCTATGGAAGATACTCTCAGTATTACCAATATCCACCATCCTATCCACCATATCCACATTTCCCTCAACAAAATTTTCAACAAAATCCTCAAAATCCACAACATCAAAATCAACCACTTCCATTACCATTTCCTCAGAAAAAAATCAGTTGCCTGCCCAACCCATACCAAACCCCAACAATAAAAATCCTCAGAACACATACATGATAGAAGGCCAAAATTTTCCAACTTATTTGATCACTCCTTTAGACCTTAGTGATGTTCAACTTAGGTCTGGAAGAATACTTGAAAAGAGGAAACCTTCTGTAATCATACAAGAGCAAGACAATTCTGAGGAAGATTCTCTACGGGTAAATAAAATTCTTGAAGAGAACACAACTTTCCAAGACCCAAACATTGAAAAATCAAAACAAAAATAACCAATAATTTCAACTCCTATATTAGAGCATCCATCAACATCCACTTCTACACCTCCCTTCCCAGAAATATTACAAATTGATAGGGGTGTAGAAAAACAAATTATGGTGCCTAATTATGATTTCCTAGATGAGCTGAGAAATGTTTGTATTAAGATCCCATTATTACAAGCTATCAAGGAAATTCCAATCTTAGCAAAGACAATAAAGGAGTTGAGCATGAAGAAAATAGGAAAAAGAATAAGAGAGACAAAGAAAATTCAACTGGCAGGAAAAATAGCAGATATCATGATGGGTAAGATTTCCATTCCAAAGTATCTAGACCCAGGAAATCCAGTTGTTAAAATACACATCAATGGAATTGAGATCCAAAACACACTTATTGATTTAGGAGCAGCAATCAATATCATGAGTAGACAAATCATGGATAAACCGAAACTTCCTAATCTTCTTTTTACACCCACATTATTACAATTAGCAGACAGATCTGTGATCAAACCTGATGGGGTAATAGAAGACATTCCAGTGTCCCTAGATTCTTGGGAGTATCCTGTGGATTTTATGATCCTAACTCCTAAGAATAATCTAGGAGGACACCCTATTATATTAGGAAGACCTTGGTTAGCTACAGCTGATGCTTTCATTAGTTGTAGATCCGGTGATATGTACATCTCTGATGGTAGTTCAACCAAGAAATTTACCTTGTATCCTCCAACAAGAAAAATTACAGAATTAGATGATACTCAATGGATAGAGGATGAAGAAGACTTAAAACCTCTCTTCACAATTTCAGAAATTAGTGAAGATAGCCAGATTCTGAATACCTTAGAAAACTTTGAATCCTCTTCGGAATACAAACATGAAAAATTTCAAGAAGAATCCAACATTGAGTTTTTATCATCAAGGCAGATGTCTCTCTATTCTATGGATAAATTTGGCAGCTCTACAATTGAGATATTTCTAGGCAAAGCTTTAAACATAAACAAGAACCTAGAGAAATCTCAACAAGAAGAGCTAGTCAAGATATTACAGAGACATTCTTCTGCATATGCATGGGAGTACACTGATATGAAAGGGATAAGCCCCAAGACTTGCACTCATCACATCCACATAGAGGAAAATTGTAAACCAATCAGACAACCTCAGAGACGGATGAATCCAAATCTTAGGGAAATTGTTAAAGAAGAATTGCAGAAATTGTTAAATGTCAACTTTATCTATCCCATTTCAGATAGTCAGTGGGTTTCTCCTTTGGTAATTGTGCCAAAGAAAAATGGTAAATGGAGGGTATGTATTGACTACTGGGAATTAAACAAAGCTACTCTTAAAGACCATTTTCCCTTACCTTTCATAGATCAAGTGTTAGATACATTAGCTGGAAAAAAGTACTTCTCATTCCTAGATGGGTTTAGTGGTTACAACCAAATCCAAGTAGCACTTGAAGATCAAGACAAAAACACATTTACCTGTCCTTGGGGTACCTATGCTTACCGAGTATTGCCATTTGGATTATGCAATGCACCTGCAACATTCCAAAGGGCAGTATTAGGAATTTTTTCAGATCTAATACATGATTGTGTAGAGGTATATATGGATGATTTCACAGTTTATGGAAACACATTTGAAGAAGTCTTAGCAAACTTGGAAAAAGTTTTAAAGAGATGTAAAGAAGCAAATCTTTCACTAAGTCATGAGAAGTGTTTTATGATGTTTACTAAAGGAATTGTTTTGGGACATCACATTTCAGGAGATGGGATTAGAGTTGATGAGTCAAAAGTTGAAGTCATCTCTAACTTATCTATTCCAAGTTGTCAAAAATATGTTAGGAGTTTTCTAGGATTTACAGGATATTATCGAAGATTTATAGAAAACTTCACCAAGATAACATCTCCACTCTTCAAATTACTTACCAAAGATTGTGAATTCAAATGGAATTCTGATTTCCAGTTAGCCTTTGAGACCCTGAAAACAAAAATTTCTGAAGCACCTATTTTAAGGGGACCTAACTGGAAGTTACCTTTTCATATTTCAACAGATGCCTCAGATACAACTCTAGGAGCAGTATTGGGACAAAAAGACCCGATTCCTTATGCCATCTACTATACCAGTAAAAATTTGACTCCTGCAGAGTTAAACTATACTGTAACTGAAAAAGAGTTTTTAGCTGTTGTTCATGCCATAAACAAATTTAGACACTATATAATAGGCTATGAAACTTTTATTCACACTGATCATTCTGCCATTAGATACTTAATGAATAAATCAATCACTAATGGCAGAGTTATAAGATGGTTGTTATTATTGCAAGAATTCAACATTACTATTTTAGATAGGCCTGGAAAACAAAACACTGTGGCTGATTTCCTGTCTAGAATTCAAAATATCAAAGATGACACTCCGGTTGAAGATCAATTTCCTGATGAATATCTTTTTGCAATTTCTACTTAAACTCCTTGGTTTGCTGACATTGCTAATTATTTAGTTTCAGGGAAATTTCCTTCAATAATGAATGCAAGAGACAAAAGAAAGATCATCTATGATAGTGAAAAATATTCATGGGTTGCTAATGAGTTATACAAAACAGGTCCAGATTTTATCATTAGGAGATGTGTTCGGGAAGATGAGATGCCTGAGATCCTCAAAGAATGTCATGATGAACCTTGTGGCGGACACTTTGTTGATAAAATAACAGCTTATAAGATCCTTCACTTAGGATATTATTGGCCATCCCCTTTTAAAGATGCTAAAGAGTATGTCAAAAGGTGTGACAGTTTCTAAAGGGTAGGGAAACCTTCTCCTTCAGGTGAGATGCCATTGCAGCCTCAGGTAAATATTGAACCTTTTGAAAAATGGGCTTTAGATTTTGTAGGACCTATTATTCCTCCATCAAGACAAAAGAAATATATATTAGTTTGCACTGATTATGTTACCAAATGGGTAGAGGCCAAGCCATTACTTTCTACTATTGAAGCATCTGTAGTTAATTTTCTTTTTGAGGATATTTTTACTCATTTTGGTGTCCCAAGGGAAATTGTTACAGATCAAGGAGCTCAATTCAAATCAAGGCTAGTGGAACAAATGATGGAGAGGTACAAAATTAGACACATAAAATCTACTCCCTATCATCCACAAGAAAATGGTCAAGTGGAATCTACTAATAAGGTCATTGAAGGGATCCTAACAAAGACTGTTCATTTTCATAGAAGAGATTGGGCAGATAGGCTTCGTGAAGCCTTGTGGGCCTATAGAACTACATGGAGAAGCACAACAGGCCATACTCCTTATGAACTTGTTTATGGAAAACAAGTTTTGTTTCCCATAGAGTTCCAGATTCAAACTTTCAAAATGGTAGTTCAGCTAGGACTTGATCTAACAGAGGCACAAAAGCACAGATTGGAGCAGATTAATGAATTGGATGAGATCAGACAAGATGCAGTTCAGAAAACAAGTATAGTCCAACAACAAAGGACTAGATGGCATGACAAGTACATCAAGGAAAAGAAGTTCAAAGAAGGTGAGTGGGCTCTCTTGTTTGATTAAAAATTCAAGGATTTTCAAGGTAAATTCCAAACACATTGGCTTGGGCCATATGAAATTATAAGAATTTTTGACAATGGAGCAATAAAAATCAGGACAATAGATGAAGAGAAGGTCACTTTTCTTGTGAATGGTCATAGATTGAAGCTGTATCAAAAACCACTTTCAAGAGAAGAATTTGTCAAGATATTCCAGGAAAACAGTGATATGAATTTAATGAAGAAGAATTTTTCTTCTTCATCAACTTAATTGAATTTTCTGAAGTCATATATTTGAAAAAAATAAAATAAAATAAAATAAATGAAAAAGAAAAAATAAAAATAAAAAGAAAAAATAAAAAAATAAAAAAATAAAATAAAAATAAAAATAAAAATAAAGTATAAACATGAAAACTAATCTCTGATTAGCATGTTTATACATAAAAGATAGAGTGAAAATCAAAATCTTTCTGACACTTTAGCTTTTCAAGTTTGTTCTTTTTCTACAAGCAGCTATCATAAAATCATAAGTGATTCACATTCCACTTATGATCCATTTCACTCCATTCATCCATACTCCATTTCATTTCATTCATCCATACTTCATTCATTTCATTCCATGGTCCACCTCATTTCCATCTCAGAGTTTTAAGATTGATTTCTTTCTGCAATTGAATAATACAGATCATAAGTTGCAGATCACTTTCCATACTTCACTCCACTTCATAATTATGATTCACTTCACTCATACTCCATTACATCATATTTCATTATCCATTTTTAACTCATTTCATACAACATTCCATTCATGCTTCAAACCATTCCATTTCATGTTTCAAGGCTTCTACATGTACATTCTGTAATTAGTCAGACATTCTGTAGCCAGAGATTCTGAAGGCACTATCCAGTAATCACTTGATTTGGCAGCAAATTGATCCTGCATATCCCAGACAACAAGCAAAATCAAAGGAGTTATGAGGACTGAAGATCAATGATTTTCAAAGGAGGACAAGGCATATCAAAACCACAAAAAAAATCAAAGGGAAGGCAAAGGTAAAAGTTATTAAATTATTATGGTGACAGATCATGAAAATTTTAGCATAGTTAAGTCATGTATGATTCAAAAAGGTTATTTTAATTAGTCGTGTTGATCATGCCTATCAACCATATCATAAAAACTTTGGACAAAAACCCTTCTATATTGTCATATCCAATCATCATTTAAAACTTAACGGTTAAGTACTGAAGTGATTTAATCAGTCACGTCACTAGGCCAAAGTATTTAATGATGATTTTGAATTGCTTGCGAAATATCTCCGTGGTCTTTTCTTCCGTGATAGATTTCAACTCATTAATCCATCTGAATTACCCTCACCACATTATACTCGTTTCATAACCACTCCATATCATTTCTTTCCATAGCCAATTCTTAGCCATTCCGGTCTGTAAAACAGAGGAAGCATCTGTGGGGCAGAAACATCTCTTTAACATCCATTTTCACCATGAGCAGAGGAGCAGTAATTTGAAGGTTGAGAAAGGAATATATGGGTCTCATAGTGAGGACCAAACCAGTTGGAACCAAGTACTTGGAGGGTTATCCACAAATCAAAGAAATGCTACAGCAAGCTGGGTGGTTGCAATTTTTGGAAAAATTCAATGGTTTTCACAAAGAGGTGACTAAAACATTTGCATGGTCCTTCAATGGAGCAGAGGTCGAGATAGGAGATATTAAATTCACTGTTACAAAGGCTTTCATTGCAAAAGCAACAGAATTACCCAGGCAAGGAGAAAGGTGGTTCAAAAATAGGGAATTTCATAACGAGGCATGGAGGCAAATGCTCAAAACTCCAGGTATGGATGTTTCCATTTTTAAAAAGGGTATTCCTAGCTCAGCACTGAAAAACAAATGAAGGAATATGTTGCTCATTTTGCAAAAAATTATAACTTGTGAAGGCAGATTTGGTACCCTCTATGTTTATTATATTCGGTTAATGATGCATTTCTTAGATGAAGAAATTAATTTTCCCTTTTTCCTACTTCATAGTCTGAAAAGAATGGCGTCAAATGTTCAAAAGAGGGTTCAATTTATGGAAATAACCTTGTATCACCATGGGTTAGTCAAAATATTAATTGAACATCATTTGGGAAAAATGGGAGATAATTGGGATGAGTTTCTAGTGAGGAATCACTTTGAAGAACCCAAAGAATCTCCACCTGAAGGAAAACCTAAAAGAAGAAGCAGGAGAAAGGAAATTTCCAAAGTTGTTGAAACTAAAACTAGTAAATCAATACAAGAGGACATCGAATAGATGATTTATTAGAAATTGGCTCAAACTAAGAAGCAGCTTAAGAAGGAAAGGATAATAAGAAAATATGCCAAAGTCAAAGGAGAAGGGCCATCTCAATCGAGACGTAGCCACAGGCTTAGAGGTATACTAAAGAAAACAGAGGTTAGACAAACTAGAATCATAAACATTGAGGATGAAGAAACATCTACTACTAGATCACCTGAGTATCAATATGAAGAGGATTTTGATGAAGGAGCTCCTGAAATAGACCCAACACAACAAGAAATTTACAATTATGTTGAGACACTAGAGAAGAGAGATTCAGAAAGTAGAGACAGAACTCCTAGTCCACCAAAATCTGCAATTGATATGCTAACAAGAGATAAATATGAGTTAGAAGTACTCAATAGGCATATTAAGAATGAGAATGAAATTTTAAGGGAGCAGGTTAAGATGAAGGGTGATATGAATACAACTCTGTCTCTACAAATGAAAAAGTTGCACAAGGCCAGTGAAAGATTGAAGAAGAAAAACAAAAAGTTAAGCAGGGCACTTGCAAATTTGAGATTCAAGTTAGTCATAAGGAAGCCCAGAAGGCCATTGACTGTCAGGAAAAGTAGAAGAAGAGGCTTATATTTCCTAGCAGAGGTCTCAGAGTACATGGAATAGTTGCATGAGGACATGCAAAAGCCTTGCAGTGGGGGTATGTTGAGCCCCAAATATGTCCTTATTTTCCACCACATTTCACTTCATTTTCTTTGTTCCTCATCAATTACAGGCTTAAATGATCAATAGAATTGATTAGGATTACTTTAAGAATGTATATAATGACTAAATTGCTATGTTTTCATGATTTTGTTATTGTAGCAATTTTTTACTAGACTCGGCTACAGAACGTAGTCATTCTGTAGCCAGTCACCTATTCCGCAACTATCTTCATTTTTACGCAAGTTCCAGGTGTCACCTCAAGGAAAAACGCATATGGTCGTATTCCACATCACTCCCCCATCATTTATTTCTCTCCACGAAGTCTGAGCTCAAGTCTACAGGTGGTTATGCAGGTGGGAAACCAAAACTAGGAGATAGACTTCTAATAGGACAAGGACTGTACATATGTCCTTAATCATAGTACGAGACCACCACCAGAGTCCTAGTTTGATTTTAGTTGGGAAAGACAATTATTCCTGTTTTATCTCAAACAAAATTATGTAATTTTGTTATAAGTATGGCTCGGGAGACCGAGAAACAACTAGCTAGATTTATGTTTTATTGTTAGATATCAGAAGACCGTAATACTCTGTTTTGAAGAATTTCTCCTTTAATGAAAGAAGCATCACTTTATTGCAAGATCTGAGTCAATCTTGAGTAGATTTGCGTGCTAATCCGGTGGTAGAGGGCCCCTGCTACCTGAGAAGCTTTGTTCATATGGTTTAGATAAGTAACTTAGCCTTGCTTCATTCTTATTTTAATCAATTTTCTGAACTTTGTGTTTTTATACTTACTTGCAGCGGATGCCACAGTCAGTCCTATCCTTACAAACTATTCCAAAATACCACTAACATTGGATGGGATATCACTATAGTATTTTAGGACTTAGTTGCATTTCCTTGAACTTTATGTTTTTTTGTGCTCAATGACATCAGTTGTTACAGCTAGTCTTGTTCTTATGAACTCTTCCAAAATATCACTAACTCCGGATGAGACATAGCTGTGGTGTTTTAGAGCTTTGTTGTGTTTTTTTGAATTCTATGCTTTCATGCTCATTTACATAACATGTTGCAACCAGTATTTTTCTATAAATTATTCCAAAATACCACTAACTCTGAATGAGACAGAGCTGAAACATTTCAATGATTAGTTGCGTCTTTAGTCTAGTTGTAGTACTCTGGAGGTAGATGTCACTCTAGTTTAATTCTGTCACTATATTTCAAGTTTGATAATGGCATTCTAGTTCAGTTCTAGTTCACTGTATTTCAAGTTAGGTTAATGGCATTCTAGTTTAGCTGTGGTCACTATGTTTCAAGTTCGATCAATTGCATTCTAGTCCAGTGTTATCCATTGTTCTTTAGGTTGTATTAACTGTCAAAATTAGACTTCACAGCCTTAATTATTTACAAAATACTCTTGTTATGAATTTCTATTAATGCATCATCAAATGGACAAGAATTAGTGATATCAGTTTAAGGCCTTGATTGTTCTGCAATCTTTTGCAATTTCACAAATAAGTCTTTTTCCCAAAAGAATATTCTAGAAAATCTCTAACTTTCAAATGAGGCTTAGTAGTGACAAGCTGAGCTGCAGAATGGACTAATCTTAGCATTCAGAGTAGAAATCTTATTGTGTAACAAATAAATTTTTTTAATTGTGTTCCAATAAACTTCTAGCCATGGATGATATTCTTTGTAATATTGTAAGATGATTGTTTACTTAGGAGAACCTAATTTGCACTAAACTTGTCCTTTTTTCAAGCTATTCCAACATATTTCTAATGAATGAATTGGATGAGTTCATGTTATGATTTATTGAGTTCATGTTGTGATGAGTCATTATCAAGATTTTCATTTTCTGTTCTTTAGTGCCATACACAGTTTAGAATAGGTTTTGCTATGTTTTAGTGTAACCATCCACTTCTTTTTACCAACACTTACTTCCTTTCATTTTTAACATAAAACCATAAAACCAAAAACATCAGTGATCCGGATTTATGCAGGAACGAAACAGAATAAACACATAACCATAAATACAGAGATGCAGCGGAAATAACACTTCATTTCATTAATATCAAAGAACTGAAATTTGCTTACAGACAGAATGGAAATAAAACTAGCTAGGGCACTGGTAGCTATCTCTGAGAAGAGATGTGGCGGCTACAGGCCTCTGAACTGTGTTACAATGAGGCTCGAGGGCCTATTTATTATTGAGAAACAATGGAGAGCCCTAAACATCCCAAAACCTAACCCTAGGAGATGAAGCGCCAAAACTATGGGCCCCGTTTGGGTAAATTGGTGTTTCAACTTCTTAGGGACGTAACTTTGGCATACTATCTCCGTTTGACGCACATGATACATTATTAGAAAGCTCTATCGATCAGAGTATCTCTTCACATGAATTCGTATCGACCAATATCAGTAGTTATGAATAAAGCTTAGTTATGATCATGCTTAGTAATAGTTATTTCGTCTGATATTCCATTGCCTCAGATATCAACACTGTGTAGAGATTCATTTGCACAGTGAAAGCTTCGCACATGGAAAGTTTCACATAATATTAGCTGGAAATTAGTTCAATTTTTCTTTCTAATTTACGTAAAGGACCTGTAATAGTGTCAATTTTGCAATTTTGGTATCATTGGGCAGCGCTGTTGATAAATACCAAAATTAAAACACCTTCCACGAGGGGAATTATGTCCCATCAAAGCTAGCTCAACCAATCAAAAATTATAAATAACATTTCCAGAAAATTAGAAAATTAATTTTGAATTTACAGAAAAATAGGAATATTAAGGATTTTCTTTAAACTTTGGTTAAAATTGCAAAAACTCAACAAAATATTAAAAAGTCAACGCAATTTTCGACGAGAGGAATGCTATAGTCCCTAACGAGGCAGAAACCAGGGGTTAAATTTGACGGGTCCCACTACCCATCATCGAATTTGTTTATGATGATCTCATTTTTAAACGACCCTTCATATCACTTTTAATATTTCCTTTTACCAGTTTCATCTAAGTTAAAAGAAGAAAAAAAACTACAATGTATATCTAAAAATATTGAAGCTCAAAATTTGAAGAGATTAGGATGAAAAACGGTGTGCCATTGCTAAAAATAAATTTCCAGAGTTTCATTTTTAATTAGGTTTATTTTTCGAAAAATATAACATTTTAGTTTAAATTTCAATAAGATTTTTCTAAAATGATGTTTAACCTATGGATATTAGATATTATCAATAAAGGTCATCAAATGAAAGTAAAGGCCAGTTGAACTTACTGAAGTTAAGATGAAGTCTTTCCTAGAGAAGAGTATGCTACTCATGAGGCTCAGTTAAAGGAGGAGCCTCGTCTTGCAGGAATTCCATAGAGGAGGGAAAATATTCCATGAAATCGAGCATTCTAACCAAATTACAAGAAGCTTTTGTTAAAAAAATGTCTATGCTCCAGATATCAGAATTTTCCTGTATAAATTATTCAAATGTATTAAAATCTACTTGAACTTACCCGAGTTTAGGAGTTTAGGTGAAGTCTCTACTTGAGGAATGTCTAGTACTCATGACTCAGAGGTTATAGGGTTGGAACAATAGTCTAAGTGATTTTTAATTTGAAGAATTGATCAAATATTTAACCAAATAGTGATATACTAATCAATACTTTATTAAATTAGGCGTATGCATGTTCACTCACCAAATACATATTGATAGGTTGGATGAAGAAATTGGAATATAAAGACTCTCACTAAATTATAACTCACTCACACAAAGAAAACAACTATTTATATAAACATCATCTTGAAACTCATACAATACATAATTTCAAGTGCCATATTATCTTTAAATCTATAGCTTAATGGAGAAATGAATTATTTACCACTCCTAACAATATTTTAAAATAAAATGTATAACGTTAAAAACATACTCACTTCTAAAGCCTCATCTAGGAATGTATAACAAAAAAAACATACCCACTTCTGAAGCATCATGTAAGGTTACAAAATGTGACCAACTTAAATCCATTTTAACTTTGGATCCACTAAGCCTCAAAAGGGTTCAAATTTCTTTTAACTAAGTGAAAATAGGTTTGCGTCACAATCTATTTGATATCTCTCTTTTCGCTTGGTAGATCCTGAGTTAAGATGGATCTAGGTTGGTTTAATTTTATGCTTTAAAGATGTTATGTTCTACATGAATACCATGGGTTCTCATACCATGTATGAATACTTGATCAAAATTTGGATCAGGGCCTAAAATTAGCTAAAATTTCAAAGTTCTAAAAGATGCTTCAAAAAAAGATAGAGCTCATCACTAGGATTCCAACGCAACTCGTGTCATCAAATTCTAAGTTCGTATGATTGAGTTATGGCTTGTTGTTTTCTTTTAAAAACAGGTTCAGAACCGGATCAACCAGCAGAGTGGGATCCAAATTGGTGGCCGTCATGGAGTCTTGAACTATGCATATAGAATCAGGGATTACACATCCATTGAAATGTTGCAGGTGGAATGGACGACAGTGATCCAGTCAACAACGAGGGCTGAACGGTGGTGATTAGATTGCAGAAGAAGCAGTGGGAGATCAACGAGAGAGATATCATCACAATTGAGAAACATCACACATCGCACATAACAGAGTTCACTGTTAAAGAGTTTCACAAGTTAAATTTTTAACCTGTGATGCAAAGTGAGAAAGCAGAGATATAACGTGGATCGTCGGATCAAAAAACAAACGAACGACGAAGATTGCAGCACCCGAAAAAACGATTTCACAAATAAAAATATTTAGAAGCGAAGAGTTCGCAAGATATGTTAAATTGGTTGCGATGAAGTAAAGTTGCAAAATTCGATGCAATGAGGGGAGCCACGTGTCGGCATTGTGCACGAGTGCACATCGCATAAATTATGGTTTTAGTGTTATCGGTACCAAGTTAAACTTGTGGGCAAGCGATTTGTGATGCGCTGTGATTGGTTGCGTGTTGTGCGACCTGAGAACCCTGTTTCGCATGTATGTAAACTCTTTAGGGCTATGTGCGATCTATTTTAAATGTAAGTGTTGTTTGATCGCAAACGTATGTATGTTTAATGAAACTCTGATATTGTATTTCGTTGTTTCTGCTAAAGTATAAGCCACTTAACATTTGGGGGTGCGCATGTGGCCACCGCCATAACCATAAATTTTAATGCATGGCTTTATTGGCAGAGAAGATAAGGGCGCGCCAAATTTGGGGGTCAGCCCGAATTTAACTCCAGTTAACTAGAGTTTTCCTAGGAGATATTGGGAAAAAGTGTAGAAGGCTCAATTTTCGATCATTCTGAGTGAAAAGATTTATTATTGACTAATTTGAGCATTCTAGAGCCATTGAAGCAAGTTTTCAGAGCCATCTGAGGTCTTCTAAGTGCGTTTTTTCCATAGAGAAGTTGCAAGGGCCGCTGGGGACACTAGGAGCTAGTAGGAGAATGAGGCCTAGCCAGGGCAGCCAGAGGCCATTCTCAGGAAACCAATAGTCATTTATGATTATATTGAACCTTCTGAATCCAATGATGGGGTTTGAAGAAGCATTTGGAGACTTCTGAAGTCAGAGATGCTACATGGAATTTTTTAGTGAGCCTAGAGCCACAGGGTGCCACCAGGTGTTGGAGGCTTAGTCAAAGCAGCCAGAGACCAGTTTGAGAGATTGATCAGTCAATCTAGGGGTATTTTGGTATTCTAAATCCATTGGTACAGTCCAAACAACCAATGGAGTTGAGAAGCAGCTTGTAAAATAATTTTACCATCTTAATCCCAGAGAGCCTAGTCCATTGATGGAGGCTCAAAGAGACGTAGCCTAAGTGTTGAGGGTGAACTCCTTTATTATTTTGCTGTTATTTGTTGTTGGTTATTTCTCTACAATTTATGTTTGATTTTCATACATTTAATCAGCTAAAAAAAATTGATAATTTCTCACACATAAAGCATTTGAAAACACATAAACTTGATACAAGGATTCAATTGCATCAAAGGATGTTTGAGCACGATCCTTAGATTATTTAAATGGAATAGAAGGTGCTTGCATAGCAAAACAAGTCAGCCACTTATTTAAGGTCAATTTGGTATCAGAGAAAGTTTAGCTCATTTTAGACCAGTATAGCTAGGGTTAGCTATTGGTTGTTGAATTATGCAAGGAGAATTTAACAGTTTGAAATTTTATGTGTGAAGGAGAATTTAGATTGAGAGCTTGGTTCTCAAATCAAAATAAAGAAGTATGTGAAGCTTTTTGAATTGTTGTGAAGCTCTTTCATTCATTACAATTGTGATGGAAACTTCATCAAGTGGTGATTCTAAACCATCCTCCTATGCAAGACTCTTTGATAAAGAGATGTTGCAGGACTTTCACATCATGAAAGATATGGTGCAACAGTTGTATGAAGATGTAAGGGAGAGCACTAAACTTCAAGAGCAATTGGTTGCCATGAATAAAGAGAAGCAAGAAATTCTTCAAAATATTCAGGAGATGGATATTTACCTCCATGATGCCCAAGAAGCCTTAACCAAGCATGTGCTTGAAGAAGAGGTAAATAATTCAAATTTGTCTTCAATTTCCTCTCAAGATAAATGTGTAGGTTCATTTAAAAAACACACTAGAGGAATAGGGTCCAAATTGATGATCAAAATGGGCTATGAAGGTAAAGGATTAGACAAACATGCACAAGGCATATTTGAGACAATTATGGTTGAGGAAAGGTCTAAGTATTTGGGTCTTGGCTATGGAAAATTTTATGGAGAAAGTTCTAAAGCCATGAAGGCACTTGAAATAGTTCCAAGAAGAACTTTTGTTGTAGGTTCAAAACCTCAAACATGCAAAGCGTGTATTCAAGATGAATGTCATTGTTTGAAACCCATGTTGCAACAAGATGCTTGTAGACATGCATCTTATGGAAAACAAGAGAGTTGTGACAGCTCTAAGGACATGAACATTGTTGTTGGTCTTCAAAAGAGAGTTGGAACCTCTTCAAGTTCATCTTCTCAAGAAGGTGAAAAAGATGAACATTCAAAGCAACATTCAAGGTATAATTCTTCCTATAATCATGTTTTTTATGATTATGTTAAGCATGAAAATTCTGCATGCATGAATGGGACAAAAATTTGTTGTTCATATTGTGGTTTGTATAACCATCAAGTTTCAAGATGATGGAAGAGAATTATAGCATACAGGAAACAGTCAAAATAAATGCGACTTGAATCAAAGATGCAAAAGATTTGCACTCATTATCAGAATAAGGGACATCTCATTGCCCAATGTTGGACACTGCATCCAACAACTCATCCAAATCATTTGAAGCAAGTGGATAAGAATATTGGCGAGAATGCAACAAGAGATTCTATCATCGATGTGAATCAAGATGATTCACAAGAAGAGGATGTTCAACAGGGAAAATTTTCCATTGAAGTGGGTTGACAAGACTTGGCTCGATTTCTTGACCAAGTAAGGCATGCATTTACTTTGTACATAGATGCAAGTTTCAGCCTTATGTATGCATGATTTTTTGTTGAAAGTATGACAAGTTGCAACAGATTATTACTTCTTGTATGATGCAAGATTGCATGTGAATGTGGCTCAGTTGAAGGCATTTTTATTTGTTGCAAAAATTCACCAAGATGGTGTAAAATATGGGTATGTCACTCATTTATGTTGCAACAATATCATTCAGTTCAGCTCTTATAGTCACCCACATGTTTTGGGATTATGTACTTATTTGTACTTGAAAGGAAGAGTTGAAAGTGTAAATATGCATGAGTTTGTATGTGTAAATGGAGAACTTGTAAATAGGTTCATTTTACATAGATACATGCACGAGTGTTGTCAATATGTATCATGTTGTATATTGACTTGTGTCGATTGTGTCACACACATGTTTTTCAACTTGTGTCGATTGTGTTGCACACTTTTCATATCATGTTATGTCAATTGTATTACACATTTCATGTCAACTTGTTGTTGATGCTGCATGTTGCACGACTTATGTTTTAGTCGAGGGTGTTTGTCGATTGTGAGTCGATAAATGGATACACCAATGTGCAAGAGGATCGCCATGTATGTGATGTTATAGGAAGGTGACAATCAGTGCTTTGAAGAAGCAAAAAGAGGTGGTCTTCATTTGAATTCTTGCATAAGATTTTCTTTTCAAGATTGATCGTGTGTTCTTGTGACAAGATGTTGCAGGAAGTTTGATGTCCATTCAGTGAGAATTGGATGACATGCAAAGTGATTTTCAACCATTTCAGAACAATATGGTTTCTTGTGTTGACACCAAGAGTTCACTCATATTGCAAGTTTAATTTCGATAAGAGGATTTCCGAGAAGAAGCTTGCATGCCTTTGTTGCAAGGGGGAATTCATTCTCAGTGGGAAGGCTAAAAATTTTCCAAACACATAGAGATTGATGTGGTACATTTGGATATGTATCAGTCAACAACAGTTAGCAATGTTGAAGTGGTTCAGCAACAACCATAGAACAATGGTTGAGAGACATAGCCAGTTGCGATGCAAGGCATGTCAAGATAATTTTCAAGAAAGACTTGTCAAGTAAAAGCAGTTGATATAACTTGAAAGCAGAAGAGTGTTGAAGCTCAAGAAGATTATTATCAGCTTTTGTGGGTCCAAAATCCCGTCAGTGGGAAGGAGTGATCAGAATTTGGATCAGGGCCTAAAATTAGCTAAAATTTCAAAGTGCTAAAAAATTCTTCAAACCAATACGAGAGCGTAGAGCTCATCACCAGGATTCCAATGCAACTCATTTCATCAAATTCTGAGTTCATATGATTGAGTTATGGCTTGTTGTTCACTTTTCAAAACAAGTTCAGAACTGGATCGACCAGCAGAGTGGGATTGGAATTGGTGGTTGTCATCGAGTCTTGAACTCTGTATATAGAATTATGGATTGCACAACCACAAAAATGTTGCAGGTGGAACGGATGACCGTGATCCAGTCAACATCGAGGGCTAAACTGTGGTGATTTGATCACAGAAGCAGTAGTAGGAGATCAACGGGAGATATCTCATCACAATTGAGAAACATCGCACATCACACAGAACAGAGTTTACCGATAAAGAATTTCGCAAGTTAAATTTTTTAACCTGAGATGCGAAGTGAGAAGGCGAAGATATAGTGTGGATCGTCGTATTGAGAAACAAACCAACGATGGAGATTGCAGCACCCGGAAAATCGATTTTGCAAATCGCAATATTTAGAAAAGAGTTCGCAAGATATGTTAAATTGGTTGCGATGTGGTAAAGTTGAAAAATGTGATGCAATAAGGGGAGCCATGTGTCAGCATTGCGCACGAGCGCACATCTTATAAATTATGGTTTTAGCGTTATCGGTACCAAGTTAAACATGCAGGCAAGCGATTTGCGATGTGTTGTGATTGGTTGCATGTTGTGGGACCCAAGAACCCTGTTTCGCGTGTATGTAAGTTGTTTAAGGCTACGTGCGATATTTTTTAAACGTAAGTTCTATTTGATCACGAACGTATGTATGTTTAATGAAACTCTGATATTGTATTCCATTGTTTCCGCTAAAGTATAAGCCACTTAACGGTTGGGGGTGCGCATGTGGCCACCGCCCTAACCATAACTTTTAATGCATGACTTTATTGGTGGAGCGGATAAGGGCATTCCAAATTTGGCGGTCAGCCCTAATTTAACTCTAGTTAACTGGAGTTCTCCACATTTAGTGGAGTTTTCCTAGGAGATATTGGGAAAAAGTGTAGAAGACTCAATTTTTGACCATTTTGAGTGAAAAGAGTCATTCTTGACTAATTGGAGCATTCTAGAGCCATTGAAGCAGGTTTGTAGAGCCAGTTGAGGTCTTCTAAGTGTGTTTTTCCATAAAGAAGTTCCAAGGGCCACTAGGGCCACTAGGAGCCACTAGGAGAATGAGGCCTAGCCATGGCAGCCAGAGGCCATTCTCAGGAAACCAATAGTCATTTCTGTCTATCTTTAAACTTATGAATCCAATGATGGGGTTTACAGAATAATTTGGAGACTTCTGAATACCGAGATGCTACAGGGAAGTTTTCAATGAGCCTAGAGCCACAGGGTGCCACCAGGTGTTGGAGGCATAGCCAGAGCAGCCAAAGTCCATTTTGAGAGATTGGGCAGACAATCTAGGGGTATTTTGGTATTCTAAACCCATTGGTACCAATGGAGGTGAGCAGCATCTTGTAAAATAATTTTACCATCTTAATCCCAGAGAGCCTAGTCCATTGATGGAGGCTCAAGGAGACGTAGCCCATGTGTTGAGGGTGAAATCCTTTATTATTTGGCTGTTATGTGTTGTTGGTTATTTCTCTGCAATTTATGTTTGTTGTTCATACATTTAATCAACTAAAAACAATTGATAATTGCTCACACATAAAGCATTTGAAAAACACATAAACTTGATACAAGTATTCAATTGCACGATCCTTAGATTATTTAAATGGAGTAGAAGGTGTTTGCATAGGAGAACATGGGTGAATACCATGAAATTATTTTTATTTTAATGTTAATTTTTTATTATTTTTATTTTATTTTGATCAAGTAAAAATGTTTTCACAAAGTGTGATTTTTATTTTTAGCAATAAACAACACATTACATTACAACCAACCAAAATCCATCTTAAATCCAGAGCTATTAAGGGCCCAGAGGGATCAAATCTCTTGAGATGCAAACCTCTTTAGAGTGAAAGGAGATTTGATCCTGTAGATTCCGAGTTAAGATGGATATAACCTGTTTTAATTCCCCCCCTTTAATTATGCTATATTCCACATGAATACCATGGGTTGTCATACCATGGGTCAATACCATGAAGTTATTTTTATTTCAACCTTATTTTTTGATCAATTTAATTTTACATTGACCAAATAAAAATGTTTTCACATGGAGCTATTTTTAATTTCATTTTATTTTCACTCAGTTCCAAAATAAATAATCTTATTAAAAAAATAAAAAATATTATATTAAATAATATTGTATTGTTTTTTAAAATACAAATATTAAATTTTAAAATACTATATTCAAAATTTAGAGTACAAAAACTATTTATGGTAAATTGACTATTTTACTTTAGTCTTATTTTAGTTTATAATTTATTTTATTTAGTTTTAATCTTAATTTTATTTTTATTTTTATGTTTAAGTCACAAGTTATCTGGAACCTACCAAGTAGGGTGTTAGAAGACCACATATCTCAGTACTAGTGATATATAAATAAAAATATATTCACTTTAAAAGAGGTTTGCATATCAAGACATTTGATCCCTCTTGGCTCTTGGTAGATCCAGAGTTAAGATTGATTTAGACCATCTTAATTCCCCCTATAAAGAAACTCCATTTACTATGGGTCAATACCATGGGCCATATTTATATTTGATCATTATTTTATTTTATTATTTTTATTTTTAATTGTATTTTGACCACGTTCATTACATTATGCCAATCTTTTTATTTAATTTACTTTTATTTTAAAATTTTGTGTAATTTGACATAGTCAAAATGTTAAGCATGACATTACAACCTTTCTATCATACTATGTTGGAGAGCATAGTAGCACAAAAATGTAATATTTAAATATATAAATATTTATGTTCTTTTTTTTAAATTGTTTTTTATCCATGTAATATAAATTAATTGGTTTGTGTGGAGTTTAATTTTATGATAAAAAATTTATTATAAATAAAAAATTTATTCTTATATACCCAAAAATTTCATGTTTATAAAAAAAGAAAAACTAACATTATAAAAAACATATATAAAAATATTTACTTGATCTAATGGCCTAAAACATTTCAATCGTCTAACATTTAATTCAATGGCTCAAACATGGCTCAAACATGGACACAGTGGCAACTAGGAGAGAGTTTTCAAATAGTGACACCAACAAATGTGAGGTGTAAAATGAATTATCACATACATCTTTCTGGTTTTAAAAAGTATTAAATATAAAGTAAATGTCAAATTCCAATTAAAAAAATGTAAATATACATTATGAATATATAGGCATGTCCATCTCTCTCTTTATGTATATATATCTATGATCCATCTTATTGGATATTATATTTCTTCTATTTTTTTAATTAATGCTTTAATATATGTTTTTATTTTTTATTTGGAAAAAATATAATTTCACTTTAATTTTTTTTTAAGGAAATAAAATTTCATTTTGAGATGCTAAAATCATTTAGAATGTGCAACCTTAAAATGAATTATCACATAAATATTTATGGTTTTAGAAAGTATTAAACATACATGTGTACTAAGTTTTTTGGTTTCAATAGTTGGAAAGAAAATTCAATGAGACAAAAGCAATTTTGAAATTTCATTTAAAAAATTACTATGGTCAATGAAAAGTCAATAAGAACAAAGCAATTGTTAAATTTCAATTTAAAAAAATACCATGATCAATGTAATCAATGTAATTGTGAAATATGGATGAATGTCAATAAGGAAGAAAAAGAATAAATTGATTAAGAAGTTTGCAAAGAAAAACACACTTAAAGAAATACAACATGTATGTTTTTCTTATAGAAATTGATTAAGAATCTTGCAAAGAAACATACCATGTGTGTTTTTCATATTATATTTTCATAAACATCAAGAAATTGATTAATAACCTTGCTATAGGAAACATAAACTATGGTGGAAGATAAATATTTTTTTTAAGAATGTAAAGTAAATGTGAATTTCCAATTAAAAATTTGTAAATATACATTATGAATATATAAGCATGTCCATCTCTATGTATATGTATGCATATTTATGATCCATTGTTCTTTTTTTTCATCTCTCTCTCTCATATATATATATATATATATATATATATATATATATATATATATATATATATATATATAACTTAAATTTATAATTGTACTATATATAGCATTGAATGAAAAATGATTTAAGTCTATTTGTATGTGTTTCAATGAGCTCATAAAAATCATGACCAATCAACATAGAATTTTATGGATCATGTAACTTAAATTATTGTTAAACAAATCACATTAGTTACTCATTCTCTAACATAATAATGATAAACTAAAAAACTACCTATTCTAATAACCAATTAAAAACTGATATAGATCATATAACTTAAATTATTGGCATGCTAATTGAATATTAATCCATATTGCCATGGCCCTAGAAGGGGGCCAAATCCCAGTAAATTTCCCGATGAATGCTCTGTCTGCGAGCTTTAAATCCATTTGACCAACGCTTGTAGGCGGAAAAACTGAGTCCAAACCTTTGACAAAACGAGGTGAAAAAACCAAAGCACAGAATACATCAATATCAGAAAGAAAGTGTTAGGGGGAGGCCACCCAAATCTTAGAGCAAAGAAGGGGGAGGCTGCCCAGTCTAGAGGTCGAATCCATGAAGACCACTAAGCACCTGAATCTCCAGGGTTTTTCAAAGGACAGGAACTCTTCAGTTACAGAGAGGAATGTTACAAATATTTAACCAAACAAGTGGGCGCCAACAAATCCGACAACATAAAAATAATGAGTCATATTTAAGCACTCAAGTATACAAGAGGATCCGTGTTAACCTGCAAATAATAGAGAAACTAATAGCCTATATACAAAAACACATTTGAATCTACAAAAATTCATGATGAGCGCGTTAATTTTCTGGACATATTCAAGCTTCGTCCAATGCTTCTTAACAAAGTCCATGTGAAATTTGAAGGATCTTTCTCCACATTTGTTGATTTCATCTTAGAAAATTCATTGGCTTACATTAAACAGTGGGCAATGTGGCACTCTACTCTTGAAATCCTTTCATTCCAATTTGACTTTTCGTATGAAGGGGCAGTCTGGAATTTTTGGTCATATTGGAACTTTCTTGAATTGATGGAAAAATTAGCTCTGCGCAACATCAGAGCCATGTTTGAGACCAGTAACACAGTGTGATATCTGTGTGATATTGGTGTCAGTCTCGAAGTCTTTAAAGTTAGGTTGATGTGGGTCTGCATTTTTTTGGCCATTGGAGGGTGAGACCAGGAAATGATTCAAATTACAGGATGTCATTAGTAATGTTCAGTAAGTTAGTTAGTCAGTTAGGTTGAAGGAGGCATTGGATCTAATGGTCTAAAACATTTCAATCGTCTAACATTTCATCCAATGGCTCAAATACAGACAAACTGGCTGCTAGGAAAGTTGTTTTCAAATAATGACAACTTATGGCGTAATAAATATATATAAATTTTGAAACTTCTGATTTTTTTTATATACCTATTATTTTGACATTTTTCAAAATTGTTTTTAATTTATCTTTGACGTGTTTGTTTAAGAATAAAACAGTATTTTACTGGTAAAAATTCAAAAAACAAATATATAGGCATCAAATTTAACCCTGACAAAAACTAATATAAGTAATTATTTGAAATAGTTATATATATATATATATGTATGTTTCGATAAAAAAACAAATAATATTTTCATCAAAAATAAAAATTAAGTAATAAGACATATTAATCCATCATGACCCATAACATTTAATATTTAAAATTAAATTTAATAAATTAACCTTTCACTTGTTTTAAAAATGTATTTATAATTTTAATGAGATTGAGCATATAGTTTGAATAAGGCATATTAATGTATCTTGGTCCATACTTAGTATTTAGAATAAGAATTTGGCATTCAATGCTGACCCTTATTTTGTTTTAAAGGATTATTCATAATTTCAATGAGATTTGAGAATCTAGGTTGGACATTGTGTTACTTTATTATAAATATGTAACTTTTGGTTGCAAAATTTGTTTGAAGATAAATATATTACCACTTTATTTTTACAAACAAACTTTCCTTAACTCATAGATGAAAGAATCTCAATCCTACGACATGAAAAGAATACGAAGAAACTTTCATAAATGGGATCCAATTTAAAGCAAACTTTCCTCATTCAAAGTTTTGATGAGAGATATTGACTAGTCCTTTAAAATGATGATACATATTAATAAATAATTATGACCTAGATCTTGACTAGTCCTTAAAAATGATGATACATATTAATAAATAATTATTACCTTAAGGTGCAGATACCTTGTAACTAGCATTAATGTCAAATGACATTTCAGAAAAAAGGTATGAAATTAAATATTTTAAATGATGATACATATTAATAAATAATTATGACCTATATCTGGATTAGTCCTTAAAAATGATGATCCATATTAATAAATAATTATGACCTTAAGGTGTAGATATGACATTAACTAGCATTAATGTCAAATGACATTTCGGAAAAGGGATGAAATTAAATATTTGAAATTAAGAAAGTAAATTGGTCTCTTCCAATCCATGAAACAAATAAAAAACAATTAAGGTTATTAAGAGCCTCATCCATTTCTAATTTATAATCCACAAATTAGATTATCTCACGAGGAAAAACAAAAAGGACAGTCAATGCTTAGGAACAACATGCCTTTACTTAGACAAAAAGTGTACTATAATGAGATAATCTCAAATCCAAAAAGGAGACAAAAAGGACAATTAATGCTTAGGAACAACATGCCTTTACATAGACAAAAAAATGTCCTATAAAGTTAAACTAATGGTCATGAATCATATCATGCAAAAAGATAAGATAATTTAAATGTAAATCATGATGCCAAGACTTATTTTGAGGTTGTTCATTATGTCGAACATAAAAGTATCAAATATGTGAAACTTAACATCGTTCTCACAATATGAAAATAGAGTGAAAGATCACATGCATTATATTCATCCTAAAGATCTCTTAGAAGACCTTTTATTACACCATAGGAAAGCAAATGTATTATTTTTTTATTATTACATTAATAAATTAGTTACTTTATATAAAGAAATAAAGAATTTGTATTATAGAGCACACACTATGACCATTTATGTGCGTTGTAAGCATTAATGGTATAATTTACCATATTTTGAATTAATATTAATATTTACAAGTTATCAAAATCACTTAATAAGATTTTGAAAATAACTCATATAAAAAGAGAAAGGGATTGTTGAAAGCAACTATAAGAGTTATTTATTTATTTTATTTATACAAATTTAAAAAAAAAATTAAAAAGATAAAGAAGTAAGAGATATAAAAAAAATAGATCCAAGAGAAGGTCTGTAAAGAAATATGAGAAAAGTGGTCTCTATTAACATAGAAAAGAATTGATATTGAGTTCCTTTCTAAAGCCACAAATTTTTTTTTTAAAGAAAGAGAGGGTAGTAAATGTTATGGGTCTATTCAAGGTATATTTATTTGTTGCAATGGTAAAATAGTAAATCATTGGGGATGGTGTACTTTAAATTTATAATGGGAGTATATGTTTTTTTATTATTAGTTCTTGTCTCACTAGGACTATAACACTTGTCTCATAGTCAAAGTGCGTTGATTATCTATCATTTTTTCGAGTTTTTGCAATTTCAACCAAGTTTCAAGAAAATAGTGAATATTCCTATTTTCTTGTAAATTCAAATATCATTTTATAATTTCTAGAAATCTTATTTCTAATTTTCCATTTGTTGAGCGAGACTTGAAATATGCAAAATTATGCAAATTGTGAAGAAGGATTCAAAAGTAGCTTTGAAAGATTAATATAATATGAAATTGCTATAATTTTGTTGTGCAGAGAAAGGGTGTGTGGAGAAATTGAGTGCTTGGGAATTTGTTAAGGAGCAAGGACTATATCGAGTCATGCTTTCTTGCTTTGCAATGCATATAAAGCTAATTTAGTATGCGAAGTAGAGGCATGGACAAAAAAGGCTAATTTTATGAGTGGCAATTTTGTTAGTTAGTGCTCCAACATATTTGTGCCTAAAATGGTTATTTCTTTCTTCAATGATGCCAAAGCTGAGTGCGAAGGTGCATAAGAAGCTTCTAGAGCACTAACATTGACATTAACACTATCATAGCTACTGCTAGTGTGCTTCACTCTTATTTCATTTAAAAATTATTTTTCTATCTTAAACTTTTACAGATTTAGTTGTGTAGGAGAACAAGTCCATAGAGTCATGAATCTGTGTGGAATGAATGATCATGTGGAGGTAAGGAAGTGCAATGAAGCACCTACTCTCCTGGATAGGGATTGTACGAAAATATGTGAGAACATGTAATTTCTTAAATTTAATCAATTCCTTGTTTTGTTTGATATATGCAAAGTGGTTGGATATAGCAGAGTTGAAGGAGACATGGCAAGTTCTTGTTGAGATTTTGGGGTAGCATCGTATGTGATCTAGCTCCAAAACTTTGTGGAAGGGCTAGAACACATGAGATCTCCAAAACCCAGAAAGTGTTTGGAGAAATTCCATCTGGTGTAAAAGTTATTCAAATAATTAATTTTTTTATTGGGGACCCTAAGTCTAACTTAGGAAATTTAAAAAAAAATTAAAGTGAATTAATTTACACATGTGAAGAGAACATTCTAAGTGACGTGGATCAAGAGTTCTTTTAATCTTAGTTGTTGATTAGAGATTAGATCACGGTTGTTGATGTGTCTGTTATCACTCTAGTAATTCTAAAGTTGTGAGATTTTGGTTTAAAGTCTAAGAACACTAGAGGTAACCACAAACAAACTTTTAAACTTTAAGATCTAGCCTTCTTAGGGTTCAGAGAGGGCTCTCTCTATAAGATTTAACTTTGTTTTATTTATAAAATATTAGGCTAGTTATGATTGTGCAATTTGGTTTTGGTTTGGTTGTTTTAGTGGGAAAAATCACCTAATGAGATGGATAGTGGGAAATATGTTTGTCCATTGGGTTGAGGAGTCAAAAATCAAGCAAACAGAGCTAGGATCAAGGTCAAGAAGTCAAATGTTTTCAGGGCAAGATATATAACCCATGAAGATCTTGGAAGGTTGTTTGGTGAGGTGATATGATCGGGATAAAGAGCAATGAAGGGTTTTTTTATCCGGAAAAGAGAAGTAGTAGGCAAAGTTCAAATGAAAGAAGGAGCAATTAAGGGTTCCCTACTCTGGAAATCAACAGAAAACATAGAAACGATAAACAGTAAAGACAGGGTGCTTTTAACAAATCCTGAAGTAATACTCTTGTTTATTCATTCAAATTTAGAACACATAGTGGATGCATGTAACAAAGAAATATAAACAATGACAAGAAGGAAATACTTCACTTCAATAGCTCATCACATGAATCCTGAAATATGATGCCAATTGATCCAATCAAGTTTGCTACTCGAGATTTGAAACAAAAAAGCCTTCAAATCCAATAAAAAATGACTATAGAAATCTTCAGCAATTTATTCCACAATAATACTTCTAAAGATGAAGTATTTATACATAATTGTTTACAAAATATCCTAGAATGCTTCTAGGAATTATCTAAGGAAAATAGAAATATCTTTAGCACAAAATAGAGACAACTTCTTAACAAATCAACAAGCTGTCCTATCTTATCCAAATAAAATAGAAACTGATTATGGATGAGGTGCAGCTGGCTTCCTTGGTGTCCTTCGTGCTGGCTTTAGATATTTCAAGTTGGTTTTGAAATATGATCTGCTTTATCTTATACTCTTTCATTGATTCACTTTAATCTATGATACTCTTTTAAACTTAGATATTCTTTAACCACTGTAAAATATGTTTATTGCTGAGATAAAAATATGTTTTGACTACAATTCAGCAAACTATTTTCTCTTTTATCTTTCTGCCTTTTTATCTTTCATAGTAAATCTATTAAATGACTACCAATCTTCCTCATTTGGAATTTGGATCTTCCTTAATTTTCTGAAATTCTCATTTGCTTCTGTATACCTGGAAAAAGTTGCTTTAATGACAAACAAGCATCTTATCTCATGCTGCAAAAAAATAAATCTTCAAAACTTCTGAGTAAGACTTTTCCTATTGGAGTGCCTTGTCTACCTGATTTTTCAACTTGCTCCTTTGCAAATTCTATGATCTTTTTATTGTAATCCTCTTGAGGCATTAATTTTTCATTGATGACCAAAATATTAGGCAAACTTCTTTGCCTCAAATTCTCAAATTTGACCATAAACCTAGTTATGGTGATGTTCATATTCTCACACTTCTCCTCAAGTTGTTTCATCAAGTTCTTCTTGGTGATAACTTTCCTTATCTCAAGGATAGTTTCAGTCCTATCAGTAATCTCAAGTTCTTCTAGCTCTTGCTTGTTTTTTCTCCTAAGAAACTTGATCAATTCTATTGCTTGTTCTAGTTTGTTTTCAAGCTCATCTTTATTCTTCTGAATTTCTGCTAATGCTGATTTGAGTAAATCTCTTTGTTCAAAAATCACTTAAATTGAGGGCCACACATCATTGATGGCTTCAATGATCTTGTTTCATAAATGATTTTTCACATATGAAATTTGTTCCTTTAAGGTTAATTCCTTCTGTAACTTCTTCAATTCTTCATTTAGTCTAATAGCCTTTTTCTCATGTTTTTTGGCATTTATTTGAGCCAACTTGTTTGTATTTTAAAGATTGTCAACCAACTTTTTCAATCTGTTAATTTCACTTGTCTGAAGTGACATTTCTTCCATAGCTTTCACTAGTTTGTTGGCCTCATCTGTAGGGTGAGTTGTTGTAGTGGATGACTCTGTAGCTGATGTTGTAGATGATGTCATTAGCACTGTAGTAGCCAGTGGATCTTTGGGTGCCAAATCTTCTGCTAGAGTTGATGGCACAGCTGTAGTGACCATAGGAATAACTGAATGAATTTCTGATGTTTTTGGTGTTTCTTTTTCATGGACAAGTTTATCCATTTGAATCTACATTTATTTGATATGTGTTGTCAGCTAAAATATCAAATTAATCATATCATCCTTCTCATTATGTCCTTGTGTTATTTCCTTAGCTTGAGGATGTTCACTTGATGGAAATTTAAGTTGTTTTCTCAATGCTACAATGTCCTCATTTTTCTTCTTTACTAATTGTTCTGCTGCTTTGACATTTGCAGGGTCATATCCAACCTACAAGACCAATTCTTCTAAAGATTTAATTCTTAGATATTTAGCATATAAGGAAGCTTTGTCAAGTTTCATTTGATCTTTCATGTTTGTAATAGTGTTCTGAAGTTTCTGAACACTCATAGCTTTAGTTGTAACAATAGAATACAACATCTATGAACTTTGTCTATGAAATTATATCTGATCAAGAGCATGATTTTTTTTGTATGGACTTCTAAATCAATCTTCTTGTAATCTGCCACTCTCTTTGGAGTTTTCACTGTAGGATGCAATACTAACATGATTAGATTTTTTTTTGAGTAATCAAAGGCAAATAAAAGTATATTTTGAACACTTGGTGTTTGTTTCAGATATTGAGAGTAAATATAATTTTTGATCTCTTCATTCTTTAACTTGATTTGTTTGTACTTTTCCTTGATATCTAGATCCTTTTCTTCAGTTGTTTGTGAAGATGATGCTTCCATGTTCTGTTGTTGTTCTATCAATTGTTTACTTCCATTATCAACCTATTCTTCATTTCTATTCTCTGTATCTTGCTCATTTCTGATAACAGTGGCAACCTCTGTGTTGGTATATGGGAGATATGTTTCTTCAACATCAATGGTTACCTTTTCTTTACCTACTGGATCTGTTTTAGGCCTTTTATTATATCTTATCTTGAACCTAGCTTCGGTAGTGATTTTAGCAACATAATTTTCTTCTTCTCTTACCCTCTTGGTGGCTTTTTCTGTTTGATCTGCAGTTTGTAAAGTGTGACTAGTATCATTTTTATTCACTGCATCTACTAGAGTATTTTCTGTCCACTCAATTTGATTGGCATATTTCTCTATCTTTGGTTTGTCTCATGAATGTAGGGTTTTAGTTTACACTTAACCCTCATTTTACTCAATATCCCTTGTGGATCATAATTCCAAGAAAATCTTTCTTCAAACCTGTATTCTAATAACTGCTTAGTTGCTTCTACCTCTGCATCTCTATGATTGCAAATGAATGGCCCCACTTGATTCTTCAATTTAAACTGTGTTTTCTTCTTTGCTGCTAAGAAGTTGATAGAATCAGAGTTTAATATTTTCCTGATATACTCCAAGGCAAAAACCCTCATTGATACAAATTTGGGTAGCTTGTAGGGTAACAAATTAGATCCAAACACTCTAATCTTAGTGTTCTTTTCATACAAGTACCAATCACCAGTCTTGGTCTGCTCTGAAAACTGTAAAATCTTCTTCATATCATCATTTATCCTTGGTTGTTCAGTATTTGTCAATATTTTTATCAATGGATGGATGAAGAAGTCTGAAAACTCTGCATAAGTGAACTCTGTGGATTCTTTCCTGATCAAAGAGGTCCATAAAATAACTGAAAGAGGATTCCCTTCTATGTCAAGCTTTTGAAGGGTTAATGTAAAATCATCTTCTTGAAAATACAAGAACATATGGAAAAGGAAAGATGTGTATCTAAACACTCCTTCAATTGGCAATTTAACTAATTGGTCATGAATATTGTCAGCAATCTACCTAGCATAATCCAAGATAACAGATGGAGGTTGTCCTGGTGTGAAAGTGGATAGGAAACCTAAAATAAATTCATCTGTATGTTCATCAGTAAAGTACCCTAAGATGAAGGAGAGCATGGAGATGACATGTCTAGAACCCTCTGGAAATCTTGAAGTGGAATATGGAGGATTAATTTGAGGGATTTCTACATGTAAGGGCATGAATATTTGGAAGATTTGGAATCTTTTAGGAAATTCAAGGTCAATATACAATTTGGTAAGTGCTTCAATGGACAGAGGAAGTGCTTGAGGATCAGGTTTAAGCTGTAACATTTGATTAATGGATTCAACAGTAATGGTTGTTAACACTGGAAAATCATATAGCAGAAGACGACATCAATTAATGTCAAGCCTAAGGATTTACAGAGCAGGAACACATTATGGAATCAAGAAGTATTTAAAATCTCTAAGGTTTTGAGAAAATTAGATTTGAACTAGTCATAAATGCTGAATTGTGCGCTTTATCCTTCGAGAAGAGTGCCTTCTGCGCGCCTTTTTGTCTGATAAGTGCGCATTCCTGGAAATTGCAAAAAGTTGCTTTCCGGGACCACATCAAGCAAAGGATAGTTACTCCTTATGTGAAAGCCACCTAAAGATAGCCACCAGCACCTCCTTAGACACTATGTGAGCACACAAAAGAATATTTGAGCACACAATGGAATCATACCTCTCCCTTGGGTCACTATCCATCATATACCAAGGGAGGGAAGGAGGATTTGAAACTAATCTATATAAAGCCACCAAGAGATGAAGAAATGGGGATCACATTGTTATGCTGGCCAAAGTTGCCCAAGCAACACCAGCAGTGTGTGACCCGGAGCTGGAGCTAAAGAGGACTCGATCATTGGCCACCCAACATCTTATTCCACCACAGCAGAGAGAGAGAGGGAGACTGCATCAGAGGCAGAGCTTGGAAGGCAACATCCTTGCATTGGGACCTAGAGCCATTGCTTAGGGGCCCTTTGGCAAGGGGGTAAAATTTCTTCTCCATTTCAAACGTTTAATAAGAAGAGGCCATTAAGCCATCGTTTTCATTATTATCATTTTGACTTTTTGACTCTCTTTATAGCTTCTGTATATTTGTGTTTTAGTTTTAGTTTAACCAGAGCATACTTTAGCATATTGTTTTTCATTAAATGTTATGCTTTTGAGCTACCCCACTTTTTTCCTATTACCAATAGTTTAAAGAGTAGACCACACTCTTTAAGCTGGTGATATTTCGTACACCCGTGCGACTAATCCACCACAACAGGATTGGCAACTCCACTGACGTGTTCCAAGTTTATGTGGTTGTGCCATCTTTTGCAGGAGACCCTTTTTCTATGCTGGAGTGGAGCTGACAATCCTCTGATCCATCTTACAGTCCCTAGACTCACTAAAGTGACATACTGAAGAAGGCAACTCCTAATATTTTTACTTGCAGTATTTTTGCACGCAGTTTTTCCTCACAGAGGTGCATTGTGCACGTTCGAGACTGACTTGCGCGCAGGAGGGTGCACCTGTCAAGGATTTTTGCGCGCAAATTGCAGACTGAGATTTTTCTCCCTATATTCTGCATTTTTTCTGCTTGTAAGTGTGTTGGGCAGCCCCTAATGTATTTGCCAGCACTTGTGTTGATACCCCATAGCTTCTGAGAACTCACTTTTTGCTGCTTTTTGTAGGCATTGAGTTATTTTTCATTTAAGTTGGTTTGTTGAAAAAAGTTTTATTTTTTTTTTTTTGACAGAAATGGTTATGGAGTATTAATATTCATCTTGGCCTGAATGCCGGAAATCTGATTACATTGAGGATGTCTAAATCCTGATGCATCTCACTGCTAAGAATGAGGATGCAGAAAAATCTTGCAGATTTCTTCCATGATAAGAAATCTAAAAATTCGCTTTTAGAGATTTTCCCCAACTTGAAGATACAAACAAATTTATTTAAAAGCAAGCAATAAAACATGACAACAAACAGCTTATGGGATGGGTTCCCATGATTCTTCTTCATCTTTCATCTTGATCCCAGCAGAGAGGAGGGTAGCTTTTTTGGCTTCAATGTCCGCCTCTTTGTTATGAGTTCTCAGCACATGGTAGTAATTCAACTTCTGAAACGCATTTTCCAAACCCTTAATTCTGGATATAAGCCTTGTTAGTTTGAGATCCAAGGCTGGGGAGTTGGAAACCATTGCGTTTATAATGATCTGGGAATCACCTATAACATTAGCTTCACTTATATTTAAATCTTTGAGGGTCTTGAGGCCTTGAAAGAGGGCCAAGGCCTCAGCTTGAATGCTGGATGAAAATCCAAGCCCCCAAGCAAAGGTATGAATTTTTTCCCCAATTGGACTTACAACAACACCTCCTGCACCAGCTTTGCCCGGATTGCCCTTTGCTGCCCCATCAAAAAAGAGAGAGTGCCTTGAGTGCGATTCGAGCCAGTCTTGAAAGTCATTTTCGGATTTCCTTATTTGCCAGTCTTTGAGAGGAGGAACGTTTCTAACTGCTGATTGAAATTGCAAGTCAAGGGATGAACCCCAAGCAATGTCCTGTTGGCTAAGATTGGAATCATCTTTTATATCAATCAAGCACTCCTTTAACTGACATTTAATCTTGATTTCTAAGACCTTGTGATCCTGTTTAATATTTATGAAGATTCTTCTGTTTCATTCTAGCCAGATCTGCCAACAAATAACCTTTGGAAGGACAGCCCATGCAGATTTGATCATCTGGTTTTTAGGAGGGGGACCAGGATATCTGATTTCCCAATTAGAAAAGAGGTCAGCAGTGGACCAAGGAAGCAAAAAGTTGGGATCCAAATTGTGGATAAAGGAGAACCAGATCTGCTTAGAGAAATTGCATTCAAGGATTAAATGGACTGCTGTCTCTGCATTTTCATTGCACAACGAGTAGATGGAGGGTCCATAGAACCCTTTTCTCTGCAGGATGTCATACGTTAGGATCTTTCCATGGCAGAGAAGCCAAGCAAAAAGTCGACTTTGGGCCATGAAGGAAAATGCCAGACCCCCTGCCAAGGTGCAGGGTCAGGAGGGACGTATGGCCTCTCTTTCAGCTTGTCATATCCCATGGAGACAGCGTAACCTTTGGCATTCACCCCCCAGCCTTTCATATCTCTTTTCCTCATGCGCGTGGGCACCAAGCCATGAAGGAGGTCAAGCAGCGTGGACCATTCGTGGGTCAGATGAGCCGGCACCTCAATTCGTTTCCAACCTGCCCAGACAGAATCGTTCCAAAGAGAAAGATCCCACAACGAACACAACCCCTCTCTATCCATCCAGCATCGCAGCACTCTAATGGAGGCTCTGTCTTCAATTGGGTCCTTATTCATAATTTTATCAGCCCAGATATTGATCTTTTTGCCGTTTCCCGGTATCCAATAGGAGTGCGCCTTGATTAAGGGAGCAGCTTTAACATACAATTTGATAAAAGATGAATTAGGCAAATGGATTACATTGTCTAAACAGGTAGAACGAGGGCCTCTGAAGTACTTTTTCCAGAGAGCCAATTGGGCCCAGCCAGGCTTGGGTGCAATGATTCTCCAAATAATCTTAGCTGCCATAGCCACGTTTCGCTGACAGAGGTTTTTGAAATTCAAACCACCCTCCCACAGTGGCTTGGAGATGGTTTCCCAACTGATAAGGGGAATCTTGTTTTCATTCTGTTTTCTTCCCTTCCAAAAAAACCTCCGCATGAACTCTTCCATTTTTTTTAATATGCTTGCCGGAGCGAGAAGCACAGCAAATTGAAATAGAGGAAGGCTGGAGAGCACAGATTTAATAAGGACAGATTTGCCAGCAGAGTTGAGCCAGGAGAAGCCCTAGGCTTGGATCCTAGACTTGAATTTTTCAAGCTGAGGGAGCCAGTCTTTGCTTGTAGATTTCTTATGAAAAACTGGAAGGCCCAAATATTTGAAGGAGGTCCAAGTGGAGGAGGCTGCAAACCCCAAACATTCATGTTATAGCATCATTTCTCACATTCATATGATTCATGATTTCTTTTATGGCTTTGGGCACCCATTCCTACAGACTTGGACAAATTCACTAAAAAACAGTGTAAAAATCCCCATACGCGATTATGCCCAGACTTTTCCGCGTGTATACGCGAGTCCAACTACACTTTTCCGCGTATGCCATTAAAATCATTAAAAAATATATAAAAATTCCCTATTTTCGGGCTGGGTTGATGGTTACTCAGGTAGTTCAACCACCCCAGCACGTGGCCAACTGTTTCCAACTGTTGAAATTACTTTGAGGGAGTATAAAAGCCCCTCATGTGCATGGCCTAAGGGGGAGAGAGAATTATTGATATTATACTCTGTTGGTATTCCCTATCCAAGTCTGAATTCCCGTGCCTCCTACACTTCCCAGTTCATTACAGGAAACCTTTGTTTCTTGGAGATGCTCATTCCTTTATATGTCATCTCGTATGCACCAGTTCGGAAGGAATCTTAGCGAGGCAAGGGTGGGACGGATCCGGACGACGGTCTGCTCGAAGATCGTGGAAGGATTCAGGTGATCTCTCCACTCATTATTTCTGTACATGCTATTTATAATACAGAAGAACCATCTTGTTCCCGAAATATACGTGTTAGTGTCTGCTTTCATACATGAGAATATTGTTATTTAAGCATTTGTTATGGTTTATCTAATGTTTCATATGGATTTCACTAACATTTAGAGTAGATATATGCTGTACAACCAGTTCTTCGTGCTTGTTTCTTCTTGTCTTTTAGGTTAAGAAGGAAGGATGGTTGCTGGGGGTTTGGACCCCGCGGGATCTGCTTCAACCGTAGGACCTACGGGTAACTTCCTCGATCTACTCTATTTAGTTTTTCATGAACATGTATGGTTGTGTGAGTCCTTCTTAAGTAGCATGCCCTGCTCTGTGGAGGTTTAAACCCAAAAAACCTCTAGGGTGATTTTCCCCAAAACAGAACTGGCGACTCCACTGGGGATTGCATTCTTGTGATTCCCCTGTTGGGTGGTTTCAGCTGTTTGATAGGTTCCCAACAGTTTTAACTTTCATTTGCAGTCCAGTTTACTCTTTCTCAGTCAGACTGAAGTCCTGGTTTCTTATCCAGGCTTGATCCTTTTTGTTTTTTCATTATTTACCTTTGTATACGCACTTTTTTCTGCACACAGTCGCGTATACACGCAAGTTTGTCTAAAGGGACTCGCGTATACGCGTGTTTCCTTTAGCACAGTCGCGTATGCACGCTTGTTGCTAAACTGTGAAGTAGCGTATACCTAGGTAGATTTTGAAATTTTGGATTCTTTGGCTTTTTAGTCCTTTCTGTCTGTGGAGACCTGTTCCTGCAGTGTATTTGTACCCTCTGGAGTGTGAAGAAAGTGGTCTTTGGTCTTTTCTCTCTTTCGTTTGATTGAAAACTAGTCTTTTTGGCAAAGTGTTGTTTCTTGTGCTAGCACTTCTGGTTTGAGTACCAAGATAGCTTTCTGGGCATTCTTGGCTGTTCTGCTTCATCAGAACAGAGAGCTCCTGCTCATTTACTCTTTCCTGTCTTTATGTTTTGCTTGGCACTACGATTTTTTCCCATTTCTTGATTGGTTTTCTTGAGTTCAGTTGGCTAGGTCTTGTTGCAGCTTCTGAAGAGTCTTTCTTGGTTCTTTAGAGTTTTTGTTTGCGGCAAGGTTGCACTATTATTTTAGGCTGAGTGACTGAGTTTTCTTGTCTTATTTTGCTTGTATTGATCTTGCTACTAGTTAGCCCTATAAGATTTGGAGCATTTTGGAAGTTTTTTGCTTGAAATTCAGTATTGTTTGGCTTGAAATTTTATAGTTTTACTTGGTCTTTTCGAACTCTTTTATAAAACACAAAAGCTCAAAAAACATTTCGCTTTGTTGTTTGCTTTTGTTTTTGCATTTTTGTTTTCGTTTCTTTGTGTCTTTTGAAGCTTGGTTGAAGTTTCTTGCCTTTGGATTTTGGCTTGATAATTGGAAGGGAGTTGTCATTCATTTCTTCCTCTTGTTTTTAAGCGTTTTTGGTGTCTTCATATTAAGAGTTCTTGATTTCAGGAACTAGCTTTCTGGACAACCAAGAAGAGTTAAAACTAAAGGACTTTTGGGAAATTTCACTCTGCTTTAGGAGATTTTGCATCTTAGGATTTGCATGCTTGTAGTGATTTGCATCAGGTGCATTTAAACATTTAGTCACTTTCATAGTTTTTGTGAGTGTGAGTTTGCTATCTGAAAAGAAAAAATACAATTTTTAATCTCGTAGAACCCATGTAGAAGTTGCTTTTCATCGAAAGACAATAACTGCATTTGCATGTAGTTTGGTTTTTTTTCTGCGTCAAAACATCATAAGTTTCATTTCCGCATCCTTGTGACTTAACATAACAGCCCATTAAAATAAGCGATATAATTTAAAATCAACTAGCAAGTTTTCTAAGTGTCATACACCAACTAGCTAGGTTGTAGGGCCTTGGATTAGGTGAGTGGAGAGTTAAATCTCCAAGGCCGCTCAAACAAAACATAGAAGTTGATTAATTGAGTGAAATCCAACTCCGTTAGGTGGACCGGGAAAGCTCTCCTCCAGAGAGTCAAGCGCGAGGGGAAGTGAAGGCTGAGAAGAGGGATACCCCCTCTCTGATTAGCTGAATCTGACCTCAAGACCGTTCCGCCCGGCTTCTGACACGGATTGGTGCCCATAGTTGCCACTCCTAGGTTCCACAAAGGTGACTGCGGGGGGGAATACCCGTGGTACCTGAGGCAGACGTCGCATCACTTTCAGCAGTACTTCTGGGGGGTGCCCTTGCGAAGCTTGGGTGCTTGAGCCGGCAAAGGCTGTCGTTTGGAGGTTGGCGTAACTGTTTTTGATACCTTCGCTAGTTGTTCTGGGCCGTAATTATCCCAGACTACTTTCGGGAGGTCCTATATTTCGCTTTCCTGTATTTTGGTGTCCGGTCCTCATCACCCGGAGCGGAAATACTTGAAGGTTGTTTGCTTGATTGTATCTCAGGGATTTTTCTTATAGTGAGTGCTCTTTGCTCCTAGCTTGCCTAGCTTTTCACTTTTTTGAGTCTAATTAAAATCTATAAAAGTGGCTGATCAAGCGCCTCGACGATCGAGGAGAATCCGGGGGTTATCTCCCGAGAGTCCAAAGCCTTCTTCGAGAAGGCGTAGGAGTGATTTAGCAGGTGGTTACCACCCTGTGACGTCTGACGCAGTGGAGAGAGATCCTCCACAAAGGTCTGAAGGTTTCATAGCTGATTCTGGTGTCGGTTCCGAGAGGAGCGTTCTGCTCACCTCGCGAGTTTTATTTCCTCAGGAAGAAGATTTTCAAATCGAAGAAGTACCTGAACCTCCTGCGTCAGGTCCATCTCCTCTTCCTCCTGATTATCCGTTCGTTGTTCAATACATCGGACCTGAGTCAGAGAGACTGGAAGATCTTCCGTATCATTCATACCTTTCGATGGCCACGACTGGGAACGTGGCTTCTGCCATGAGTGCTGCAAGCATTCAGACTCCTGCTTCTGTTGAAGGAGGGGGCACTATTGCTTTATCTTTGATTGCTTCTAGTGCTGCTGTGTTTGGCTCTAGTTTCACCCAAGCACATGCTTCTCATTCTGGTCCCTTCTGTTCAGGGATGCCCACTAGTGGGAATCCCTCTTTTTCCTTTTCCGCTACTGCAGCTGGATCTACACCCATGTCTTCCATGGCTAGTGGATCAGCTTCTTTTCAGGGTTTCCCCTTTGGAACTGGGCACATTCCTAGTTCCAATCCTTCTTTAGGGTCCTTTCTGTTTACTTCTCAGACCCAGAGTTTCAACCCTTGGTCTGGGGGGCAAAGTTCGACTACTTTTACAGGGTGGAACCCTGTGTTCACTACAGCGGGGGCAGGGAATCAGTTTTACGCTGGTCACCAAGGGAATACTTCTTTCCCTTCGTCGAGTGCTTATCAGACCTTTTCTCCTCTTTCTAATGCCTGGAACCCCTATCAAGGGCTTTCCTCTTCATTTCATACTTCAGCGGGGGGAACTGGTTTGGGCTTTGGTAACTCTGCGTTGGGAGGAGGTTCTTCTCCTTTTTCTATGAGTCCTTTTTGGCAACCTGGTGCCTCATCAAATCCAGGGTATTCTTTTCAGAATGTTGGGAATCCATCCCATCAAGGATGGAAACCTCAGGCTCTACCTCGCTTACCTTTTCTGGCAACGTTAAACTTGCCAGATCTGTCGAAGTTGACTAATGATCCGATTCGTTATAGTCCAGGGTGGCCTCCGGTTCCCACCAAACTTCCTTCAGACATTCCAAAGTTTGAAGGTAAGAATGGAGAAGATCCGGCTAACCACATTACCACTTTCCATTTATGGTGTTCTTCGAACTCCCTGATCGATGATTCGATTAGGTTGAGATTATTTCAACGCACCCTAACTGGAAACGCTGCCAAATGGTATATTGAGCTAACTGGGGGAAGTTTTGCTACATTTGGAGAACTGGCTGTTACATTTCTGAACCATTTTCAGTTGCCTGTCCGATATGATGCTGGGACTGAACTCCTAGCTAATTTTAAACAGGACGATGCAACCCACATTTCTGATCACATTCAGGAATGGAGGAGAAGGAAGAGGCTGATTAAAGCTCATATTCCAGGTGAATTCCTTTTGGAATGGTTTCTCAAATCCCTGCAGTCAGATATTTCGAAAGATGTATCCCTCTCCGGGGTATTTTCTGAGGAGCAGGCCATTTTTAGGGCCCAACAGCTAGAGTTGATATATTCTCAGTCTGGGGTCCTTCACAAGTATTTTCCCAATGCTCCTTGCTCCAAATTAGATTTGTCGAAAACTAAGCCCGGTCCTCATGGCGACGGACTAATTGGATCGATCAATAGTGGTGTAGCCAGCCTGCTTACTCAATTGCAGCAGTTGTCTTTACAATCTGCTCCTTCTGGTCAGGCTGTGCCTGCTGAGTCATCACCTTCCCAGTCTTTGTCCATAAATGTTGTCCAAGCTTCCGATCCCAAAGGAAATCAACAATCCGATGGGAAGAAGAAGGGACGAAATAACAAGAAGAAGGGCAAGAACGGGAAGGGTAATGCAAATAAAACCAACGAGCATGTTGGTGAGGGTCCAAAGGAGAAAAGGAAAGTGAAGTTTCCATGCAAGCTATGTGCTAGAGACCATCTTACACACCTTTTCCCTAAAATTCAGGATGCGCAGCGCTTGTTAGCCCAGCAGGGTTCTTCTAGTTCCCAGGCTATGTTAACAAACGCTTTTCCCCAAGGGCAACAATTAGTTGTTGGCGTGAACCAAAATCCTGGGGCTTCCTCTGGGGGCACCCAGGAAGGGGAAATTCCATCGAACATTTTCATGATGAGTGCTCACGCGGATATCGCTACGAGATCCCGTGATTATGGCGGAGAAGAGTCTTCGAAAGCTAAGGAAGTTCCTGATGCTACTGAGCCGCTTCACATTACGAAGCCTACTGTTGAGTCTATGCCTCGGATGCCCAAAGCATCTTCTAAGCGATCAACGATTAATCCAAATGCAAGGGCTGCCCAGAACTACTCGATTGTGGAAGATATGGCACAGAGTCCTTGTGTTATGTCAGCTTTAGAGGTACTCCAGTCTTGTCCGGCTCAGCGCAGTGCTTTGCTCACTGTGATTGGGGCTATTGATCCGAAAAATTCTCTTCTGATTACTTTTGATATGACTAATTTTAAGAAGAGACTTCCTCATCACATGGCTTTTCATATTAAATCATCGTACCGAAAGTGTAACATCTTTCGGACGGTTGTTGATGAGGGTGCTTCCACATGCGTGATGTCTCTCGCATGTTGGAAGACACTTGGATCTCCCAAAGCTGTTCCATCTAGCACTGTTCTGACTGCGTTCGATGGTCATTCTCACAGACCCCATGGTATTGTCCCAGCTTTGCCCATCTGTGTTGGGGGAAAAACTGTCAATATAGAAGTTGAGGTAGTGGATGCAAGCTTGGACTACAACCTTCTGTTGGGGAGAAACTGGATTTATGAGATGGATTCCATTGCATCCTCATTATTTCGCATTATATGTTTCCCCCACGAAGGGAGGATTGTTACAGTGGATCAACTGGACTGTCCTCCTATAGACCCGAATGCGTCTACTGACTCATCTATTCCTAAGTTGGATAATTCTAAGGCGCCTGTTGAGAATTTAGGAGTTGGAATGTATTCTTCCTTGATGGGTACTTTTGATATTCCTCCTCCTACGGTTCATATTAATGCTATTTCATCCTCCAAGGCTCCTCTTCGAAGAGAGTTCTTCAGAACTCATTATTTTTTGGACCCTTGGACCTTACCTTCCCCTACTGCCACATTAGCGGAAGGTCAAGTGGGTGGAATGGCATTTCCTATTTCTGCAGCTGAGATTTCCTATCAGTCTGTTGTTGACTCTGCAGAATCCATTCCAGCTCCTCTGTCACCGGAAGAGTTGGATAGAGATGTGGCTCCGGCTTGGACACTTAGTTCTTCTTCTGCCCAGGATTGCCTTGATACCACTCTTCCATCTGAAGAGGCCATCCTGGAAGCCATGACTGGTATAGATAGACCGTGGGATGACTTGCATCATTGGTCTTACTTTTTACCTGACTTGAGCGAAGTTGAAACTAGTTTCCCAAGTCCTCAGTCTCCTGGTCCTGTTCACCCAGTCTTGAACCCTTTAGCACCAACACAGGTTTATGCTGAAGGGAACATGGCTGTGATTTCTCCTACTATCTCGGTGAACATTTCCAGGGATCCCAATATTATCGAGAATGTCTTCATCGGAGCTGAATGTTCCCGTGAAGAGGTTCAAATTTACACCGAGCTCTTTAAAGAGTATAGGGATGTATTCACTTGGTCTTATGAGGAAATGCCTGGTATATACCCATCTATTGTCTAGCATGAGATCAAGACATATGAAAACGCTAAGCCAGTGAGGCAAAAACTTTGTTCGGTCAATCCTAGGAAGGCAGCAGCTATCAAAGCTGAGGTTGAGAAGCTGCTTAAGGCGGGATTCATTTTCCATGTTCCTTTGACTGAATGGGTTTCAAACCCCATTCCTGTAGATAAAAAGCAAAGAACGATTCGAGTTTGCATCGATTTCAGAGACCTAAATAAAGCATGTCCTAAAGATAATTACCCCACACCATTTATCGATCAGATCATTGACGAGTGTGCCGGTAATGAGATTTTCTCCTTCATGGACGGTTTCTCCGGATATAATCAGATTACTATCCGTCCTGAAGATTAGCATAAGACTGCCTTTATTTGTCCCTGGGGTACTTTTGCATACAAGAAGATGCCTTTTGGTCTTAAAAATGTTGGGGCTACCTTTCAGCGGGCCATGTCATATGCCTTTCACGACATCAAAAATATTATCGAGGCATACTTAGATGATTTAGCTGCTCATTCTCGAAAGAGGATGGATCATCCTGGTCACCTCCGGCAAATATTTGAACGATGTCGGTTCTATAAGATTAGATTGAATCCGAACAAGTGCGTTTTCGCGGTTACATCCGGTCGGTTATTGGGATTCATTGTGTCTAGGGAAGGGATTAGGGTAGATCCCTTCAAGGTTGAGGCAATACTTCGGTTGCCTCCCCCGTCCTCTATTCGTCAACTTCAAAGTCTACAAGGAAAGTCTAATTTTCTTCAGAGATTTATCGTAAATTATGTTGAAGTTACCAAGGGATTTATGAGATTGTTGAAGAAGGGAGTTCCATTTCTTTGGGATGACTTCACTCAACGCTCATTCGATGCTTTGAAAAAAGCATTGACCTCTGCTCCTTTATTGAGTCCACCTGATTATAGCAAGGATTTCCTTTTGTATCTGGCAGCAGCAGAATCTACCATTGGTATGGTTCTGGTTCAGGAGGATGATGCTCTTGCAGAGCATGTTATTTACTACCTTAGTCGAGGCTTGGTAGGACCTGAACTCCGATACACTCCGATAGAAAAGTTAGCTTTAGCAGCAGTTCATGCTGTGCAGCGACTCCGGCATTACATTATTCTTCGCAAAACTTATGTTTTGGTAGCTGCCAATCCATTTCAGTTTGTCCTCAGTAGGCGAGTGATTGGGGGCAAATATAATATATGGATTGTGATTTTACAGGAATTTGATCTTGAGTTCATGTCTGCCAAGTCCAAGAAATCATTGGTTTTTGCGGAATTGATCTCCGAGTTGCCCTGTGGGGAAGAGATGATTTATGATGAATCCTTTCCGGATGAACATTTATTTCTTATCTCTTCACAGGATCCTTGGTACGGAGATATCATTGTGTATCTCCAGACTGTGAAGTTTCCCTCTACTTTTTCGAAAGATGAGCGTCGTAAGCTGCGTCACTTGGCCAAGAATTATTTAATTATTGGTGATGCTTTATACCATCAAGGGGTTGATTCAATCCTAAGACGCTGCTTAACTCTCGAAGACGCTAAGGCTGTGCTGAATGATTCCCACAGTGGAGCTTGTGGGGGTCATTTATCTGGGCTTGCTACAGCCCAAAAAATCTTGCGTGCTGGGTACTTTTGGCCCTCGATTTTCAAAGATTGTATTGAATCGGTCAAAAAGTGTCATCCGTGTCAAGTCTATACTCGGAAAATGCGCGCTCATCCAACTCCTCTTTTTCCAGTCATTACTGTCGGTCCCTTTACAAAGTGGGGTATTGATTATACTACTTGTAACCCGCCTTCGGCTAAAGGTCACAAGTACATTATTGTAGCAGTAGACTACTTTACAAAGTGGGTTGAGGCTATGCCTACTTTTGGGAACGATGGTGAGACTGCAGCTCTTTTCCTTTTCAACCAAGTTATCGCTCATTTTGGTATTCCTAGAGAGATTGTCACTGATCATGGCAGTCATTTTCAGAATAGTATGATGGCTGAGTTGGCTCTCAAATTGGGTTTCCGGCAGGAGCATTCATCTCCGTATTATCCTCAAGCCAATGGGCAAGTGGAAGCTGTGAATAAATCCTTGAAGACAATTCTTCAAAGGACAATTGATAAAGCTAGATCCAACTGGCATATTATGCTATATCCTGCACTTTGGGCATACAGGACGTCAGTGAAAACTGTAACTAGCTTTACTCCATTTCAGCTAGTGCACGGGGTGGAATCCGTATTTCCTATTGAATGCGAGATTCCTTCTCTTAAGTTAGCTGTTGAACTTCTTCCTGACACGTCTAGTCTTGAAGAACGGCTCCTTCATCTGTAACATCTCGATGAGCAGCGTCGGGATGCCGCCATGATGAATGAAGCGCATAAAAACCGAGTCAACGTCCAGTACGATAAGGCGGTCAAACCCAGGGTTTTTTCGGAAGGTGACCTTGTTTTGGTCTATGCCCAAGAAAAATATGCCCTGGGGGCAGGAAAGTTTAAATCTATGTGGTATGGCCCCTTCATCGTTAAAAAAGTCCCTAAAAAAGGAGCGTATACTTTGGTTGATTTCGAAGGGAACGAGTTGTCGGAGCCCCGAAATGGGCTCTATTTGAAGAAGTATTATGCCTAGGCTTCGGCCTGGCATGTTGCTTTTGTATATAGTAGATTTTGCTTTGTACATATCTGGTTGATTTTCGATCTTTGATGAGTTGGTGATGTTTTTGATCTGCTTTGGCAGGTTGTGTTGGATGTCATGAGTCATTTTGGTTTCGCCGATGGTGCTAGTAGACACACTCGGAACTTAGCTTCCGCGGCTTGGGTGCTTCATTATCCTTCCGGTCAGCTGTTAGTATCAAGAGGGGTCTGCATTGGTCTTGCTTCCAATAATATAGCAGAATACACTGCAGTTGTTTATCTACTCTCGGAGGAAATATCTTTGGGTGTTGATTCGTTGGTAGTTTTCTTGGACTCTCAGCTGGTGGTGTCGCAGTTGAACAATACTTATCGGGTTCGAGATCCATTTTTATTACGATTTTTCTTGAGGGTACGTTTGTTACAAAGATCATTTCAATTTTTAACTTTCATTCATATTCCTCGAGCTGAAAATTGGTTAGCAGACTCATTAGCTAATCAAGCAATTGATTGGCATATTAATCATTCCATTCAATAAAATTTAATCATAAAAAACATCATACATTTTGATACATTTATCACATCACATCAAATATCGCTGTATATATATCATCAGAGTGTTCAAAAACTTTACAAAATTTGGATCCATAAGGTCATACAAAACTTGGGCTTATGCCCAATCATGTTCAGTCTCAAAAAATAATATACAGTCATCTAATACATAATATCTGTCTACTCCTGAGGTCCCTGCCCAGAAGTCGTGTTCCTATAGAACGTGACCGCGGTGGCAACTCGGCGGAATAATCGTACCCAGTCTCGGGGCACTCCTACCACCCGTCTCTGGATGGCTTTCGGCAGGTCTTCCACGACAGCCATAGGTATTTGGCGGGTTAACCCATCCAAGTTCCTCTGCACAGCCTGGAGGGTCCTATCTGAATCCACTGTATCTGCTTCGCCCCTGCGACGCTTGTGGCGCGGGAAACCCTCAGGTCACACTGGTCCAATATCTGTATCATGATCATGTTTACATTTTCAGTCATTATGAATCCAATCAAAAAACATGTTTATTTTCATTTTTTCATACATATTTGAAAAAATCCAAAAAAATTATATAAGTCAAATTTTTTTTGCAAACTTACCGACTGTACCCCATGCTGTGCCTGGTGGAAGAACTAGATCTGGATCTCCAAGGAAGTCCATCCCGGCATAAAGATAGTCGTCCACTGCGATGATTTGTTCTCCCCACCAAAGGAAGAACTCATCATCTCAAGTGGTCCGGGGAACTTCACTTCCCCCTAATCTCTTCATCATGTCCGCCCAACGGGCAATTCTTGGGTCCCGCGGGCTACTGATGGTAGAGATAACTCTGGGTCTCAATGCTGGTATCTTCTCAAAGAAGAATGTCATCAAAATAGTACCGTATCCAAAGTGTTTGGTCTTTGCTTGGTGGATTGAGGTCAACTGTTGCTTCATGTTCAGTAATAGGGCTGTGCACCAATCATACACGTGAGTCAAGCATTCTACTGCTATGCTCATTTGCGTCCTGGACGCCTGATGTAGGGAGGCAGATCTTGCCACTCTGCCAATGGTGAAAAGGAGGATTTTCATGTGCAAATCCCGTAAATCTTTAATAGCAATCTAAGTTCCAACTTTCTTGGAACCCTCTACGCAATACACGTGGACATAATCTTCCACGGTTAGCCCTCCCAGGGGCTTCCCGTGCAAGTCTACTGGTTCTCCCCTCCGGGAGAGTCCAGTGATAAAATATATGTCTTCCACTTCAATGCGTATTGGCATCTGATCTATAACGAAGCAATCTTGGTCTGGTTCCCAATAATTGACGAGCATTTCTAGCAACCGAGCATTGCTTTTCATATTCAGCATTTTGAAAAATTTGAACAATCCGCAATTCCGAAGGATATTTTGCGCTGCTCGATCTTGCATGACCTCTTGATCAATTGCGCTATGTTCACGCTCCCTCCATGAGATTGTCATCCTGTCAAATTTCAACAAATCATGCATTAGCCACGCATTTTTTGATTCAGACCTGCGCATACGCGAATTTTTCTTTGCACAGTCGCGTGTATACGCGACTTTCCCATTACAAACCCGCGTATGCGCAAGGCCGTGTTTTTTAGCAAGGGTTTTAATGGTGAAAATCACTAAATTTTAATTTCCAAACGGATAAAATGATTTGCAAGGATGATTGAGGAGCCTACCTGACAAATTCGGTGCGATTCGACGGTCGGTTGTTCCTGATTTGACGAAAGAAGTTTTTTGCTCCAGAGCACCTTTTTTCCAAATCAGCAATGCAATAATGAACCAAATATGAGGTAATTTGTCTATTTATGCCTAAAAAGTTGAAAATTTTTCGCAAAAAATTTTTATGTGCTCATTTTTTTCGATCTATCTTACGCCGGTGCATATCCTGGATGCTTGGAAGTGCCCCGTATTTGGTATGCTTTCGGGTACATTTTGACAAATTCTGAGATGGATCCCGGTTTTTTTATCCATGATTACCAACTCGTCACTGAGCAGTATATGAGTCTTCAACGGCATATAGGTTAGGGAAATCACTTTCCGCCGCATCTTGCATACTAGCCCTCGCCATGCGATCACTTGTCATAGGAGTCGATCCCATCGTGTCATGAGTATTACACCCATTTCACTCGCCGATTATTTAATCATGACTTGGTGGTAGAGCCTTCCTTTATGGGCTTCCTAGTTAGTTCCTCGCTAGTCACTTGTTTCCCATGCGCATTTTATGTAGGCTCGGGAGTCCTCTTTAGTCCCGCCATGAGCTTATGTGTTGAAGCTTCATTCTTCTTCTTCCTCACTATCATTTTTTTACGGCTATTACCCTAGAGGCTCCCTCGGTGTCGTTAAGTTGTATTACTGCATTGCATATTGGCTACTTGTTTATCCCGGCCTTTAGCGCAGCTTCATTTTGGACTCGGTGTTTAAGCCAACTTTTCGACCTTGACTATTTGTACAAGTTGACCATTGCATGCACTTAGCTATCGCGACTCTGACACCCTTTTACCCATGGATGGAATGTTCCTTTGAGTATCACTTACAGAGTTTCCGCCACCTTGCATTGATCATAGGATTGTTCCAATCGGGAACTAGAGCATATGATTCTTTGATACTCGTTCTATCCATTGTACTATAGCATTATTTTATTCTTTTCTCGGGCTTATTATATGAAAAAAAAGACAAAAAAAAATTCAAATATAACAAAAAGAGCGGGGAACGGGATGTATCTTCGTTGTTTTGATGGCGTAGTGCGAGTCGGTCTGTCGCTCCTTGAACAAAGCACATATACTTATATATATCTCCTCACATTTGGGATGGTTTTAGTTTTGACCCTAGGGTTCGGCCTTTACCTTGTTTCACTTTGTCGGTTCTCCCCGGTTGGTTATCTCTTCCAATCATATGGAGAGGTTGTTACGCTCTCTGCATAACGGACTTATACAATGTCACTTTTTACTGCCATGGTCATCACGAGTCATGCTTTTGTTCAAGGGAAGTCTAACGCAGTCGGCCATTCTGCAGTGTCTCTTGACTAATCATTCGGTCGGCCTTCCCGGTCTTGTCGGTATCTTGTTCTATCACATCGGATGTTTTGGTCTTACTGCTCGTATCGGTTTTGAGAAGGTCCCCATTGACTTCTTGCCGGCGGGTTTGTCTCTTATCGACTATGACACATTGCTCTGAGAGCAAACCTAGAGCCGCACCTTGGGCCTATTTCCATCATTGATAGGTGACCTCGTGCTCAGCATTTGATCATCATCATGGGTCTTTGACTGAGTGGTTTCCCCTGTGTTCGACGTCAGCACACATTATCACACTTGGGATTCGTGCGGTACCTTGATTTCCATTTGACCCTATCGGTGGATTTCTCGCCTCTGTGTCAGCTTTCATTATTGGTTGGTTCAGAGGGTTTCTTCCGTGCACTAGCTTCATCTTGTGCATGTCGGAAACGTACTTCGGTTTTGGTTCCATCACTCTACTTCATCTGATTCCTTCCAAATCTTGGCCTGCGGGTTACACTCGCACTGGACTGATGTGGGATGCCTTAATGCCTTCCTTCCAGCAGATCTTTTCCCATCGACTTCGACTCATTGCTCTGGGAATAAGGTCTAGAGTCTTTTTGTCAGTACCTTAGGGTTTGCAGTCATCAGTGGCAGACTCTTCGCTATCGATAGTGGGGATTCATCATTTCCTCCTGATTGGTAGATTCTTTCAAGTGTTCGACTTCAACTCATTCATTCGCACTTGTTAGATTGTACTGGGGCACCTTGACACTCATTTTCATTATTGGTGGGTTGTCTCGCGTTGGTTAATGGTATACATCATTGACCGGTAATCCAACAATTTCTCACATGGTCGACTTCAGCTCATTTATTCCCATTGTGTAGAATTGTGCCATAGTGATCGGTGAAGACCTTGGGTTGCATCAGCATTTTTCGGTTCACTTTTGACAGTCCATTCAGTTTCTGCCAGTGATGTCGTCCACCCTTATATGTTGCAGTTCAGTACAGCAACATCCTATATGTTGGCTCCTGAGTTGCGTGATAGTACCATTTGTTCCACCCCTTATGATTTGGTACTTGGAGATTCAGTTACTTATTTGATCAGACATCCAGTTGCAGCATCTTTGATCAACTTTCTATATGTGATACTTGGACATTGATTCAGACTTATACTTCCGGGCCATGCTCAGATGATTCATTGTGTACTTTCAGTTCAGCTATACTTGTATACATGTTGGATCTATTCATTACTTTCTATATGATGTATTTTTGACTAAGCATGGGTATGCCCACCTCAGCATGAGTTGACTCTCTGTTTTCTTTCATTGGTTTTTGGCAGGCTGAAATCTGGTGAAGTCCTCTCTTGTCCTTGCGAAGTTCTTTCTATGTGCATAATACATTTCGGCCATCATATACCCCTTCTGACCTCATATATTAGGGGGCATCTGTTATAGCATCATTTCTCACCTTCATATGATTCATGATTTCTTTGATGGTTTTGGGCACCCATTCCTACAGACTTGGACAAATTCACTTAAAAACAATGTAAAAATCCCCATACGCGATTATGCCCGTACTTTTCCGCCTGTATACGCGAGTCCAGCTGCACTTTTCCGCGTATACCATTAAAATTATGAAAAAATATTTAAAAATTCCCTATTTTCGGGCTGGGTTGATGGTTACTGCGGTAGTTCAGTGGCCCCCAGTAATGCCCATTATACATTGTATGCTATGCGATGAACGTGGCCACTACCTCGAAGAGTGTGCAGCATTGGAACTCATTGACAAATGGTATCTGATCTAAATGGTTTACTACGTGGGGCTACAGGCAGCTCAATTCATATGCCCGTTATGCGCTGACAATAACCTTTTAGAGGACTATCACTACATACATCGCTTTCAGTTAGCCCTGGCTAGCCTCTGCTCAACCATATTTCACCTTTCCCAAGAAGACGATATGGATGCCGAGTCCACAAGAATCTCCATGACCTAAGCAGAGGAGATGAGTGGGTCTATCATGTTCTTTTCAACCGAAGAACGACCTGGTGGGGAACCCCTAAATACCCCTAACGGCACTTTACAAAACACACCCACATGCACGTTAGGCAAAATGGCAGACCATATAGTCATCCATTGCCCTGACTTAGTAGCATTGCGACGTTGGTTCCTCGCCTGGCCTCAGACCAAGAACAATGGGACCCCCATATCATGAATATTTTACCTAATATGTCAGGGTAATCATTACGAGCGACATTTTACTTATGTCTCGCGGATCCGTCCCACTATCGACATGATTAATGCCATAGAAAAGAGACAGGACAATCTCCGGGAATGGCATAAAAGATACATCGCCAGCTCAACATCCCCACCACCGTAATGGTGTGTCAAGCCTGATAAGACTGCACACCAACCACGTGTACCCCAGGCAAAGCCTAGGATAACATGTGGCCTATGTGATCCGAACTTATTGCCGAATTTTCTCACACTTTCATCATATGTTTAAGTGTGAACATCTCCCCAAGCTGAGAGTAGCTCGAGCGGCACTAAGCCTACCATCCACCAAAGAGGAAGACAAGTCTAAATCAACGACGCGGAAATGGAAGCAGAAGACGACCTCTTCTACAACCAACCCTTTCCAAGCGTCCACATCAGGGACTTTGAGTTGCGTATAATCTCACACTATCTACTCTGTCAGCGTTGTGGTACCATGCACCATTTGCACTGGTCAAGATCACGCGCCAGAGGCATGCCCACTGCTGAAAGCATTCAGGCACCTCTGTGATAAGAACAAATTCCACCTACCAGAAATTGACTACCCTAGCGGGAGAGCCGACTTTATGATCAAACAGGACTCCATTACCAAGATCCTCCCCCCGCCGCATGCCAGTGACACAATTCACCACATACGACTTGTCTCATCACACGATCAAGACAGGATTCCCACCACCCCCTCGTCCCAGTATTTCCACTTTATTCTTGTCACAAAATACCAAGGTACCTTGTGCTTTTGCATTGATTTCCACGAGATCCCAAACCTGCACACCACCATTGAACTCCTTGACGACACCCAACCTCTAGAACAATGCCTAGTACAACTAGAGCTAGTTGACGAAAGTTTGCGGAAATCGCTGCAACACAATGAGGCCCATAAGAAAAGGGTGAAAGAATCATTTGACTGCCACATCACCCCTCGATCATTTACTGAGGGAGAATTATTCCTTCGCTATGATGTCGCAAAAAATGCCTTAGAGCTAGGAAAATTTGAAACCTTGTGGAAAGGACCCTATATCATCAAACATTGCCTTCAACAGGGGGCATACATCTTGATGGAACCGGACGGGACCTACCTTGCTAACCCCGTCAACGGCCTTTACCTCAAGAAGTTCTATCCATAAGGGCCCCAACAGCCCTTGTCCCCTAGAGTTAGAGTACACAAAAACCCATTCATGAAAATATTTTTGACCCAAGGACTTGTGTAAAAAACACGCTCGAAGTGCCACCATGGATCACCCACTCAAACCCTATTTCGGATTTGCTGATGGAGCATCGTGATGGTCTCAAAACTTAGTTGTAGTTGCCTGGTTCATCTACCACCCTAACCGATCACCACTGTGTTCAAACGGCATGTGCATCGGATCAACAACAAACAATCAGGCAGAATATGATGCCGTCATCAGAATTATGTGTGAGGCCCTCCATCAGGGCATCTGCCATATGCATGTCTACCTCGATTCCCAGTTAGTAGTATCGTAGTTGAACCAAACATTTGAGACTAGAGACATACACCTATTTAGAAAATATTTGTGTGCCAAAAGATTAAGCAAACAATTTGATTACATTACATTTTCACATGTATCAAGGAATCAAAACCAATCAGTTGATCGCATAGCTAATAATATCCTCAACTGGAATGCATCGTGAATAAACCATCACACATAAAAAACCAAAAAAATAGATAGCCATCAGCATATATAAACCAAAATAGATAGCACGCCATATAGAGCCGCAAAAATATCTCTCATATATATATCAAAAAATATGTGTATCTGAGTACAAAAAATAGGGTCGTTGGCCCACTGGCCAGCCTGAAGATACAAGGGTCATCAAAAATAAGGGAACCATACTCATAACGGGTGCTTTCCCTGTGTACAAAACTACTCTAGGGGGGTGCCCCCTAAGGAGGAGCACTTGGACCCACCACTCCTGGCGCCACCACCGGAGCTGTTGCCGCCACTGCAATAGCTACCCGTTTTAGAGTGAGCCGATAATCCCTCTCACGGGCCATCACCATCTCTAGTCGCACCTCCTTGAATTCATCCATGAAACCTCGAGCAAACATCCCCTAGGTCAAGCGGTCCACTCGACCCCGGAAGTCCTCTACAGCGGCCACCTAAGCCATAAGTGTTGCAATGCGTGCCTCAGCCGCATCTGCACGAGATCTCTCGGCCGCAACCCTAGCTGCAGCCGAGCTGCTACCCTCACCAGAAGGGCTAGCACCATCCCCGCTAGGTCCACCGGCACCACCACCTAGTCCATCGGCGCCACCTCCCCCCTGGCCACCACGAGGTCGTAATGGAGGATCATGACCCACCAGTCGGGCCACTGGGAAACCTACCTCGCCAACATCTGGAGGAGTAGCCAAAATAATGTTAATGTCAGTAACAAAACACACAAGTACATAAAAACTCGAACAAATGCAAAAAAATATAGCATATACCTGTAGGACCCCAAGCATAACCAAAAGGGAGACCGATATCTAGATCACCCTGAAAATCCATCCCTACATACGGGTATGGCAAGAACATTTGTGGGTTGCCCTCAAACCAGGCCTTTGTTATGTTGTTCCAATAACGACCCACCATGCCACCACCGCCACGCGGCATCATCGGAGTCCACCTCCTCATGCGTGGCTCCCGCGGCCCCCAATAGGCACCGCCACAACAAGCCTCAGAAACACCACCCTCTCATACATAATGTTGCACAAGTTGCTAGCATACACAAATGATTTGGATCCATGTTGGACCCTGTTCAGTTGAGACACCATACCATCAAAACAAAATTAGGCGAAATCCAAAAAATGCCTGCCCCTCAAGCGGCGTAAAATTCCCACCTGCAGGCCCGATGCCCGATGTGGAGCAAATGACCCCACCAGTCGCACAATAATAGCCAGAGCACACCACTCGGCCACATCTGTCACTAATGCAATATTGATGCACCCCTCAGTCATAGGCGCACCACCGTAATGTCGCCGCCAGAATCTTTCTAGGTTCACTCTCCCAGTAGGGAGTGGATACATCAGATCCTCACCCTGTGGCAGTAACCTGGTCACGATGTATATATCTGTCTTCAGACGGATAAGCAATTTTGTCCCCCTCAGTACGAAGATATTGCACCTCCTACATTAATGTTGTATAATATAACGTAATAGTTGGTCCTGAGACCAAAGGAACTCATTCTCAGAAAACTTCAGAAGGCCCCATGTGGCCAACTGATGACGCGCCCTAGCATCAACAACTATAGCGGCCTGAATCTTAGGCCAATCTCACTCTCTCCACACCAACCTGCCAAGCAACACAAGCACCCATCAGTACAGAAAGAAACATCAAAACAAACAAAAACCCAAGTTTTTCTGTCAAATACACTTTGTGCGCCTTTTTTCTTCACAGGCGTGTCCTTACACACAAAAAAGAGGGAATAGCATGCCCTCACGTGCATGTACCTCAGAAATGTGTGTAAGGAGGGCGTCACTTTTCCTATATCACCCGTGCAATCTAGGGCAAAAATTCCCTTTGAGGTCGTACAAACCCAATTTGTACGGCCCCCGGCACTGTCAAACTGAAAAAATTGAAATGCAGGACGTCATGAAATTTGCCTCGGCATAATATCGCTAATCCCTGGTACACAAGCTTACTGCAACGACAAGAAAGGCTCTACAACAGGCTGACTGCAACGGCAAGAAAGGCTCTGCAATCACCTCTGATCTCCCAAAACTCAGCAAGTAAAAATGAATAGGATTAGGACCATAACCCCATATTTATTTCCTTTTTCCATAACTTTAGAAGTCCATAATAGGAGATCATAAGGTTCATTCCACAAACCGTAAGTTGCACCATCATCAGTATGCCATGACAAATGAAGGCGATGCCACACATTGGCCTTCCAGAAAAAATATATTTTCAGCGCCGGCAGGTATGCACCCTCCCATCTTCCTTTCTAAAGTTCATTTTTTTCAATAATATTTGATGAAAAGAAGATGCTTTCACTTGAGGTAGTTGTTTTTTGCAGGAAGAACCCACAAACTGTTCACAACACCGTCCACTGAAAGTTCCAGAGTAGGTATCATTCTACCCTCAGCATGATAGAGTCCCACAAAACTTTTCATATCCTAACATCATTTCTCCATCAGAAATCAACCATAGGGTCCTCATACCCGACCACGTTTATCACCACCTCACCCTACATATGATAAATGTCAGTGTTGGTCAGTAGAGCTTCCCCTCCATGGTGCTCGTCACCCAAAGTAGACCATATATCACCGCACAAGTGACGCCATGGCCATACCATTTCAGTCCGGGAAGTACCTCATGCCCATCCATCTATCATGCATAAGGTCAATTTTTCCATTCAAACTCAAAACCCCCTTCCCGGATGACCAAGTTGTAGAAGCAGATTAAAAGCACACCTCCGCACATCGCATTTGGCCCACCATACCTCCATCAGCATAATCCCATCTGCGACATTTTTCGCTTCATCAACCTCGCACATGAGACCAACCAATGGGAACCCTACCCCTAGCAAAACACCATCCTCACACCTATAGTGAGCGACCCCCTTTTCATGTTTTGGGGTACCTGTCTCTATGTTTTGTACAAACCAAACCCCATTATTTTATTATTTTGGTAAGTGTACAAAGACCGCAAATGATGCCCTTCGCCACTTTGCCCTCATATTTCATCTTTTCCCCCATGGCAACAGTCCCTCATTCCCCTTGGTCGGAGTATTTTACCCCCATGCACGCACCATCACAACATTCATAGTCGGTACACACCCGCCCTGGAAGTCCTATCGACTCCAGGGATTTTCCCTTCATAAATAACCATGACTGCCGCCAAGCTGCTAAATTATACTTCGACCTCGGGCCACTGAATCCCAATCATCCATTTTCAGTCACCTCTCACCAACATGCCTATGTTAAATCCATCACATCTAGGTCCCTGACCCCTCAGGTCGGCAACCCTTGGTTCGGTTAAAGGCTTCCTTTTTGTCGACCTCGATACCTATTTTCCAAAATAGAAGTGGTACCTTGGATTACCCCTCCCCACGTAAAGGGGTATCCTCGGGTGGCACTGTGAGAGACATCATTGTCCACAGATGTCACCAATCCTCTTGACATTCGACTACAGTAAAATATTTCATGTCACGATGGTATCGTACCTTACAGCCATTGCACTTTGATCAGATCCGTCAAAGACCCATGCCTCCATAAGCGTCTCTGTCAAAAATGCTTACACGGGAAAGTCCCAACCAGTACATATGCAGTTTATGCATATGGGTACCACATTCCACCTATCGTCAAATAAAAAACGCCTTTGAGGGCATCAGCAGTAATCGTCAACAACCGCCAACATCACTACCACAGTAATGGCACAGACAACACATGTATGCATGCCTTGCGAAGGGGGTCCTTTAGGCCATGGTTATCTCAGAAATGGTGCAAGGTGTTGTCAATTTACCAAGTCCATGAGGCCTCTCTCTCTCTCTCTCTCTCTCTCTCTCTCTCTATGCATACGATACATAAAAGAAACTATAATGTATTTCGGTTGTACAGTTCTTCCTAGACCTCACACATTAGGGGAAAAATGTTAACACTGGAAAATCATACAGAAGATGACATCAATTAATGTCAAGCCTAAAGAAGTTACAAGGCAGGAACACATTATGGAATCAAGAAGTATTTAAAATCTCTAAGGTTTTGAGAAAATCAGATTTGAACTAGTCTTAAATGCTGAATTGCGTGCTTTATCCTTCGAGAAGAGCGCCTTCTGCGTGCCTTTTTTCCCAATAAGTGCGCATTCCTGGAAATGGAAAAAAGTTGCTTTCCAGGACCACACCAAGCAAAGGACAGTTACCCCTTATGTGAAAGTCGCCTAAGGACAGCCACCAACGCCTCCTTAGACACTATGTGAGCACACAAAAGAATATTTGAGCACACAATGGAATCATTCCTCTCCCTTGGGTCACTATCCATCATCTACCAAGGGATGGAAGGAGGATTTGAAACTCACCTATATAAAGCGACCAAGAGATGAAGAAATGGGGATCACATTGTTATGCTAGCCAAATTTTCCCAAGCAACACTAGAAGTGTGTGACCCGGAGCTGGAGCTAAAGAGGACTCGATCGTTGGCCACCCAACATCTTAGTCCACCACAACAGATAAAGAGAGGGAGACTGCATCAGAGGCAGAGCTTGGAAGGCAGCATCCTTGCATCAGAACCTAGAGCCATTTCATAGGGGCCCTTTGGCAAGTGGGTAAAATTTCTTCTCCATTTCAAAAATTTTAATAAGAAGAGGCCATCGAGCCATCGTTTGCATTATTATCATTTTGACTCTCTTTATAGCTTCTGTATATTTGTGTTTTAGTTTTTGTTTACCCAGAGCATACTTTAGCATATTTTTTTCATTAAATGTTATGCTTTTGAGCTCCTCCACTTTTTGCCTGTTACCAATAGTTTAAAGAGTAGACCACACTCTTTAAGCTTGTGCAATTTCGTACACCCGTGCGGCAAATAATTGTTACGGGTCAAAATACCTCCTCATCGGTTCGGAGAGGCAAATATGGAAGAAGTACAAAGACCTAAATTAAACCTATTTCTGCCAGGGTAACGCCTATATAGAACAGAACAAGAGTGTTATAACGTAGGCAAGAAATACATTGGCCGCGTTAGTGGCTAGGGCAACGCTATGTTTACACTGAAGGGACGCGTTACCCATGTTTTAAGTTTGAATTGGGAAAAGAGCGCGGAGAAAGATTTGAATCTCCGACTTTCCCTCACAAAGGAGTCAGTGCACAAAGGAAACTGCAGAAGCACTAGTTCATTATTGGTCATTGCCATAGAAGACTGAACTCCAAGAGAGGCAAAAGCATGGAGATCAAGGAAACATCTAAGCCTTTTCCATTCCAAACTAGTGGAAAGAGAAGGGCAACAATGGCTTTCTCCCTCTCCTATAAGAAAGAGCTGAAGGCTCTTAATTGAAGGTCGAAGGATTGCTCAAGGTTCTTGCATACTTGTGGAATAGAGAATAGTGTGACATTGTGAAGGCCAAGAGTCAAAGAGGCTCCTAGAGAGTTTGTTGACTTGGACTTCTTCACTAGAGAAAAGAGAGATTGGGAGACTGAGAAGGGCTTGGTACAACCGATGGTTGTAATCCTCCTTCTTGCAAAATCAATAGAACTGTGTTCGTTTTGTCCATTCAATGCTTAATGTTATTATTGTTGTTTCAATATTTACTTAGTATGATATGAATGGCTCAGATGTGTATAATCTAGATTTTTGTAGTATATTGATTTAATTGATAGGATACTTGTTATATTAGAAATTACACGGCTGCTTTGACTGATTGCAGGTCTCAGATTTGGAGCCGGCGAAGAAGGACTCTTACTTTGCTGCACAGCGCTCTCCAAGGGATTCCAAGACCGTCAAAGAGGTAATTCTCTATTGTATTCCTTCAAGTTATTTCAAGCTAATATGAACATACTCATGCCATCTTTGTGAACAACATAGCTAATCTTACTGTCTGCCTCGGGCACCGGAAAGCCCTGAGAAGGATATACGAAAACCAACCACCCAGCAGTTTACCCTACAGCACTAATCCACCACAAAAATGGTAAAAAGTACTTCTTTATTGGCATTGAATATTTCTGTTTTCTCAGGTATATAATGATGATGGCATAACCTTATGACCTCTGGGCATGAGTGGGTAACTGGAAAAATACATTTGGGCAAGTGTGATTCCCAAATTTTAACTTCTTCAACATTATCCAAAGATTTTTCATAGCTCCAGTTGTGAAGTCCCAACAAACTAAACTCTACAATAGGGTCTGCTATCTTATAGTCAATATCTTCTAATGGGGTATGCTCAATGTCTACAACTGGAGGTTGCAGAGGATTTATAATGATAGCAATTTTGGAACATGCAGCTGGAGTAGGTTTAGGCATTTTGAGGCTTTTTGGACTACATAACTCTATTTTTACGCTTTTCTGGCTACTTCTGCAAGATTAAACAGTTTGCAGAAGTATTTTTTACTCTAAAAAAGGTTTCTTGGATTAAACAGGAAGAATATGGTCTTTTCTTGGATTTTTCTTTCAATTTTGGACTCTTCAACTTAATTTACAGACCTTTACTAGTTATAAACAAGAAACAAGGGTTTCCTGAGTTTTTCAATGGATAATAGGGCTAAGAATATTTTGAAATTAGGCACAGATGGTTTGGCTACCTTCAGAGGATTTCTGGGCTCAATTTAAAGTTTTAAACAGTTTAGAAAAACTATATAAACTCAGGTTTTTCATTCAAAATAGTGCGCAGCATAAAATATGGTTTTTTCAGAAATTTTGACAGGGTTTGGCCTGTTTTTTGGATATTTTAATAGGCTTGTTTTGACTAAGTTTGAACTTCTGACTGAAATTTTTCTTTAAAGGTCTTTAAAAACTAATAACGGGTTCGAATTCTGGAGAAATACCTGTTATATGCGGGTATAGGGCTTTGAGGATGTCTCTGAAGGTTTTTGAACTGATTCTATGGTGTCTTTTTAATCTCTGGAGCAATGCAAAGCTCCCTGGAAATATTCAATAGGTACAGGTGGAAATTTGCAGGTTCTGGGCAAGAACACAATGAAAATTGCTTCTTCTCTATGATTCCAAAAGGCGGATAAAGTCAATAAGCGGTAAAAGGGATAAATGATGCATTTTGAAGGTTTTTTAGGCAAATTAGGTTTAATTGGCCCCTGCAATAAATGGCGGTCAAGTCAAGCACTAGTGGTTTTCGGGCTCAAAAGGGTATAAAAATGCGAGTGGTTATCGCATTCGTTTTAGGTGGTAAGAAATTTTGGATGAAACGAACGCGATCCAGTAAGAAAGAACCACGTGGAGGAGGGAGAAAATCTCAATACCACCCATTTCTCGTATAAAGGAGATGGTGGATATCGCGCAACTTTATTTTCGATATGGATTTTCTATCGTTGGATTAGGGAGTTTGATTACGAACGGTTGAGATCTAATGTGGAAGTTGCATCGGGATGGAGTGGGGTCCATGGTTTATATATTAGGCGGGGATGAGTTTTAACTTTATAAATATGCATTTAATAAATTTTAGACCTTAGGCTTATATAACGGCGGGGATCGCAATGTTATATAAGTTTTAATTAAAACATTTTAAACATTGTTCTAACCAATGCACAGGCACAGGTCTTATTATATAGTATTTAAACGTTTTGATAAATGTTTAAAACCATAGGGGTAGGGTATTTTGTTTTATTGATAATTTTAAACCAATGGGATAAGGGCGGGTTTTAATTCCTCACGTGGGATATTTAATCATTGGTTTAAAACTTAAATATTGGGTTTTTATGGGTTATTTAATATAAAAAGGGTTTTATACTATACGGGAGGGTATAATTTAGGGATTTAATAAAATAAGTTAGAAAGTAATATGAAAAAGGGGTAATGTATGTAATGAATGATAAATACATGTTTTAACACTAAGTGTAAATTAAAGCATAGCTTGTCTTTGTTATATTTTTTTCACGCTTTAACTTAGGATAAATGCATTTTATGGGTTTTTGAATGATTTTTGAAAGGAAATGAAATCAATTATTTAGGGTTTTACTTTTACTAAGTAAAAAAATGGTTTTTACTTAGGAAAAAAGGATTATGATTATGCAAGAAGGATAAATGCTGATGAATGTGGGTTTTATGTAGGAATTCAATATTTTTAACCAATCAGTCATTGAGCCTTAGGTCCGGTCCCAAGAGAAGTCAGAGAAATGCTCTCAGCCTCTTTAATTGATAGTTTAGAATATTGAATCATTTTGGGGGAGGGGAAATTAGTAATTTTGCCTGATGATGCTTTATTACATGCTAGCACAACTACTTTCTACCTACCCATCATTTATTTCTAACATTTTTTTTTTACTTCATTTTCATGGGTGCATTTATGCTTGCAACCCTAAATCCATTTTGCTTTCAAAGCATAAATCTATCTAAATCTAACCTTATTTCATCTGAGGGCTTAGATTAAACTATTGAGCTCCTCATTTATTCTCTATCTTATCTACTAATCTTCCAAGTTTATATTGTTTGACATATCTTTATTCTCTATCTAAAATATGAAATTCAAAGCATGAACAGTTAATATTAAATTGTTTAACTGATCATGTATTATGGCATTTATTGACAATCTGCACATAACCATTATTCTTGCAGTAAAGTAAATAGTAGTGGCATTTTCAATTGCTCACTTTCAGGTCTTATTTTTATCTCTCTTTTTTTTTGGGGTCTAACTTTTCTAAGTCCTTTGATATTTCTTTTAGGACTTTTACCCTCTTTTCATTTTTTATTTATTTTTCATTTTCAAATTATGGGAAAACAACTTGCAGAAAGCAAGGTATGTACATTATTTGGTCTCCGTAGTTTGCAAGATTGGAAAATACAAACTCTGCAGAGCCTACATTTGAACCACTTTGGGATTCTAGGATCTAGCCCTCCTGAATCCAGAGAGGGATCTCTCTATAAGTGCAAAGACTGATTTATATTTTAAGGTTTTAACATGATATTAGGCTAGTTATTAAGAACAAGGGTTTTTGTTTGGTTGGTTGGTTAGATATGATTTTTAATTGGATGGAATATCACAAAATGAAAGAGTTCCAAAAGGTGAAGATGAAAGTATATTGAGAAGTGTTCAGCAGATAAGATTAGTGTGAAGCAACTTTAATCCATTGGGCAATGGATTCATAAAAGGGTTTAATTGTGCAACAATTTCAAGAGTGGTCCAAGGGGCAAGTCATCTATATCAAAAGATCCTTTAGATTAAATGATGGAGTGGAACATTAAAAGTGTTGAGAAAGTGGAAAAAGTCAATAATTTCAACAAGGATTTATCAACTTTCCATGCAAGAAAATCCTTTTTAAGCAACTGTTTGAAACCAACCAAAGGACAGGGCTAACCATAAACTTCTTTGGACAAGCTTGTATTAAAGCTAACTTATCAGACAACAATCCAGTAATCTCACTAAACTACTTTCAGAAGGGATGAAAACAGATAAGGAAACAAAGTGCAGCTTAAGATCAAGCAAGATATCATTAAAATCTAGGCTTGCTCTCAGCATACTCTTAGGGAAACTTTCAAACAACCTTTGGAGAAAGAACTAGAAGACAGGACAAACCATAAACTTTTCTAGTTTAACTCTACTTAGCATGTAATGAAAATATCATTCAAGAGCTTCCTTTCAAGTTTTTCACATCAAGACATGGACTAACCAACATTCCTTGATAATGTTTACACTTAACTTAAGTCATTCTTAAATATACAATTGGAGGAAAACATAAAGATAAAGCTTATCAGTGAGAGTAGGGTACTTCTAAGAATAAATCCTAGCTCTATATTTGTTGTTCTTTATCAAAGAAAAGTGAACAAAATGGCATACATGAAAGGAAAACAATAACAGTAAGAGGTACTTCACCAATGATATAGAGTAGGATCCCAAAAATCAGCTTGTATATTGATTGTCAATCCAGTTACATACTTCAAGTCCAATGTTTCATCACAGCAACAAATTCTCTTCTCAGCCTAACTTCCTCGATAACTTAACAGAGCTTCAGAGCTTTAGAATTTATTTACATTCAACAATGATTCGATACAACAACTATTACATCAGAAATCCAACAACCAACCAACATCTCATCTTCTTCAAAAGTATTTATAGAAGAAAGAGGAGGTGGGATGAAAGAAAAGGTCCCTATTTCAATTAATACAAGTTAATGCTTCTCTTTCTTTGAGGGGTTCAATAGAGAAGTTTTCTGATATTTTCTCTGTATTAATTGGTTTTCATTAAGTATTAATCTACTTGGCAGATTTTGTTGACTTTAAAACTCTTTAGGCAGGCTGGCAATAACTCTAGCTGTCTTTAAACAAAATATCACTGACTAGGCAATAACTATGCCTTCTTTTGATTTATTGAGGCTGTAGGTGGCACTTTTGGTAGTTGAAGAGGATAAATGGCCTCTGATGTGGCAGTGGAGGCTTCCTTTGACTGATATATCTTTCTGTTTACCTTTAAACACTTTTTAATTTGCTTTTGGTCTATGTGTAGGATTAATTAGCCTTTGATCTTCGAATTCGAGACTTTGTTCTTTAACATTGTCTTTATCTCTTTATTTGGTGGATTAAAGCTCTGATCTTCAAGCTTTGGCTTTAATCCCTTTATCGTTAATTTCTTCACTGCTGATACACTTTACTGCTCTTTGTTTATACATGCGGCTTTCTGTTGTTGGAGGGTTTCATTTAGATCAATGATCGCGATCCCTTGATGACATGATTTCGAAAAACCCGTTGGTTCCTTTTCTTCGTTGGCTTAAGGCACAAAATCGCCACTCCGAGCCTTATTTGTCACCTTTCTGTGACTGTGGAAAAGCACAGAGCCACTCCATTAAACCCTGCAAGACACAAAAATTAATTATAAAAACCCTGCGAGAATGGTATGACTACGTTACAGAGGTTTAATGCAGGTGATGGAGTGCTTGAGGATAGATGAAATGCAGTGGAAGAAGGGCTGAAACCTGGTAGAATAGCTAGCCAGGTAAAATTTTGAAATTGGCGCGAATTTGAGGTTAAGTGGTTTTGGAAAACCGGCAACGTTTTTCGCGCAACATTTGGGGGGGGAGGCGGTATTCACTTTTGGAACGCGATTCCATTCATCGCGCGACACGTGGAAAATGGAAACTGCCTATTTCACGCGGAAGTAGCGCACTGCGAGGCGGGGGAAAAAAATTACGCGAAATCGTGTTTAAGCCATCGGATTGGAGGCTCCAGATCCAACGGCGCGGGTTGAGCGTGATGGAGGGTAAGATGTAGGTTTGAACACCGAGGTGGGGTCTACGATGACGTAGCATTTTTATCATGGAGTGGACGGGTCAATAGGCTATCGGGTTAAGTCCCGATCGTAGGATCTCTAAAATGAATGGTGGAGATTTAAAGATGAAGCAGAAAGTTTGAAATGGGGAGAAGGGACGGGAAGGTGATCGAGCGAAAGGATGGGGCCCGATGGCTGTTGATCTGCAAAGATCAACGGTCTAGATTATTTCAGACCATAACGTCGGGAATGAAGAAAAATAGAGGAAAAAGGGGTTTCAGAAAGGGTTTTAGGCCTTTAAGTGCCCGATTACGGAGCTTTGGGACGTATGGAGGAAATAGTTTAAAGGAAATAAGCCCTTGGGGGCTTAAATGCCTTATAGTGTAAAAGGGTGTTTTTAGGCCAAAAACAGGGATTTTAAAAGCCAAAAGAGGGTTCTGATAGATGAAATAAGGGAAATTAAAACCAAATAAGGGGGGGGAATATAAGGTTTTAAGAGGGTTTTGATGCTTTGGAGGTTAAAATGAAGGTTAATGGAGGGATTTTATGATGAAAATGGAGAATGAAATGGAGAGGTGTAATGATAAAAAAATGTAGTTTCTTAAGCAGCTTTTCTTGGTAAACATCAAGGTTCTTGAGGGCTAATAGTGAAACATCAGTGAACATTAACTCAAAGGGTAAAGATCATCATAAGACTTTAAGAACTGACAATTTGGACATGAATTGTTTCTTGAAGGCTAAAAAAGATTTAGCCACCATTTGGTATGACAAATTTTTATAGGTGGCTAACAGTGGCTCCACATGGGGATGGCATCTTTTTGAAGGTGTCAAGAACTTCAGACAAGTTATCTTTGGATGTTGATTAGTGCCTTTCACTTGATCATATTTTTCATCAACTGCTAACAAAAATGGCTTAGAACTTGATATATCAGCAGAAAATAATTTCCCAAACATCTACCTACACAACCTACTTCCTAACATTTTTTCTTCAGAAGGTGCACTTGGACTTGAAAATCTTTTCATCAATTATTTTATTCTTTTATTGAAAACATGAAACTAGTCTAAGTCTACTCTTATTTCTCCATGATTTCATATTAAGCAGTTGAACTCATAAGTGTCTCTACATAACTACTATCTGTCAGGATTAGACTGTCTGACAGACTTTCATTCTCTAAATTCTAAAACAAAAAATTAAAAGCAACCAAGCCAGGATTAAGCAGTCTAACTTGCTGTTGATCTATGGCATAAAAACAAGCTACACATAGACTAAAATTTGCAGAAAATTTAAAACAAAATTTGTGAAGGCTTAAGATTTGAAAATTATGAATATCCTTCCTTCTTCTTATGACTCAGATTTTGATCTGTTTAGAGTCATCCTTATTCTTTACCTGGCTCAAGTTTTCAACATGTTAGAACCAGTTCTTTTTCTTCTTTTTGGCTCAAGATTTAATCTAATTAGAGCCATTCTTCTTTTGAGATTCATAGGTTCAGATATTGAATTTGTTTGAACCTTTGTTTCGTCTATCCTAATCTACCTTACTGATAAGCCAAGATTGATTTGTTTGGAAAATCTGATTCACTAACCTATCAGCAGTAAATTGAAAAGCTAATTAGTCATGATTAGGCTGTATGACTAACTAGAAGTGTGTTTTTAGGAGTGGCATTTGAGCTTGCACACTTTCATACATTATTTCTCTTTTTTGGTATGGGGTTGTACCTTTCTTGTTTTCATTCTGCCCTCTTTTCTATGTTTTATTGTTTTTGTATTTTTATTTTTCTAACTTTGAAAGCAGAAATCAACAACTAACTAAATGCTCAAAGCTGAGCTTTATTGACATTCCTATCTAACCTACTCTAGCTTGGAATATTTACATTTTTAACTTACAAACTCTCTTTTCCAATACATCCAGTCAATCAGATGGTTCCATGACTAGTCTTTGCTCATCTCTTTGAGCACGTAGGACAGACAGGGGCATTCCCATTTTCTTTGTTTCTCACTAGCAGTTCTAAAAGATTTTGTTGTACTTGGTGATATCATGTTGTTTGCAACCTTTATCCCTTCTTCAAATGTCTTTAGGAAATATACATAGGGATCTTGAAATAATGCTTGGTTAGGAGTATTTGGAAGACATGGTTCCACCAGGATCATCTCTTCTTTCTCCACTAGATCAAGATAAATATTCTCTTGAGAAAGAAAAACTTCCTCATATTCATTATTATCTGAACTGGAGGACTCATCATATTTGGCAGTGCTATCCTCTTGAAGTCTCGAGATATTCTGATTTAGTGGGTTGAACTCTGCGAAGAGGTTATTATATTATTGAGCAGGGGTATGTTCAATTGCTTCCTCCTTTTCAAGAGAAGGCTCCTTGGTTTCAACCTGTTAAAAAACTTCTTCATTGCTTTCCTCCTCAACCTTTGAGCTGAAAGGCTGATGATTCCCAATCACATGGAAACTATTACTAATTGTTTGAGATGAAGTAGAGAAAAGATCCAACGAATCTTTACTTACTTCCAAGCTTTCATAACTTTCTTCATCAATATCATAAATAGTCTGCACTGGCTCATTACTTTTTTGAAGGAACTGATCTTCATTCCATAAATCTGCTAATGATGGTCCTGCAAGATTAACTTCTGTTTGGGGAGCATCATCACTAGATAGATCAAAGTTAAGAAAATCATAAATATAATTAATAATACCAATCAAACATACTGGGTTATCAGCAGGTCCTTCTTTATTCTGATCTACAAAAGAACTTTCTAAATCTGTACAACAAAGTTCTCTATGTGAATGGGCAAGAGTATTTGTTTTGCAAAAAGTTTCAGAGACTAGATGTTTATTAATAATATGATCTATCTCTTTTTATGTCAAAGGAGAAGATGTTTCTATGTTCCTTTGAATAGGTGTACAACAGTTCTCTGTCTCTTGTGAACACTGATTTTGAGGCTAGATGTCTTCTTGAGCCTCAGCTATAAGGGATGATGAATCATTATTTGGGTTTTCAGAAATATCTTGAGGAATGTTCTTTATTTCTTGGTTGATTTCTTCCTCAACTAATTCATCTATGTTCTTATAATTTTTCAATAAGATATTAAACTCATGAATGGTTGTTAAAAGATCTTCAGGATGTATTTCTTCCAAATCCTCATCATTGTCTATAATGTGTTGGGTGATGTTTTGTGATGGATCATAATGTATTTCACCCCATGATAATGATGTAGTGTTTCCTTTATAGTTCTCATAAAACACATATTCAAGGTCCTTTAAAGAAAACAAACTACCAAATTTCAACCATTCATACCAATCCCTAGCTTCTCCTTCTAATGTTAACATGAACATTTTCATTAGGCAATCTTCATGCCATTCCACTTTCAACCTCCATACATGTATATGAAATTTGATGAGATGTAATAAAGGGTCATCAAACTTTTCACCTTGAAAAACAGGCAAGTTGTCATCCCAATTCACCTGGGGCATCTTATGTGGAAACCCAGGGATATGATCTCTACTCCTTGGGGCATATCTTCATTGTATCCTTGGAATCATGTTTGTAAATCAGGAAAGAGGTCACTGTGTCTACTCAACCAATTCAGAGTCTTCTACCAGTGGAGTCATTTGGTCTTCTGAGAGTTGTGGAGTCGCCAGGTGGATGATTTAAATTTTTTTATCCACCAACAATATGATTGGGATTGCTCAATGGATTCCCAAATAGAGTCTACAAAGACTGAAGGGGTAATAGGCCTATTGGAGGCCAGTAGAGTCACCAGGTGGAAATTTTTAGCTCTTTTGGAGGTAAAATGTTTTATGGTCCACCACCATTTATTGATTTGAATACCAATCTGAAATATTTTTCGGTTTTCTGAGTTTTTTCAGTCCTATGGGTTATGAGAGTGTCCTAAATCTGTTTCAACACTTAGCTACGGTGATGAGACAAACAGAGTTTACTCTTATGGCTTAGCTAGCTGATTCCTTCAAGGTTTGATAAGGCTCTATGAGAATCCTAAGGGTTACTTAGTTTGTCACTGATTCAAATAAGTCCTATCATGATCACCATTTGCTTTGGTAGTGCTTGAAGAGAGCTACTTATACTGCACTGAATAGTGAGTGTTTTGTTTTAAGGATTTTACTCAGATATTCCCCAGTATGGTCGCCAGAAATGTTAGGTCTCTGTAGTTTGCATGATTGGAAAATACAAATGCTACAGAGCCTACATTTGAACCACTTTGGGATTCTAGGATCTAGCCCTCCTGAATCCAGAGAGGGATCTCTCTATAAGTTTCAAAGATTGTTTTATCTTTTAAGGTTTTAGTATGATATTAGGCTAGTTATTATGAAAAAGGGTTTTTGTTTGTTTGGTTGGTCAGGTATGATCTTTAATTGGATGGAATATCACAAAATGAAAGAGTTTCAAAGGGTGAAGATGCAAGTATATTGAGAAGTGTTCAACAGATAGGATTAGAGTGAAGCAGCTTTAATCCATTGGGCAATGGAGTCATAAAAGGGTTTAATTGTACCACAATTTTAAGAGTGGTCCAAGGGGCATGCCATCTATATCAAAAGATCCTTTATATTAAATGATGGAGTGGAACATTAAAAGTGCTGAGAAAGTGGAAAAATCCAATAATTTAAACAAGGATTTATCAACTTTCCATACAAAAAAAGCCTTTTTAAGCAATTGTTTGAAACCAACCAAAGGACAGAGCTAACCATAAACTTCTTTGGACAAGCTTGTGTTAAAGCTAACTTATCAGACAAAAATCCAGTAATCTCACTAGACTACTTCAGAAGGGATGAAAACAGATAAGAAAACAAAGTGCAGCTTAGGATCAAGAAATATATCATTAGAATCCAGGCCTGCTTTCAGCATACTCTAAGGGAAACTTTCAAACAACCTTTGGAGAAAGAACTAGAAGACAGGGAAAACCATAAAATTTTCTAGTTTAACTCTACTTAGCATGTAAAGAAAATATCATTCAAGAACTTCCTTTCAATTTTTTCACATCAAGACATGGACTAACCAACATTCCTTGATAATGTTTACACTTAGCTTAAGTCATTCTTAAATACACAATTGGAGGAAAACATAAAGATAAATATTATCAGTGAGAGTAGGGTACTTTTAACAGTAAATACTAGCTCTATGCTTGCTGCTCTTTATCAGAGAAAAATGAACAAAATGGCATACATGAAAGGAAAACAATAACAGTAAGAGGTACTTCACCAATGATATAGACCAGGATCCCAAGAATCGGCTTGTATATTGATTGTCAATCCAGATACAAACTACATGTCTAATGTTTCATCACAGCAACAACTTCTCTTCTCAGCCTAACTTCTTCAATAACTTAACAGAGCTTCAGAGCTTCAAAATTTCTTTACATTCAACAATGATTCGATACAGCAACTATTACATCAGAAATCCAACAACCAACCAACATCTCATCTTCTTCAGAAGTATTTATAGAAGAAAGAGGAGGTGGGATGAAAGAAGAGGTCTCTAGTTCAATTAATACAAGTTAATGCTTCTCTGTCTTTGAGGGGTTCAATAGAGAAGTTTTCTAATATTTTCTCTGTATTAATTGGTTTTCATTAAGTATTAAGCTACTTGGAAGATTTTGTTGACTTTAAAACTCTTTAGGCAGGCTGGCAATAACTTTGGCTGTCTTTAAACAAAATATCACTGACTGGGAAATAACTATGCCTTATTTTGATTTATTCAGGCTGTAGGTGGCACTTTTGGTAGCTGAAGAGGATAAATGGCCTTTGATGTCGCAGTGGAGGCTTCCTTTGACTGATATATCTTTATGTTTACCTTTAAACACTTTTAAATTTTCTTTTGGTTTGTGTGTAGGCTTAATTAGCCTTTGATCTTCAAGTTTGAGACTTTGTTCTTTAACATTGTCTTTATCTCTTTATTTGGTGGATTAAAGCTCTGATCTTCAAGCTTTGGCTTTAATCCCTTTATCGTTAATTTCTTCACTACTGATACACTTTACTGCTCTTTGTTTATACAGGTGGCTTTCTGTTGTTGGAGGGTTTCATTTAGATCAATGATCGCAATCCCTTGATGACATGATTTCGAAAAACCCGCTAGTTCCTTTTCTTCATTGGCTTAAGGCACAAAATCGTCACTTCAAGCCTTATTTGTCACCTGTCTGTGACTGTGGAAAAACACAGAGCCACTCCATTAAACCCTGCAAAACACAAAAACTAATTATAAAAACCTTGCGAGAATGGTATGATTGCGTTATAGAGGTTTAATGGGGGTGATGGAGTGCTTGAGGATAGATGAAATGCAGTGGAAGAAGGGCCGAAACCAAGTAGAACAGCTAACCAGGTAAAATTTTGAAATTGGCGCGAATTTGAGGTTAAGTGGTTTTCGAAAACTGGCATCGGTTTTCGCGCAACATTTGGGGGGGGGGAGGTGGTATTCACTTTTTGAACACGATTCCATTCATCACGCGACACATGGAAAATGGAAACCACCTGTTTCGCATGGAAGTAGCACACTGTGAGTGGGGGGGGGGGAATTACGTGAAATCGTGTTTGAGCCGTCGGATTGGAGGCTCTAGATCCAACAGCGTGGGTTGAGCACGATGGAGGGTAAGATGCAGGTTTGAACACCATGGTGGGGTCTACGATGATCTAGTGTTTCTGTCGCGGAGTGGACGGGTCAATAGGCTATCAAGTTAAGTCCCGATTGTAGGATCTCCGAAATGAACGGTGGAGATTTAAAGATGAAGCGGAAAGTTTGAAATGGGGAGAAGGGACGGGAAGGTGATTGAGTGGAAGGATGGGGACCGATGGCCGTTGATCTTCAGAGATCAACGGTCTAGATTTTTTCAGACCATAATGTCGGGAATGAAGAAAAATAGAGGAAAAAGGGGTTTCAGAAAGGGTTTTAGGCCTTTAAGCGCCCGATTGCGAAGCTTTGGGATGTATGGAGGAAAGTGTTTAAAGGAAATAAGCCCTTAGGGGCTTAAATGCCTTATAGTGTAAAAGGGTGTTTTTAGGCCAAAAACAGGTATTTTAAAAGCCAAAATAGGGTTCCGATAAATGAAAGAAGGTAAATTAAAACCAAATAAAGGGGGAAATATAAGATTTTAAGAGGGTTTTGATGCTTTGGAGGTTAAAATGAAGGTTAATGGAGGGATTTTATGATGAAAATGGAGAGGTGTAATGATAAAAAATGGAGTTTCTTAAGTAGCTTTTCTTGGTAAACAACAAGGTTCTTGAGGTCTAATAGTGAAACAACAATGAAGATTAACTCAAAGCGTAAAGATCATCAAAGACTTTAAGAACTGACAATTTGGACATGAATTGTTTCTTGAGCTAAAAAAGATTTAGCCACCATTTGGTATGAAAAATTTTTATAGGTGGCTAACATACATATTTACAAGACTATCAAAGTCAATTCAAAAATTACGAACCCTATTATTATAGGACCCTAACAGTGGCTCCACATGGGGATGGCATTTCCTAGTGAAATGTCAAGAAATTTAAGACTAGTAGCCTTTGAATTTTGACCATGATAACCTTGTAAGTATCTTTTTTATCTCTGCAATTATTCATACTTATGATATTTACCTCTCAAAGCCTAGGGCCTTCTCTCCGGGCTTCAACTTTGTTAGGAAAATATCCAATCCAGTCTAAAATCTTCAATGTATATGTACAATGATCAAAGTAAATGAAACCAACTCTTTTATATCTCAGGAGAATAGTAGTGCTTCAGCATTCTGCCATTTACTGGTCCATCTAGCATAGTTGGTCCATCCATTTCTTTCAGGTAGAAAGCATTTTTACCTCTATACCCATAAATCACAAAAGGTCCTCTCCATAGAAAATCAAATTTTCCATGTTTACCTTTGTCTTCTCTTCTTGAATCCAATTTTAACACTTTATCTCCAATGTAAAAATCATCCTCTTTAGTCTTTTTATCAAAAAAATTCTTTATCTTATCCTAGATAATTTGAGACTTGATATAA